>JAKSZT010054399.1:11153306-11314631 GCA_026826555.1 Tolypeutes matacus
ATCTATCTATCTATCTATCTATCTATCTATCTATCTATCTATCTATCTATCTACTTCTGTTTCTTACTTTTCCACCAACCATCACGTTTTCAAGAGCCATACATGCTGCATCCACTGCTACATAACACTCCTCAAACATGCATTTGCATCATTTGAACCATTTATTATTCCAGCTCAGACCCCCAAGCTGCATCTAGCTCCTGACTGCCATATATAAAGCTGAAGTAAATTCTTCACTCACATCCTCTTGTGAAACTGGGTAAAAATGTTTTGGGAGGGAAGCAGCTGTGGCTCAATCAGTAGGGCTCCCGTTTACCATATGGGAGGCCCCGGGTTCGGTTCCCGGGGCCTCCTGGTGAAGGCAAGCCCGCCCACACGGCGTGGTTAGCTGACCCAGCAAGCACAAGCAGCAAGGGGGGGATAAATGAATAAATAAATAAAATCTTAAAAAAAAAAAAATGTTTTAGGAATATGTTTCCAATAATGGATTTGCTGGGTCTTAGAGGATGAAAATATATGTTATTCCCCCTTTTTGCCCATTAGTTTTAAATGTACATTTTAGTGGCATTAATTACATTCACAGTCTTGTGCTACATCACCACCATCCATTAGAATGGGTGCATTCTTAATTTGATACAGTAAAATCAGGTTTCCCTCCTGAATGAAGGCTCCACCTACATTCCAACAGCAATACTTGAGTACTGTCTACCTCTACATTCTTCAACAAAAATTATCATTGTATAGCTCTTTACTTTATGCAGGTCTTATATGTGTGGAATTAATTTGTATTTCTCTGATCTCAAATTATTTTAATCATTTCTTCCACTTATTAGCTTTGTGAGTTTTCTCTACTGAAAATTCCCTATTCATATCTTTTGCCGATTTAAAAAAAATTTTTTCAGTTGCAGTTTTCCTGTTGATCGGTAAAAACGGCTTTTACATTCTGGATATTAATCACTTTTTTGACATTGCAATTATTATTTTCTACTTTTTCATCTGTTTATTAAGTTTGTCCAAATTGTTCATTAAACAGAAGTTCTTAATTTTGATATAATCAAATTATTCACTTGTTTACCTTAAGGCTTAAAATATTTTATTTTATGAAGTCTTTCCCCACCCTTCAGTCACAAAAACATTTCTCCTACATTTTAGTTGAACTTTTTAGTTTTGTCTTTCATGTATAACTCTTTAAGCCATCTTATATCCACCTCTGTATGTAGTGTTATTAGGAAGGTATTTGGCTCTATTTTTCTCTGTATATCGAGCTAATTTTCCTTTCATTTTCTACTTCTCAAGCTGTTCTTTCTCCATTTATTTGTAATGTCCTCTTTATCAAATATTTAGTGCCCATTTACACACACAACTGTTTTTGTACTCTCCATTCTGTTTCATTGCTCTATCTTTCTTTTTATCAGCACACAGTTTTAAAAAAAATCAGTTTAACAGCTTAAACTTTGAATCACGTGACATTCCTGATAGTCAAACATTTTTGACTTACAAAAATGGCAATTTCATATGGTTCCACATAATAAGTTTTAATATCTAGTGGGGTAAATTCTGTAAGCCCTCTTTTCTGGATTTTCTTTGTTAATGTTGATTTGGCTCTTTATTCACACTTATTCTGCTATATAAATTTTAGATTAAGTTTAATGAATTCGTAAAAGAATCCAACTCAGATTTTGATTGGGTTGCATTGAATTTTAGATCAATGTAAGGAAAATTGACACTTTATTAATATTAAGACAGCTCATCTATGAATGAAGAATGGACTGTGTTCATTTATTAAAACAATTGTCTTCTTTATTAAAGTTTTAAAGTTTCTCCACAGAAAATGTGTCCATACTTGATTTAGTTAATTCCTAGTTGCTTTATAATTTTTATTGTTATTGTGAATAATATTTTACTGTAATTTTATTTTCACTTGGTCACTACTGGAATAGAGAAATGCTATTGATTTTTCTAGATTGATCTTCTCTCCAGCTATTTTTGCCAAACTCTCTTATTACTTCTAATAGCATTCTATTAGAAGTGTGTTGATTCTATTGGTTTTTCTAGATAGATGATATTATCAGTAAATAATGACTGTTTTATTTCTACCCTTCCAATCTTTAAAACTTTTTCTTTCTCTATAGCATTGCCCAATACTATGTTAAATATTGGTGGTAATAGGGCCTCCCTATTTTGTTCTTAGTCTTCGGGGGAAGTTTTAGTTTCTCCATGTTTGAAAGCTTTTACATTGGGATGTCTCTATACATCACACCCCATGAAAATTACTTCTGAGCATTCAACCAGCTGCTCCACACAGTTCCCTTATAGTCAGACTTTGAAAACCAGAATTAAAGTCTCAGTTGATGGGTGGGAAGGGAAGTTGATTCTTAACACTTTTGAAGGTCCCTCATCCTTATGCCAGTCGAAATTACATCTCTTTTTGCATTTCTATATAAAGTATCCAAAATTATCCTTTCTGTAACCTTTGAGACTTCATGGAAGACTGAAATAAAAACTGCTGCTTGGTGAAGGCCCCTTTTGCTCCCTAAAACGGTGAACCCCTGTCTCTCCCTCGCCCATCAAGGGAGGGGGCTTACATTTCTCAGCATTTGCTTTTCCAGTTCCTGCACAACCACCAATTTTTAATATACATACAGTGCTCTTTAGATAATTGTGACCTCCTCAGCTCTTTCCCATAGCAACCTCAACATACGGTTTTTCACAAAAATCATCCTATCACTGAAAAGGATGACATAGCCATTTGCTGTTTGAAAACTGTATCTTCCTGTTCTATTTAAATGTGTTTTCAGTATTTCCAGAAGATTTGGCTCCTTTGAAAAGCGGTTTGACTTGAAATGTCTAAAAGGCAAAGAAAGACCTAATTTCCAATATTATGCCAACAGTCATTATCACTTCCAATTAGACTGATTCCCCTTCTCCCCATGATGTTTGAGAAAGCAAAACACTGGTGTTCTAAAAACCTGACTTTAAAAATTCAAAACTTGACATTTTACTTTGGTTCCCAGACTTTCCACCCTTTTTCCCCATCCCATTTTTTCTCAGCTTTTTATACAAAAGGTTGTGATAAAACTGTTAAGACCTAAAGGAGAAGTCATTCAAGGCAAATCAACTGATGATAAACAAGGACAACAGAGAAATTAATCAATTATAGTTTATTAAGAAATGGGGCCTGATCATTACTCTGTTTTTGTTTTAATTCATTTTATTTTGTTTTGAAGCAATAGGATGTAGGGAATAAGAGAAAGTGGGCTGATTGTCATTATCTCATACAGTGTTCAGAGAATCCTAGGAGATAAGGAAAATGTAGATTCCTGAGATCACAGAGTTGTTAAGTCAGGTTTGAAATCAAAGTCAGTTTGATTCCTAATCCTTTATGTTTTTCTACATCAACAGAGAACCCCCAGGTATTTCTCTCATGAAATTAGCTGGGCTGCTCTCTTCCAAAAAGTACCTCTGTTTAACTAGTGGGTTTTGAAGGCTGGATCTATCTGGAAGTGGAAACTGGCTAATTCCCAATGTGGAAGATGGGGAATTTTCAATGTGTGGGATCTTGGTAGATGGGAAAACAGCTACAAAGATGGAGCTTTTAAACATTGCATAGAGAGGAAATTGAAGGCATGTTAAAAAGTGGCGGACAAGATTACTGGGAATAAGTTCTTAGCAATGAGCCTTGTGTTTTTTAATTATTCAGCCCCATGTCTTAGATATCCCAGGTCTCAGGGTGTTCACTTTAATCAATCCCAGGTGTCAAGACACATTACCTTAATCAGGCAGCCTCAACCTTTTGGAATATATTCCTGCAGAAGCCTGGTATCCACCTTCTATTATCCAATAGGCTATTGGGATGCTCTTTCTAAAGAAGTCCATCTGATTTTTAAGCAACGGAGTTCAACACTTTAAAATCCTACAGAGACATCAGTATGAACTCATATGTAGCTTAATATAGATACAGATGGCTACATAGAAATATCTATAGATCTGCACATATACCAGGGCTAGTATGCATGCATATTGTTTCTTCCTTTGATAGCCGACAGGATCTAGAAACAAAACCTAAAAACATCCCAGTTGCAACAAGCATATCTCGTGACCAGATCTTGGTTTCTAATACCATTCTCCAGTATAAGGAACCTGAGCAACTTGGAGAAAAGTCTGCCTCTAAGACTGGGCAGGATATAAACAGTATAAGCTTGGAGCATCTTGTAGTGCCAGAGAGTAAGGTAGTTCTTGTTAGATTGTAACTGACTGAGCCTGAGCTCAAGCTATGTGTCCAACCGCAGAATGTTCCCTTCAGACCCCTGCTTTTGTCACACCCCCGCCGAACCACAGAACATTCTCTTCTCAAACGATAAGGCAGTCCTCAGAAAGTCACTCCTGACCCTGAGAACAGCAAGAATGGCACTTTTCCACCCCATATCTTCATGCTCCTCTCCAATCCCACCCAAGTCCACCAGTTCAAAAGGTACTCCCCAGCTCACTCAGGTGGGCTGAAGTCTCTTCAGACCCCCACCATGCGGGCAAGGCTGAAGTTTCACTTCAGACCCCTGCCATGCTGACAATCTAATAAACTTTGCTGCCTGAACTTTGGTCTGTCTCCAAGCCTCATTGAACAGAGACCTAACAGCACTCAAATCAAAATGAAACAACGAAGAAAAACCAACCCTATACTAATGGGGTATGTCAAAATGGATTCAGGAGCCAACTGAAAAAGCTCTTGATAGCCAAAGCAGAACAAATTGAGCAACAAAATAAAGAAGCATTGGATTATAGTCCAAAGTATAAAAGAATTATCCATGAGCCTATACTGACATAAACAAATGATGGAATAATTAAATAAATGGGGGAGAATAGACAAATCTCCATTGCAGAATAATTCCAAATAGTTTGCAAAGATACTGTGCCCTCAAGGAGGTTGAGCATAACTCCCCACTCCTTAGGTGTGGACTGAGCATTATGACTTTCTTCCAAATAGGACAGGAGGAAAAGGGAAAAGCAAAGAGTAACTTTACAGAGTAAAGTAACCTACCTAACTCAGCCAGGTCATCAAGGTCAACATCAACAGTGACAAAGTCATATTGATGGTATGTGTCTTTGATATGGTGTAAAGAAAACTGTGGTCATCCACTCAATAAACCATAGCCCCAGTCTTATGATGAGAAACCATCACACAAATCCCAACGGAGGGACATTCTACAGAATACCTGAGCAGTTCTCCTCAGAGCCGCCAGAGTCATTAAAAGCAAGGAAAGTCTGAGACTATCCCAGCCAAGAAAAGCCTAAAGAGAGATGGTGACTAAATGTAATTGATATCCTGGATGGGGTCCTGGAACAGGAAAAGGACATGAGGAAAAACTAAGAACTAACTAAAGTATGGCCTTTAGCTAATAATAATGCATCAGTATTGGTTCATTCATTGTGACAAAGATAATAAGGGAAACTTTGCAAGGAGCATATAGGGACTCTGTTTTATCTTCACAATTTTTCTATAAATTTAAAACTATTCTAAAATCTTGAAAAGTTTCTTTAAAAAGTCCTCCAGAGCCTCCTCAGAGCCTTCAGGGTGGAATGCAGTCTCCTGGGGTGGGGAGTGGGGAGTGGCAGAGGTCCCCCTGGCATTTCTAAACAGTTTTGTGATTGTGAATTAAAGGGGCTGAGAGTGAATGCTGCCTGTACTTTCTGTTAACTCTTAACACCTACCAGGGAATGGTAAGTGTCCCCACACGTGTGTGCACAGCTGAACTGGGGTCTGTGTATCCAATTACAGCTTCTGTGCAGGAAAAGGAACAGTGAATTCAAGCCTGGCCATGGTCCCCCCACTAAATAAGTGAAAGGGAATCTGTTTTATCAATGTGCATCAGCTCCCCCCAACACACATTTTCTCCCAGGCTCACACACACTCTCACAGAACCCACACACAAACATACACTTCCTCTTACACACACTCATGCATTCTCACACTTACATGGTCAAGCTCACACACTCTCCTCTCACACATGCTCACAAACCTCACACTCACACACTCTTACCTGGTCAAGCACACACACTCTCCCACACACTCACAGCAACACACTCACACATGCTCACTCTCTCAGGCACTTACACACTCAAATACACTTTCACTCACTTTCTCTCACACATACACACACACTATAAGAAATGATCTGAGGGAGCCCCATCACTCAGACTGCCTGCTTTCTGGGAGGTGGGCTTTAAAAAAAAACAACAGTCCAGAATCCCTGGGAGGAGGGGCACAGAAGGACCAAGGAGCAATCCTTTCATTCAAAATGCCTCTCCAGAGGGCTCCTCACCCCCACACGCTTCCCATCACAGATGGGTGATCACACACTACGGGCTATTCTTTACCAGAAAGTGACTTTCCCTCCCCCTCACCCCCCTCTCTGTGTCCCCCATCTCTACTTTGTCTTATTTTCAAAGGCCTTCTGGCATTACCTCAGAATAAACTAAAATCTCTTCAAATTGAATCCTTGAATAACTCCAGAGGGGAGAGTTCCTTTGTAAATTCTGTTTGCTTATGGATTCCGTACAGTGTTTGCAAAGCCTACAGTTCTGGAAAGACTCCAGACTGATTTAAATCCTTTTCCAATTACCCAGCACCATGAAAGATGTCACCGACTTGAAGCCAAAATCCAAAAGGATTGTTTTCTTCAGAGTAACTCTGAGCATCCAGAATTTTTGCAAAGCATGTTGCTGGCAGGCTAATGTCACCTGATCACCGAGACAGAGCTTCTGACAATCAGTCTTATCCTATTGACCATGGAAAATCAAGGCTGGCGGGGGCCCTGCCTGTGGCAAGTGGTCAAGTTTCCAGCCTGTGGAAGACTGAGAACAAATAGGAAGAGAACATTTTGGAACTGTACCACTCATATTCCGTTTGGGTGCTCCTGAGGACCTGAGCTGAATGGTAGCTGCAAGTTATCCCTGCCACCTTCTCAAAGCTTCCCAGCTATTGGAAATGTACAGGTCTGATTGTCCTCTGATCAGATTTTTTCCTTTATAGGAAGAACAAGGTGATATATTCCTAAATATTAAGCCTGGGAACTTTGTCAGTGTATTTCATAGCCTTCGGACATTTGGGATTCCAACTTCGGAATGAAAAGCAAGTGTGGTAGATGCTCATGGCCTTTAGCTGCTTCTTGGGGCTGTCTCACATCAAAGGGGAAGAGGCTCCAGAATATTTATCCCTAGGATGTCCCTCTTTTCCCACTGAGAGAAATGATGATCTACACCCAAAAAGGAGTCTTATTAAAGAAGGAATCCAGCCACAGCATGCAATCATCAAGGTCCCCCCCATGTCTTTAATGTCACTACTGCCTACCAGGGACCTTCCAGAGCTCCCCAGCACTTGGTGGGAGGCAATTCTTTGCTCGAGTGGCTGGCAGCATCCAGCATGGCCCACTGAGGGGCCCCAAAGGCTGGTTTTTAAGGATCTCTGTCCAGGGAATGCTGGGGTGCATCCTTATCCATTTCCTGATTTGGGACTAGATGCAGGAAGTCTGCCATGCACATGAATGGATGCTATAGAATCCTCTGAACCCTCTGGAGCTGCTGTCTAGTAGAGAGAGGAAACTTTTGCCACTCAGGTATCTATCCCTCTCACCCCACCTTTTCGGTGTCTATTGACTCAGTAAGACTCTTTGAGTGCCTTCTTTCCAGATATCAAGAATATTCCTAATGTCTATGGGTCCTTCTTTTGCCCTGGTCATCTGTGGCTAGGGTGGCCAACTCAACCTGGTTTGACCAAGACTGTCCATTTTTGAAACTGCAAATCCCACTTTCCAGGGACTCCTGCAGTCCTACACAAACCAGGATGGTTCATCATCTTGTCTGTAGCTCATAGACCTGCACTCAGGTGGGGGACACAATGCCGCACCCCAACCTTGGTAGCTGGTTCCCTTTCTTAAAAGAGATTTGCCAACAGTTAGAGGAATTATGTCCCCCAGCACCCTGGAGTTGCCAAAATACCTGTTTTACTTAATGGCTGAACACCTCTTGGCTGTAGGTGGAGGCAGATGAGCTGGGATGCAATGAATACTCACAGAGCTCCTAGATTCCTGGACCCCTTTCTCAGGAAGACTGCATTTCCCAAATGTTTCTTCAGATGCTGGATCAATGGACCATGCTCAGTTCTCCTGGATGTCAGGATTCAGAGCAGGATGCTCAGAAAGTCTGGCTCAGCTCCTTAAGTGATGGGACCAAGGAGTTCCTAAAGTGTAGCTGAACTTTTAGTCTTATTTCCTGGGCTCCACTAAGTGCTCCATGAATAGTAGTTGTGGTCTTGCTATCCCTGCTATATTCCACTCTGTGTCCAATGAGAACTAGGATTTCTGAGAAAAGCGGGATGCCTCTAGGTTTCAGAGACTTTGGAAGGCATCTGGAGAGCAAGAAACCTGATCTGTGCTTCAAAGAGTGCCTGCAAATGCCAGGCTGCTATGACAAATACCTCACAATGGTCATTTATTTTCCAGTTTCAGAGGCTAAAAGGTTTGCTTCCTCCTGGATTTGGGGTGTTCTGGTACTGGCTTGCCACAATTCTTGGGTTTTCTTGGCTCACCTCTGGCACATGGAAGTATCCTCTCCTCTTCTTTCAAGGTTCTTTCTGACTTCCTGCTTCTCCTTGTGGCCTTCTCTGATCCTGGATTCCAGTTTCTTTTCTTTGAAAGGCCTCTAGCAAACCACCCTGCTTCAGTTGGTCACACCTTAACTAAAACTATTATCTTCAAAATGTCCTATTTACAATGGATTCACACCCACTAGAATATGGGTTAAAATTAAGAACATGTCTAAATTAGGGTAAATAATTCAATCTACTGCAGAGTGAATTTCAAAGAAGAATGGAAAGGGATTCCAGGGGCCATACTCTAAAACTTAGTACTATCACTTCATCCCACAAGCACAGGTATAGGCACCCACTTGGCTTACTTTTTCTTCACTGTAGAACTTTTCTACTTTTGGAGCTGGAAGCATATTTCAAGTAGTATTCGACCTAAACCCTTCTCCCAAGGATTATATCTTTTCCAAAAATCACCAAGGTATTTTAGCTGACTGTACTATTTAAGCCTTTGAAGAAAAGGAACAAGAGCAGGAATCTTAGCATGCCATTTTAGTGATAAAACGTCTTTCCAGTCAGTATATTTTTTCTCTTATTTTCCCTGCAATTTTGGCAGTATTTGCCTCATTGCTATTATCATGCCTGCTGTTTTGCTTTCACTAAATTGTAGAAGGAATCATGCTGGAGACAGATTTTACCCTAGTGTCTGAGTCATATCCTGGGAGTTAGTTGGGAGAATTGTGGCGTTTTTTAATCTGTGTGTGAATGTGAGTGTACAGGGGTGAGGTGGAAGCAATGAGAAATCGGTGAAGCAGCTGGGGAATCATGACTGAGATGACTGGAAGTGTGACTGAGCACTAATTTGCTCCTAGTAAATAAGACAAATGATGTCAAAGCTATGAATTAAAATTTCTATGAGCTCTGCTCCTTTCTGCCTCTTTTCTCCTCCCCTTCTTCTGTCTAGACCAGGGGCTCTTAACCTTCTTTGTTCCATTAGACCCCTGTGCCAGTCAGGTGAAAACCAGAGCCCACTTACTAAGTCCACACTATACCGTGTATTATTTAATAAATATATCACACCTGCACCAACATGTCCCCACTAGAATAATGTTTTTTTTGACTTTTCAGTTCAAACTCATGGACCCCCTGAAATCTTTCCATGGACCCCTCGGGGATCCCTGGTTAAGAACCAAAGACTTAGTTTACTTAGTTTATTTTTCTGCTCTCTTCTGCAGTCAAAGTTTGTGCTCATAATCTATATTCACACTAAGTTATAAATGATAGATTGCAGGTCAAGCTAGAACCACTGATAAGGTTATTTTCTATTTTAATTAGATTGTATTTAAACTAAAAGCAAGGCAGCTACAATTGTGGAATGGCAATTATAGGATGTTTAGTTGGAAGAAATTTTAAGCATGCACCATTTGAGGGTCTTGTAGAACACAAACTATGGAATTTCTGACTCCCTCTACAGATTAGGGCAACTTTGGCATAGAGGGATCTAATCAAAGATGAAAATAAAGTTGACAGTTTATATTTGAATATTATAGTTCAGCCTACTGAGAAACTGAAATTCCTGAATTTGATAAATATCCTCTCCCTTTTATATTTGCTGCTTAACTATGATTTTTTAAAATTCTGAATCTCTTCCTAAAAGTTTAATAAGTTTGGACTTAGCCAACACATTTTCTATTGCTTGTCTTTCCAATTGGCTGATGTTCCTTGAGGGTCTATATATGAAAAGTACTTTGCTGCCTCCTCTGGAGAATACAAAATGAGCTCAGGCTCCTTTAATAATTACAGGTAATTTATGTAAAGTACATAGTATCTAGCACAAAATAAGCTCTCAAAATGTGGTTGCCATTTGTTGTAGTTACATCATCTTTATTCCAGCTCTTACACTCCCTGAGCCTCAGTTTCCTCTTCCGGAATATGAGGTAATGTGTATAGTTCCTATTTCACAATTCTGTTATGAATCTTAGCATATGTAAATTACTTTGAAAACTATACTATGTTAAGCAAAATATAAGATTATCTTGACTCTGATAGTTGGAGGAACGAGAGCTCAGTTCCATGGGAGTGGAAGAAAACAAGCTCTTGCTATGTCTTCAGCTCCCTTGGACTGGTTTGGAATGAGGATTTGGGCCATATCAGCTATATGTTCCTGCTGCCAGAGGTGTGAGTCCAGTTATTTTTCTAACAGAGTTTATGTTAAAAGTAGAATCATAACTGCTCTACATTCTCATCTCCCAATTGTGCCATGCATTTGCTCATTGAATATTTATTTCTTCGTAGACTTGTACAAGATAGAGTCACTTTTTCTGACCTTCTAATTCTTCTGAAAGTCTAACCAAGTGTCACGTACCTTGACAAAAGGCATGTTTTTCATCTTAATCCACGTGTGAACCTATTTGTAAGATCCTTTGAAGACGTATTATCAATTAAGGTGTGGACTCATTTGTGAGTAGGATTCTTCTCAGATCCTATTTAAGTATGGTCAAGCTGAATCAAGGTTTGCCTTAATCCATATTACTGTAGGCCTTATAAAAAAGCCAGAAGTTGGAGAAAGCCAAAGGAGGTGACCAAGGACATGGCCATGTACAGAAGGCTGTCATTGCCAGAACACTACACACCCCAAGAGAAAGCATGGGCTTGCAACATCTTGACTTTGCACTTCTAGCCTCTAAAACTGTGAGCCAATAAATTCTTGTTCTTTAAGCCAAACCATTGTGTGGTATTTGTCATAGCAGCCTTGGAAAACCAAGATGCCATTAGAATATCCTTCTCAGTTTTTACCATAAAGGGGAGCTGATGGTCTTGGAAAAGGAGATTACTGGGGTCCTCGTGAGCTCCTGAAGTGAGCTAGGCCACTGATCTCAGTCTGCAGTTCCTACCTTTGAGTGACTGCAGGGCAGGGCTATGAAAGTCAGCATGGAAAGATTCCACTGGGCACTGAGAAGGGTTAATGGTTCGTTAAGTTTCTGAATCTATGACCCTGGTTATGGAATACTGTGTAGAAAGTGTGGCATAATAAGCCTTTGGTCTACCAATATGCATACATTTTTATAATGTATCTGAGGGTATTGGGCTCTCTTATTAAAACAAAATGAAGAGTCTTCAAAGTTTTCATCCTCATAGGAGACTGCCCAGGTAAGACAAGATATTTGGGTTGAGTGTCTCTGCCTTTTATACTCCTAAATTTTATCTTCCTCATGGGTTTGCTCTTTTTAATTACTGCAGCCACAATTGCAAAGGTATCCTTTCTAAAACTCTGTCCCAGAAGTAAACAAAAATCACTTTTCTGAGTTCTTGAATTTTGAGGACTAGAATTTTCTAAAAGTCTTTACTTAATGCCACAGAGGATAAAAGGGAGTTAAACAAAGAAAATGTAATATGCGATCTCCAATGCTCGCAGCCAGCTCGTTGTCAGCTGCTATCCATTCTATTCCTTTGTGGGGTGTGAACATATGTTCTCATCCCCACAGGGTGGAACAACATGTTGCTTGAGTTCCCTGCTCCCCAATTCCTAACATTCCCTACCATTTCCTGCCCCATGAAGATTGTGCCGTAAGCACTTTATACATTTTGAGCCCAAGCCAAAGTCAATAAAGAGATGGATTTAAAGACCCTCCACTTCATTATTATTTGTAGTTTGATACACAAACCTTTTCCCCAGTAATTGGAAGGTCTGTGATGATTTACATAATGGATGACTTCATACTTCTCATACTCTTACACATAGGGGCTTTGCATCTCTCATAAGTCCTGTATTGAAAATGAAGCATTAATGCAATAACTAGCATTAGTTACTGCAATGAACAATGTAGTAGCCATGGAAATATCCCACTGAGACCTGCTACAGGAACATAACTGATTGACAACTCCAGCTTCCATCTCTAGACCCACCATTAGCCACAATGAGGCCACACTCTTTGTGGCTGCTCTCAGCCAAAGACTGAGCCTGGCAATGGTATATGGGAGGGCCATTCTGTTGAGACACGGGACTCCTCCTAGAGGTGAACTTGACTCTAGGACTCACCACCCACCCAGCCAAACCCTAGTTAGAACTATGTTGCCGTTTAAGACTCTTTCTACCCTACTCCCCTTCCATCCTACTCTCCTTTCACATTTGTCGTACCCTCATAGTGGTATGATTCCTCTACCAATTAATCTCTTAGACCTCTAATCCAATCCTGACATTTGTATCTCAGCTGACACAAACGAATATAACCAGCAACCCGGGAGATATTCAATTTCAGATTAGAAATTTGTTTCTCAGGGTAAACATGGGGAAACGCATTGGAGGTTCATATGTTTCAGTCCTAGAGACACTTGTTATCCTCTGAACTGCCCTAGTAGCTTAGAGCATTGGGTGCAGTCAGTGTAGAGTGATAACTGGTTTCCTCACACTGGGTTTTTCCTTCTATTTTCTGTGGCAACTGTACCACAGGAGGAGTCATTAGCACTTAGCTGCTTTCAGCCTGGGAATCTGATGCTTCAGGAATCCAGCCAAGGTGCCTCACCTGGGCCTGTCCCTACTCCATCAATAAAGCCATTTTGCTGCTCTTTGGCAACCCGACTGGTCATAAGCTTCAGATGGTAGCATAATCAAGCACCTTGTTTGGGAAACCTGGAAATAGGTAGAACTTTGGTCACTGGCCCCAGTAAAGAATATGCTGGTTATTTGAGAAGGCAAAATAAAATTCCATCTGTGTCCATAATTGTGATGGATACTCAATACTCAGACGAAGCATGAGTTTAGAGAACCATTCACACAGGGGCACCAAATAATTGTGAAGGCTTCCATTTCCATAAACCTATTCAGAATTTTGCAATCAAAATTATATACAAGTCTTTAAATTCAGCATATGTGTATATGTTTTAAGTTTGGCATGCTTTTTATTCTTTAATTATGTATGGAAAGGGACCTTATCATATTTTCCATTTTCAGGGCCTCCAAAACACCACTGGATAACCAGTTCCTACAGAACATGAAAACTCAAAAAAAGGGTAGCAACTGGATGTTCTGGTAATTGTTTAACAACTGTATCCCTGAAAAAAGAGTCCTGATTTGTAATAGTTGCTGTTTTCTGTGGTGTAAATAATCCAACCATGGCCAATTTCAGGTTACCAACTTGATGTCTGTATTAGTCAGCCAAAGGGATGCTGATGCAAAGTACCAGAAATCTGTTGGCTTTTATAAAGGGTATTTATTTGGAGTAGAAGCTTACAGTTACAAGGCCCTAAAGAGTCCAACTCAAGGTACCCTAAGAGGTACTTCCTTACCCAAAGTCTGTTGCCACTTGTTGAAGCAAGATGGTAGATGATGTCTGTGAAGGTTCAGCCTTCTTCTTTCCTCCTAAGGCTCTGTGGTCCCAGCTTCTTCCAATCTCAGCTGTAGGGTGGCATAGGGCACATCTCTCTTCCTGGGGACTTGTTTCCTTCCAGGCTCAGCTGCTCTTTTCTCTTCACAAGGTCAGCTGTAAACTATCAGGCTCATCTCTCTTCCCAGGGCTGCAGGATCCTCTGTGAATCTTCTCTGTATATCTAATTCCGTGTGAGAGTCTGTTTTATCAGCTCACCAAGGAGGTTGGGACTCAACGCTGAGTTGCACTTTAATGAAGTGGTTCAGTCAAAGCCCTAATCTTAACATAATTTAATCAGACATCTCAGCTGAATCTAATACAATCAAAGGGTTATCACGCCCAGAGGAACAGACCAGTTTACAAACATAATCTATATCTCTTTTTGGAATTCATAAATAATATCAAACTGCCACAATGTCTCTGAATGCTTTGAGAAGACAGAAACAATTGTTTCTCATGAGCCAGTAGGAACTGGGTCCTGTACACCACAGGTTCCAGTTTTTCCTACCCCCCCTCCCCCTTCTACCCCATGCAGCATGGCAAGAACATCTCTGGGGGTGACATTTTAGAGAGAGGACTACTTTTGCAAAATTTGTCTCAGGGGCCCTTGTTAAATTGATGTCACTGCCTGGGTTAATTGAATGCCCAAGTTTCTTGGAATTTTTGTAAATGACATGCTTTATTTCTTGGTGTAAAACATCTATGGGCATCACAAGAAAATTATTACAGTAACAATAAGAAATGTAAAGAGAGAAGTAAAGCTTTTTTTCCTCCTCAAATTCCCAATCTTGCTCCTCCACTGTAAGGAAGTTATTTCACAATCTGTATGTGGAAATGTAAAAAGGAATAATGGTCAATAAAGTTTAGGGAGTAGTTTAGATTTGAGAAGATTCTTTTGGGGGATATGAACTGCTTCAGGGATCTAATAAATGCTATACCTGCCTGCCTCAGAAAAATGCACTAGCACTTAAAAGAATGCCTCCAATTTCAAAGAATTCATGGAATGAGGCAGCTCATTCATAAATCCTAAATTAAGAACATCTACTTTAATGTGATTTTGCAGAAACTCATCCTTTCTACCTAGAATGTTCCAAATCTAAACCAGTGGAACCCAAGAGAATTTTGTAAAGAAACTGCAGTTGCCATTTACATGGAATCATTCACTACCAGATTTATTTATAGACTAAGCATGTAGGACCTCACAGAGGGTTGTTAAAAATTCCAAACATTAGGCTCTACAGAGGTACATCCTAGTACAGAGATCTCTGACTTCCTTCAGGATCCCTTGGAACTATCCAAGACATTAAAGTGAACTGGGGTAAAGTATTCTGGAACTACTTATTTCACAACAAGTAGAGCAAATTAATGGGTTTGGTATACACTGAAGGGACAGGAGAAGGAAAAGGTAGGGAGAGTGCCCTGAGGAGGGCCCAGAAGATGAAGTTCTTGGGTGAGAAGGGCTATAAAATACAAAGTCATTTCATTAAAAATGCAAGCTGTTGAGCAAGAAATCTTTACATGTCTTGATTTTTTGCTCCTTTCTTAAAGAGTTTCTATACCAGTGGGCCTCCATTGTCTGTATTGGGTTAAGCCATGATGCAGTTGAGGTCTGAGGGAAAAGCAGAAGGTAAATAGAGGTGAAGGACAGTTAGGAGGAGAAAAGAATTTGTGTTAAAAGATACAGCATGTTCAAAGTCCCTGGTGGTGATAGTGAGAGAACATTCAATGTCCAATAAACAGGGAAAAGGCTACTTCTAGAGAATATGAATAACAAACTAATAGGAATGATTAAAAATTAACTTTGGGGTAGTGGTTATTTTTGATGGATGAGAAATGATGGAGGGGGAGGCAACATAGAAGACATACATGGAGGGCTTCAACTATTTTGTAATATTGTTTTCCTTAAGCTGGGGAGTGGGTACATGGAAGTTCATTATAATACTCTTAAAATTTTTGTATATCCAAATCTTAATATTAATTTTATAAAAAGAACTGAAGTGAATAGAGAAATTGAAAGAAGAAGAACAGCAGAGAAACAGAGCTGGAGGATTAGAGAAGATATCAGTTAGCACATATGTAGTTTAGTTTAACTAAACTAAAATAGTTTGATGCCTATTTTTGCAGTGCAGTTTGAATGGAACAATTCTGAAGCACTGATCTTTTCAGTCACTGGTTTAGTGTGACCTAAACTATTGCTTATGTTATATTTGATATTAATGCCAAAGGCTCTTAGCATACAGATATTCTATCTTGAGGGATGGAGGGGTGGGAAGACGTTAACCTATCAATTAGTACAAGCAGTCTTCATTCTGCATGGTAGTGTGGGACCATAACAAAAATATGCAAGTTGAAACCATGCTAAGCAATTTTCTAAAAATTTTCCCAATGGGAAAAATTACAATTGTTCCATGACAGTTAAATTTTTTTTTAATATAAAAAATTCTCTTATTGTTGATTATATAGAATATACAGGATAATGGAAAAATAGTAAAACATATTATTATTTAATACACTAATTTAAATCATTAAGAATATTGAGAACTAGAGCTTTATTTTTATTCTTTTGAAAAACTAATCAAGAGTAGTTTGAACAGTGCTTGCCTTCTCATTATATAACTTACTCCTGGGTATGAGCATCTTTTCTATGCCTAGTCAGATTGTCATACTACTTTCTAAGTTTGGGTCAGCTTCCAACAATTTATCCATTGAGCTTTCAATGTCGTGAAATATCTCCAAGAGTTTCTTTAATGTGAGGCTTTGTTGGTTTTTTGTTTGTTTGTTTGTTTTTTGCTGGTATCACTTTCACTGGGATATCTTCATCCTTTTTGTTATGACCACTTGCCTCATTTATTGGATACATTTACCTTCATCAAGTTCCTCTGGCTATACATCAATGGAATCTCTTCAATGAAGGTATTCCCCTGGTCAATAATGTCAACATTCCTATGGTCAGCGATTTCTTCTATAACTCCATTTACATTGTCTTTGAATTTCACTTGTAGTGTTATCACTTTTTGTTTCTTTGTTGCATTTTCATCTTTTTGGACAATTCCCTCTTTTGAGTGTCCAGTTTTATAAAATATCAAGGGAGTTTATCACTGGGAAACAAGGAGGTAACATAGCAACATACTTTGCTGCCTGTGCATAAACTGAATAACATGTGCAGTGACCAATTACAGGAAGGCTTTGAAAGAAGTGATGTGAT
Organism: Tolypeutes matacus; assembly: GCA_026826555.1. Classification (NCBI taxonomy): domain Eukaryota; kingdom Metazoa; phylum Chordata; class Mammalia; order Cingulata; family Chlamyphoridae; genus Tolypeutes; species Tolypeutes matacus. The sequence continues at coordinate 11,170,456 of JAKSZT010054399.1, forward strand.
TGGTCACTGATCATGATTCACATCTGTTATTTACATGGTGCTTTGTGGACTGAAGAGCTAGCAGTAAAGTTTGTACTTCATGCAACTACTCACAGTAAGTGTATTGTTGTAACTGAAATTTTAACTGTGTTTTGGGGTACTGGTGTTAACTAAACCATGGTAGTTTAAATCCTGTGCAAACTGAGGACTGTTTGTATTTATGTATGAATCAGAAAGAGTCTTTCAGGTTGGAGAGAGAGGAATGAAATAGAGCAGGGCTCCAAGGAAATGAAACACAGGACAGTAATTAAGGTGGGAAGGAGGGAAAAGTTTGGAACCTGACATTTCCAACAATGAAATACAATGATGGAAACAGTAGCAGATACCTGGTTAGGAGAATGTAGGATGTAATAAGGAGGAGGGTGAGGCAGAGATAAACAGGTACCAGCCAAAGGAGGAGGACTCTCAAGGGAAAGATCAGAGGATGACCAAGACCAACTACTCTTGTTTTAAAGTTTTGCTGGGCTGGCCCAGTGACCATCAATGATTACAGGGGGAATATCTGATCATTTTGAGTTTGCTTTCCTTTCCTATCCTCTGTGCATGATGAATGTTTTATCTATTTTTGCACAAGAAAAATTATTACAAAAAGAATATCTTTATCAAAACAGCTTGTTTGAGTGTCCACTGTTAGGTATTTGCATACATTTTCATGTGAAACCTTCCGATTTCAATGCAAGCTTGCCGGACATAAGTCATGCTTATAATTCTGCCAGAAACTTGGGCTGTGCTACAGAAGTGTTGGAAATATCTAGATGAGAGTCAGTGAAAAGGAGTGGAAAATGTTAAAGAAAATTGAAAGTACATATGAAACACTTGCCCTGCCAATGTAATGAGTGCAAAAGTAACCCTTCTCTTTAAATTGGTGGGCGAGTTTTGGTTTTCACACCTTTTTTACATTGTAGATGAGTCAAGATCTCTTAGCACCTCTTTGAGTTTGGAAAGCGAGTCTTGCCTGGACATTTCTTCATTATGTCTGACTGTTTCAGTGATGACACAACACTTCTGGAACAGAATGAAAAAGTGTCATGATAAATTAGAATGGATCCAAAAACTGGAACCTAAACACATTCAGAGTTTATAAAAATAAGTACTTTGATACAGGTGAAATATCCTAGCTTTGGGGCCAGGTTATATGCTTCTTGGAAATGACTGTTGCATCGATACAAAATCACCATCATAATGTAGTAGGGTGAAAGTCTCTATAGTGTTAGCATCCTTTATGGAGTAACTAGTAATTTTGGAGATGTCTTCTAGTTTGTGGGAGGTACACAGCATGATTTATAATTTTGTTATTTTGGTTTCCCAAATCTGCAGCCTAATAGTGTAGTAGACTCAATAAAATTGGGTATATTTTTAGACTTGAAAATAAAATGGGTCCCACTTTTGCTTCCTTCTTAAGCAGGCCTTGGGAATAAACTGAAACATTTCCATATTTTTCAAAGTTGAGCTTCTTTTCATTAGCTTTTGATTCATTAGCTTTTGAGGTAGTTTTAGGATTTTTTAACTTAAGATATTTCTGCTACTCTGGATTGCACTGGACTTTTGATTTTTAAGAAAAGTAAAATTAAATCATGAAGTTCTTCCTCTCTGTTATATTAGTGACTGCATTTCACTTCATGGTTCTGTACCTATGATGCTGAAGATGAGCCACCTTAATAAACAGAATGAAAAATTACCTAAGGTGATATGCCTCATACAAACTCATTCATACTTTAAGTTGGGACTCCAAAGGTTTTCAGCCTTAGATTAGGGAGAACCTGAAGTAAACCAGCATTCATGTTGACTCGTAGCCCAGGTTCTGTTACCCTGGCTGGTCTCATGATTTAGACGTGGATTGAGGTGGTCTTGCACTAGTGGCCCCCAAACATCTGGTACATGCAAACAAACATTCTCTCTGAAAGAAGGTCTCAAATTATTCCTAGGTCTCACAGTATTCCTACAAAATTTTTTTTTGTTGTTGTTGCAAATGCTATGGTCTAAGATAGGCAGGCACACAAGTTAATAAGATGCCATGATTAATTACTGCCAGGAACAACAGAAAACAGCAAGAATTATTAATGACCTCAGATAGTAGAATTATCAGACACAGATCATAAAACAACCATGTTTAATAAGTATGAAGAAGTAAAATAAGAGCTTAAAATACATAAGCATTTAAATAAACCTTATAAAAGAGCATAATTAACATTTAAAAAGGTAGAATTTATAGATTTGAAAAAAACAAAAATAAAAAATTAAGGAATGATTTAAAAGAAATTAAACTTAGCTGAAAGTATTAATATATTGGGAGATATATTGAAAGAAATTTTTAATGTATCAGGGAGATACAGAGATACCTAAAGTACAAAAGAGAGGTTAAGATATATAGATAGAGTGAGATGGACTAATGCAGAATTAACTGAAATATAATGTAATTATACTTTGTATAACTTAATTAAATTTAATTTTACACTTATGTAATTTAAAAGTTTCTAGTAGACATACTAAAAAGGTAAAATGAAATGGGTAAAACTGATTGTAATATTTATATTTTATTTAAACCAGTATTTCCAAAATACCATTTGGTATGTAATCAAGGAAAAAATGATGAGATATTCTACATTATTTTTTCATACCAAGTCTTTAAAATCTGGTGTTAGTTGACACATCATATCTCTGTTAACAGTTGCCATGTTTTAAGTGCACAGTAGCCATGTGTGGCTAGTGTTTCCATACTGAACAGTGCAGGTCTAGCATACATTTAATAATGAAGGGAAAGTGAGAGAAAATGGAGTAAAGGCAATATTTAAATAAATAGTGATTTTAAATTGTTCAGAAATGATCAAAGACATCAATACATAAATTCCAGAAGCCAAATGAATATCAAGCAGAATAAAAAAGAAATTCACACCTAGATACACCATAGTGAAGTGGTAGAAAAACAAAGACAAAGAGAAAACCTTAAAGCAGCCAAAGCTTGAGAGTGAGAACTGATTTGTCAACAGCAACCACTGCAAGCAAGAAGATAGGGATAAGATATCTTCAAGATGATGAAGTAAAATAACTGTCAACTAAAATTCTCTACCCATTGAAAGTATATTTCAACAACAAAAAAAGGGTGAGTTAATGACATTTCTGTCCAATAAAAAACTGAGAAAGAAGAATACCAGCAGACTCTCATTTAAGAAAATTCTAAAGGAAATTCTGAAGATTATATATATTTCAGGTAGAAGGAAATGATCCAAGACGAAAGTTTAAAGATGCAAAAAATAATAAAGAGCAAAAACTGTGATGAATATATGATTATTATCAATGAATATTGATAGTATAAAATAATAATAGCAATATATTAAAATAAACTTTATTGAGATACAATATCATATAACTTGGGAAAGGGTAACAGATGTTCAAGTGTTTGCAGGAATTTGTGCCAAATAAGTGGGTAAAGGTATTGATAAAAACTAGATTTTGATGAATCAAGGATGACATTAAAACTTTTAGTGACCACTAAAAGAATAGAAAAAAGACTATATACTTTCCAAGCAGGGAGAGGAGTAAAATTGGACTAACAAAAATTTATCAGAATTAAGGTTAGAAAGGGGGAAAAGCACAAAACAGTGGGACGAGCATAAAGTGAATGGTGGATTTAGTGTACTATTAGTAATTACAGTAACTGTAAATGGATTAAAATTTTCTGTTAAAGGCTAAATATCAGATTTGAAAAACATAAAAAACAACATGATATTTATAAGAGACACAATGAAAGCGCATAACTATAGAAAGGTTAAAAGAAAATGATGAAAAATGATGCACTATGCCAATGCTAGCCAAATAAAAGTGGAAATATCTATATTAGTATCAGATGAAATATACTCTAAAGTAAAAAGCAGAGATAAAAGGAGTAACTTCATAATGATAAAATTTAACTCATCAGAAGGATACATCATTAAAAATATTGTATGCTCTTAGCAACAATGCTTGAAAAGACATGAAGCAAAACTTAACAGAACCAAAAGGCAAAGCAGACTATTCCACAGCTACAGAGTAAGAATATAACACACATCTCACAGTAACTGATCAAGCATACAGCATAATCAGTAAAGATGTAGAGGATTTGAGCATGATTTACAACCTTCACTTAATGGGCATATGTAAAGCATTGTACCCAAGAACTTAAGGATACATGCACTTTTCAAGCAGATGCAGAATGTTTATAAAATATGTCCACATATATTGGACCATAATGCAAAGTCTCAACATATGTTATAACACAGAGAATTTATTCCAGCAATCATGCTAGAAAATAATTTTAAAGAAAGGATGATTAGAAATCCTCTATATATTTTGAAACAGAAAAAAACATTACTACATACCCAATGGGTCAAAGAAGAAATTTTAATGGAAATTAAAAAGTATTTTAAATAAATGATAATAAAAATTCTACATATCCAAACTTCTGTTATTCAGTTAAAGCCATGATGAGAGGCAAAAATATGTCTTCAGAATGAATGTATAAGGAAAAGGAAGGCAACAAAATAATGAGTTAAGCATCATTTAAAAGAAGCTAGAAAAAGAACAGTAGAATAAATCCAAGCAAAGTAGAAGAAAAGATATTCGTAGATCCTCTTAGCAAATTAAGGGTGTTCCATTATTTTCCTAATTTATTATATATTTTATCATGAACGGATGTTGAAATTTATTAAATATTTTTCTGCATTTATTGATGTTTATATGGACTTTTCATTTTAATCTGTGAATGTGGTTAATTGCAGCAATAGATTTTATGTTAAATCTACTTTGAATTCCTGCAATGATTTCAACTTGATCATGATATATTTTTCTTTTTGAAATTACTAGATTACATGTGCTAATATTTTGTTTAGAGTTTTCTACTTTTATATTTATAGTTAAAATGAGTCTGTGGTTTTTCTCTTATTTTACCATTCTTACCAAATTTTGATATCAAGGTTTTGTGAGAATCATAAAATTAATTGGAAATATGGCTTCCTTTTTATTATCTAAAGTGTTTTAGGAAATTCTAGTATTTTCCCTTGAATATTTTGTAGAACCTTCTGGTTAAACTAAATCGTCTTGAATTTTCTTTGTTGGGAGAGTTTGGAGTACTCATTCAAGTTCTTTGATGGTTATAGAACAACTTATTCTTTTTATTTCTTTTTGAGTCAGTTTTTTTTTTTAACAAATTAACTTTATTGGTACATATTAATAAAGCATAAATCCGTCCAAAGTGTACCATCAGTGGTATTCAGTATAATCACATAGTTGTGCATTCATCACTTCAGTCATTTTTACAGCATTTTCATTATTCCAATAATAATAATAAACAAAAACAAGCAAACAAACAAAAAACTCATCACTTCTCAATCACTCTGTGCATCCCATGCTGTACACAGCTGCTATTCTATTTCTGTCTCTCTAGTTTATTTGAATTTATATTTTGTAAAATGTCTTATATATGCAATATTACCCATATCCGTATTTTACATGAGGTTTCATTATGCTATACAATCCCATGTTACATTTCTTAGCTTTCCTTATAGTAATATACATGACCTTAAACTTATCATTTCAACCACTGTCATACCCATTTAATAGCTCTGCTAGTTACAAACACTATGATGTGCTTTCACCATATCTATGCATTTCCAAAGATTTAAAAACAACCTTTTTACTAATTCTGCACAGATTAACCTCAGCTTTCCATTCTCCACCCTCATTCTATTTTCTGGTGACCTATATTCTAATTATTAACTCCACGAATTTACACTATCTATTTAGTTCATAATAGTGCAATCATGCAGTATTTGTCCTTTTGTGTCTGGCTGGCTTCAATCAACGTAATGTCCCCCAGGTTCACCCATGTTGTCATATGCTTCATGACTTCATTTCTTCTACCACTCCATAATATGCCATCGGGTGATATACCACAATTTGTTTATCCATTCATCAGTTGATGGACACCAGGGTTGTTTCTAAATTTGGCAATCATGAATAACACTGCTATGAACATTGGTGTGCAGATGTCTGTTCGTGTCACAGCTCTCAGTTCTTCTGAGTACATACCTAGGAATGGTATTGCTGGATCACATGGCAAGTCTATATTCAACTTGCTTAGGAACTGCCAAACAGTCCTCCACCCTTGCTCTGTCATTCTACATTCCCACCAATAAGTATTTCTATCTCTCCACATCCTCTCCAAAACTTACACTTATCCAACTTTTTAGTAGTGGCCATTCTAATAGGTGTGAAATGATATCTCATTGTAGTTTTGATTTGCATTTCTCTAGTTCAGGGGTTCTTAACCAGGGGTCCGTGAGCTTGAATTGGAATTAAAAAAAACACATTATTCTTGTGGGGATGTGTTGGTGTGGGTGTGATATATTTATTAAATAATACACAGTATAGTGTGGACTTAGTAAGGGGTCCATGGTTTTCACCCAACTGGCAAAGGGGTCCGTGGAACAAAAAAGATTAAGAATCCCTGCCTTAATTGCTAGTGATGTTGAACATTTTTTCAGATGTTTTTTTTTGTTGTTGTTGTTGTTATTTGTATTTCTTCTTTGGACAATTGTATTTTCAAGTCTTTTGCCCATTTTTTAATTGGGTAGTTTGTCTTTTTATTGTTGAGTTGTATGATCTCTTTATATATTATGGATATTAGACCCTTATTGGATATATGATTGCCAAATATTTTCTCCCATTGAATCAGCTGCCTTTTCACCCTTTTGACAAAATGCTTTGAGGTGTAAAAGTGTTTAATTTTGAGGAAGTCCCATTTATCTGTATTTTTTTTTTCTTTTGTTGCTCGTGTTTGTGTGTAAGGCTTAAGAAACTATTGCTTACCACAAGATCTTGAAGATGTTTTCCTACATTTTCTTCTAGGAGTTTTATGGTTGTCACTTTTATATTTAGGTCCTCGACCCATTTTGAGTTAATTTTTGTATAAGGTGTGAGATAGGGGTCCTTTTTTTTCTTTTGAGTATGGTTATCCAGTTCTGCTGGCACCATTTGTTGATTAAACTGTTCTGGCCTAGCTGGAAAGGCTTGAGAGCCTTGTCAAAAATCACTTGGCTGCAGATGTGAGGGTCTATTTCTGAGTTCTTGATTCAGTTTGATTGGTCTGTCTGCCTTTAGGCCAGTACCATGCTGGTTTTACCACGGTAGCTAAGTAATATGCTTTAAAGTCAGGAAGTGAGAGTCCTTCAACTTCGTTCTTCATTTTTAAGACATTTTTGGCTATTTGGTGCCCATACTCTTCCAAGTAAATTTGATTATTGGCTTTTCTATAGCTTCAGTACAAGGCTGTTGAGATTTTTATTGGGATTGTGTTGAATTTTGTAAATCAGTTTGGGTAGAATTGTCCTCTTAACAATATTTAGTCTTCCAATCCATGAACATGAGTGTTCTTTCATTTTTTTACGTCTTCCTTAATTTCTTTTAGCAATGTCCTGCCACTTTGATGAACTCATTTATTAATTCTAGTAGCTTTGTTGTGGATTTTTCAGGATTTTCTAGGTATAAGATCATGTCATCAGCTTATAGTGCAAGTTTTATTTCTTCCTTTCCTGTTTGGGTGCTTTTTATTTCTTTATCTAGCCTAATTGCTCTAGCTAGAACTTCTAGCACAATATAGAATAACAGTGGTGACAGTGGGCATCCTCATCTTGTTCCTGATCTCTGTGGGAAAGCTTTAAGTCTTTCGCTGTTGAATACAATGCTAACTGTAGGTTTTTCACACATGCACTTTACTATATTGAGAAAGCTTCCTTCTATTCCTATCTTTTGTAGGGATTTATCAAGAAAGGGTGCTGTATTTTATCAAATGCCTTTTCTGAATCAATTGAAATTTTTCTTCTTCAATTTATCAGTGTAGTTTATTACACTAATTGATTTTCTTGTTTTGAGCCACCCTTGCATACCTGGCTAAAACCCACTTAATTGTGGTGTATAATTCTTTTAACGTGATTTTGGATTCAGTTTGCAAGTATTTTGTTGAGTATTTTTGCATCAATATATATCAATATTCATTAGGGATATTGGCTTGCAATTTTCTTTTTTTGCAGTATCTTTATCTGGTTTTGGTATTAGGGTGATGTTGGCTTCATAGAATGAGTTTGGTAGCATTCTTGCTTGCTCAACTTTTTGGAAGAGCTGGAGCAAGATTAGTAATAGATTGTGTTTGAATGATTCATAGAATTCATTTGTGAATCCATCTGGTCCTGGGCTTTTCATATTTGGGAGGTTTTTTGATGACTGCTTCAATCTTTTCACTTGTGATTGTTTTGTTGAGGCCTTCTTTCTTTTGGGGTCATTGTAGGTAGTTCATGTGTTTCTAGGAATTTGTCCATCGTGTCTGCAATTGTCTAGTTTTTTGGCATATAGTTGTCATAATAACTTCTTATGATCTCTCTTCTTTCTGTGAGGTCAGTTGTAATGTTCCCCTTATCATTTCTGATTTTATTTATTTGCTTCTTCTCTTTTTTTCTTTGTCAGTTTAGCTAATGGTTTGTTGATTTTGTTGATCATCTCAAAGAACCAACTTTTGGTTTTGTTGATTCTTTCTATTGATTTTTTTCTTCTTGATTTCATTTATTTCTCCTCTGATCTTTACTATTTCTTTACTTCAGCTTGGTTTGGGATTAGTTTGCTGTTCTTTTTCTAGATTCTTCAGTTGTGCAGTTATGCCTTAAACTTTAGCTCTTTCTTCTTTTTTAATGTAAACATTGAGGGCTATAAATTTCTCTCTCAGCACCGCCTTTGCAGTGTCCCATAGGTTTTGATAATATTGTGTTCTCATTTTCATTCATCTCAACATATTTGCTGAATTCTCTTGCAATTTCTTCTTTGACCCACTGATTATTTAAGAGTGTGTTTTTTAATCTCCATATATTTATGAATTTTCCCTTTTTCCGTCCACTATTGATTTCCAGCTTCATTACAAGGATCATTATTATGAGAGAAAGTGTTTTGCATAATTTCAAACTTTAAAAATTCAATGAGTTTTGTCTTATGACCCACGATATGCTCTATCCTGGTGAAGGATCCATGAGCGCTTGAAAAGAATGTATACCCAGCTGTTTTGGGGTGCAATGTTCTATAGATGTCTGTTAGGCCTAGTTCATTTATCATAATATTCAACCTCTCTGTTTATCCTCTGTCCAGATGGTCTATTGAATACTGAGAGTGGTTTATAGAGGTCTCCAACTATTATTACAGAAACATCTATTTCTCTCTTCAGTTTTGCCAGTGTATGCCTCGTGTATCTTGGGACACTCAAATTATGTGCAACAATATTTAGTATAGTTATATCTTCTTGGTGAATTGCCCTTTTATTAATATATAATGACCTTCTTCATCCCAATTTTATATTTAAAACCCATTTTTGTCTGATATTAGTATCGCTACTCCAGCTCTTTTTTGTTTACAATTTGCATGGAATATCTTTTTCCAATCTTTCATTTTTAACCTGGTTGCTTCCTTACATCTGAGTTGAGTCTCTTGTAGACAGCATACCGATAGCACAGATATTTTTATCCATTTTATCAATCTATATTTTTTGATTGAAGAGTTCAAGCCAGTAACATTCAATGTTATTACTGTAAAGGCATTACTTACTTCATCCATTTTGCCCTTTAGTTTTCTGTTGTCATATCTTACTATTGTCTGTCTTTTTAGCTCTTAATTTACCATTCTTAATTATCTTCATTTCTACACTCTTCTCCAAGTTTCCCGCCCTTGCTTTTTCCTTTCAAACTACAGCTCTCCCTTTAGTATCTCTTATAATTCTGGTCTTTTGGTTACATACTCTATCAGTTTTTATTTGTCTGTGAAGACTTTGAACTCTCCCTCAATTTTGAAGGACAATTTTGCCAGATACAGAATTCTTGATTTCCAGTTTTTCTCTTTCAGCACCTTAAATAAATCATACCACTTTCTTCTCACCTCCATGGTTGCTGATGAGAAGTCAACATTTAATCGTATTGAGGTTCCCTTGTATGTAATGCTTTGCTTTTCTCTTGCTGCTTTCAGAATCCTCTCTTTATCTCTGATATTTGTTATTCTGAATACTAGGTGTCTCAGGATAGGTCTATTAGGATTTATTCCATTTGAAGTGATTTGTCCTTCTTGGATATTGATATTTATGTCTTTCATAAGGGCTGGAAAGTTTTTGGTCATTATTTCCTCAAATATTCATTCTGCCTCTTTTCCATTCTTTTCCCCTTCAGACACACTTGATAGTACATATGTTTGTACATTTTGCGTTGCCATTCAATTCCCTGAGACTCTGTTCTATTTTTCCCATTCTCTTCTCTTTCTGTTCTCCTGTCCTTTCCAGTTTGGATGTTCTGCCTTCAAAATCACTAATTCTGTCTTTGAGCAACTCAAATCTTCTCATATGTGTATCCAGTATATTTTTAATTTCATCTGTCATGTCTTTCATTCCCATAAGCTCTGTTAGTTTTCTTTGTAGGCTTTCAAATTGTTCTTTATGCTAACCTAGTGTTTTCTTAATATCTTTTATCTCTTTAGTTGTATTTTCTTTCAATTCTTTGAATTAATTTAGAAGATCATTATTGATAAATTGTCTTAAATCCTGTATCTCTTCAGGATATTTGGTTTGCTCCTTTGGCTGGTCCATCTCTTCCTGTTTCCTAGTATGTTTTGTAATTTTTTGCTGTTGTCTAGGCATATGAATATGTTGGTGAATTTACTCTAGTGGCCAAAATCTCTCTCTTGCTTCACAGCTCTTCTTTGATACTTGGTTCAACTTATTCTAAGTCTTTAAAATTGCCTAGCTTAAGTTTTCAAAATTGGGCCAGGGACTCACTAATGGTGCACAGATTTTCCCCCAGGAATTCAGGTTAAGAGAGACCTGTAATCTAAGCATCTTTTAATAAATAAATAAATAAATAAATAAATAAATAAATAAATAAATAAAAGAGAGACCAAAGAGCAGTTTTTGTTCATGCAATTTCAAGACTGGCCAGCAGATGGCATTCATCTGGTCACCTTTCCATGGAAGTGTTTCTTTCAATCTCTGCTTTCTTGTGTTTTGGTATGACTAAAGCCAAGATTCAAGATAGGCTCTGCTGGTTGAATTCATTGAAGAGAAGCCCCCGACTCCCCTTCCCTTTTCCCTTGTAACAGCTGACAGAGAAGATGTCTGTTCCCCTCTCAGTCGACTGCGGTGAGCCAGGGGTTTTATCCCAGCTTAATATCTTAGGGGTGGGGGATTGGGAGCCACCATGGGTGTTTTGTAACTCATGTTTGTTGTTTCAGGTTCTTTGTTTCTCTGTCCCTCACTCTCTTGGGAGTCCTGGTCTGCTGACCCCCAAAACATGTCCTTCAGACAGCTTTTGGCCCTTTCTCCTTTGTTTTTGTGATAGAGTTGAGCCTTGCCTGCCTACTGCAATGCCATCTTTCCAGAACTGTCCACCTGAATCAGTTTTGATGAGGTATATTTTTTAAGCTTTTGTATATTTTGTCTAAATTCTGAACTGTTTAATGGAAAATCATTGATAATATTTTCATATGTTAAGTGTCTGCAGGATCCTTTATGTTTACTCATTCGTTTTTATATTGATTATCTCACTTAATCTTCACAATAAACTTATGAGGTAGATACTATAAATGAAGTCACTTAGGCACTGAAAACCTAAGTCATCTGTCTATTAATGGATGGAACATAGATTTTAATCCAGGCAGCTGAACTTCCCTGACTCTTAACCATTATGTTATGTTCTCTCCATTATAAGTAATGATAGTAATGTCTTTACAAAAACCTGATAAACTATGGTTTTGTTAGCATTGGCTGTGGTGTTTTGGAGCTATCTACCTCAGAAAAACATGTTCTTCACCTTAATCCATTCTTGTGCTCTTTACCCATTGTAAATAGGACCTTTTTATGGCCTAAGTCAATCAGGATGGGTCTTGATCTTACTGGAGTCCTTTACAAGCAGAATGAAATTCAATAGAGTGAGAAAGTCACAGGAAGCAAGAAGCTGCAGGTCAATGGAACACAGAAGAGAAGAAAGAGGCCAGGAGAGGCCATGTGACAGAGAAGCCAAGGATGAAGGATCACTAGCAGCCAGCCCAAGAACATCCGTCTTCAGGAAGAAATCATTGCCTTGATGAAACCTTGATTTAGGCTACTCCTAGCCTCAAAAACTTGGTCCAATAAGTTCCCATTGCTTAAGTCAACCCATTGCTTGGTATTTTGCTTGGTATTTGCTTTAACAGTGAGGAAACTAAAACATGGACTTCTTATAATTTTATATTTTTATTAATATTCTGTAAAAAATTAGCCAGTTGCATTATAGTTTTAAAGAGGTCAGTGTTATGAAATCCATCCCTGGATGGGCAAGTTTGTTTTAACCAATTTCTTTAGTCCAAGCTTGCAGCACTGAGATAGTTTTGTCAGATTAAAATCGAAGAGTTTTGTTTACAAGAGGAATTGATAGAACCCAGTTCCACTCCTAGAATGAATAAAAAAGTATATCTTCACTGTTAAAGCCCTGGACCAAGTCACCATCACTGTGTGCCTGAGCAGTAGCAGTGTATTAGTCAGCCAAAGGCGTGCTAATGTGAAATACCAAAAATGTGTTGGTCTTTATAAAGGATATGTATTTGGGGTAGAAGTCCACAGATACCAGGCCTTAAAGCATAAGTTTCTTCTCACCAAAGTTCATTGCTATGTGTTGGAGCAAGACAGCTGCCGACGTTTGCCAGGGTTCAGGCTTCTTGTGTTCCTCTCTCCCCAGGGCTATGTTTCTCTCTGGGCTTAGTTCTTCTGGTTCCTCCACAAGGTCAGCTGTAGACTATCAGGCGAACGGCTCACTTCTCTTCTCCTGGGGCCTTCTTTCCAACATCAAAACTCCATCATCAGAACTGCTTCTCAAAAACTGCTTCTACTCTGTTCTTTGCCTTGCCTTTTATATTCGATTCCCCACCCACCAAGGGGTGGGGCTCAACGCCCTACTGATGTGGCCCAGTCAACGCCCTAAACATAACTTAATCATGCCCAGATTAACAGATCAGTTTACAAGCATGATCCAATTATATTTTTGGAATTCATAATTACATCAAACTGCCCAATGGCCACAAGCAGTAATTTATAATTGGTATCCTTTTGATTTATTTTCTATAGAGAAGTCAATATTTTACTTTAAAAAAAAACATAAACCATACCATGTATACTTTGCTTATAAACCTTCCATTGGGGGTAATATTTAAAAATTTATTATGCTTTCCTTTTTCTTTTATTACTAAAGAGACAGCCTTTGCCCTAGTCTTCCCAAGACACTCACCCCTTTGAGAAGATATTAGGACTTATTACAGAAAGAATCACTGAGGTTGAAAAAGAGGTTGGGGGGTGGGCTAGGGAAATGAGATAACAAAATAAAGGAAGCCAATAAGGGGTAAATTAAAGAGTAGATTTATCCCCCTCTGGGCAATGGTGACTCAATCATACTGGAGGCATCTTGGGGAATACATATAACCTACTTCAGAGTTGTCCCACTTGAAGTTGAGATGTATAGGTTATTTATTCACCAACTCTCAATTGACAATCATGCCATGATTACTGGAGCATTCCATTCATGTTTATCACTGGGCAAAGAAATGCAAAGATCCATCTCTGCATTATTAATATACTCTTCCTTGTCCCCTTTATCTAGAAGCAACCATAGATTCTAATGATAATCAAGGTTGGTTATGCTCAACAATATAACAGCTCCTTTCTTCACTTGTTTGTATATTGGTGAGGAGCCAAAAATGACCGGGTAGCAACCACAGCTTTGGGTCTGAAGGGTTTTAATGAATTCTTAATGTGAACTTTGGGCTTCCTGCCCTTGGAATCAGTACTTCTCATCAAGATGAATCTAAAGTTGCAGGGTCAAGAAGAACTAATTGCCCCACAAGGGTCATTGGGAGTGATTATGAGAAGGTCAGTCCTTCTTAGCCCCTTGGTTCCTAGACCCATATAATCTAGCCATCATGGAAAATGTACTATATAATGTCCATATGATGATTTAAAGCAGGGGTTCTTAATCTTTTTTTTTTCCACAGACCCCTTTGACAGTCAGGTGAAAACCACAGACCCTTTCTCAGACTGTAGCGGCAGATAGCTTTATGACACTCAACTTGCACCAAGTCTAACAACTACTGTAATTTTGAAGTACGGGTGAGCATGATTTTTCAAGCTATATATGATATGAAATAACTACTACTGTAATTTATCGCATACATTCAAAAGTGAGGGAAATGCTAGATTTCAGCTAGAGGTCTGAGAAAATAAAGATATGTTGATCTTTTTTCAATTCAAGCTCACATACCCCCTGCAATCTTTCCATGGACCCCTTGTTTATAGAACACATTGTATCTAAAGTGAACATGCTCCATTCTAATTCTACAGAGTATCTCAGCTGTGCTAAAAAAGATCCCATCAAACAATTTATCAGCCTGACAATTTCTGAATGATGTGATCCCATATTCATGTGCCTACCATCACACTTAACGTTACGGCACTTGAGTGGCTGAGTGGCTGAGCGGACAGCGTTGACCCAAAGACTCATGCACATTGCACCCATTCCTAGAGGTCCTTCCATCACACTTTTCCCCAGACCTCCTTGTCTTTGATCTTTCCATTTTGCTACTTCTTTACCTCTGGCTCAGTCAAGCCATTCATCAATGTCCGAGAAACCATGTGTAACCTTATATTGAACCTCTACTCCTTCCACACAAATTTGATAGCTGGGTGTACTGCATGCAGTTCTGTCCAATATGAGAATTTCCCCTCTCCACTTTACATTGAGACAATTCCTTAGCAGGACAATAATTTGTAAACAATCTATTTTTTCAGCTCATATAGCTGTGAAGAGAAGGAAAGGCACTAGAGCAATGGAAATATGTGACATGATGTCTAGACCATCTGTTTGTGTAATTTACTTGTGCTTTCCAGACCTGCTTGGGCACAAACCCAAATGTACCATTTTACTTGAATAATGGAGTTGCTGCTTAGCCTGACCAACCCTATAACCTGGTGGTTGTAATAATACCCTGTTAATGATGAGGAGCTCCTATCATATAACCACTCTATATCTCATTGTCAGGTTCTCAACCTCTAACAGGACCCAGAAGCAGGCCAGGAACTGCTTTTTGAATACTGAATAGTTCCCCAATGCAGTTGGAATGTCTGCTCCAGAATCCTTGGGTTCTGCACTATGTCTCTACTATCAAAACTTCACACAGAGCTCTTTTATACCATAGATATTTCTAGCACTTTGGATCTGCTATATCATCTGGCCCAATTAGTAGAGATGCCCATACTGTGGCCTGAATCTGATGAAGAGCTATTTATTGTTCTGGGCCCATGCAAAATTTTCAGTTGTCTGATTCATCTAATAAATTGATTATAACAGGATTTCCAAGTTGGCTTATGATATCTCCAAATTCCAAACATGCTTACCAAACATTGTACCTCCTTCTTAGTGCTAAGAGGTACAAAGTGCAGTAACATATTTTACCTTGAAAAGGATGTCCTGGCACACATGGACCTCCCAGCTCCTAGAAACTTTACTGCCTTTTATACAAGACCTTGGAGTTGATATTTGACTGATATGCACTGTCATTTTCTTCCTCCAGAGCTTTTGTGATCACTAACAATATACAAGCAATTCCACAATCTTCCTAATTACCATTGCCCACATAAATTTCTAGTGCTGGAGCTATTGCAGAAGCCAGCACATCTCCTTCTACTTGTATTCCATCTCAATCCACCAAAGCTGAGGGTCTTAGTAGACAGGGGAATCACTGTACAATTCACCACAAGAATGCAGTCTTTGGTGCCATCTGGTTGGTAAGCAAGCTACTTCCAGAATCTCATTCCTAGGATTTTCATCCAGAAGGATCACTTCTGGTACCAACTGTTTTAGGTAGGTGTAATAGTCAGCTTTTCTGCATCAAGAATCACCCCAAAACTTAGTGGATTAAAAAAGTAACCATTCATTTAGTTCATTGTTATGCATGTTGTCAATTTAGACTGGGCTTAGCTGGGTGATTCTTCTGGTTTAGACTGGACCATCTTACAGTTTAATTGTAGGTCTCTACTGACCTCACATATGGGAACTGAGTTGACCTGCTATGGTTCACATGTTCTCTTGTCCTTCTGCTGGCTACCCTGGGCTTTGTAACAAAGCAGAGGCAAGGTCCCAAGAGTCAAGCAGAAAGATGTAAGGATCCTTGATACACAGGCTCAGAACTGGAACACCATTACTTCTGTTGCATTCCATAGAGTAAAACAACTCGCAAAACCCATCTAAATTCAAAGAGTGGGGAAATAGTCTTCACCTCTTGATGGGAAGAAACTCAAAGTCACATTGCAAGGGTGAAACAGTGAGTGTGAAAATGTAACCATTTTGTCGCCGATACAAGGGCTGGATTCTCCCAGCAGCAGATCCTGAGACAAGGAATTGGTAGCAAATGATTTATTCAAGAAGTGATTCTAAGAAGTAATCATAAAGGAGTAGAAAAGAGGGACAGGGAAGGGAGTCAACATGTGGTATATTCATGAGAAGGGTATTGCTGTGGGAAACTGCTTGATTCTACTTGAGGCCTCTGACAGAGGAGAACCCGTGTCAGAGTCAGCCCATCAGAGGGGCTGGGATGTCAGTACACTGGCTCCCATCTGCCAGTGGCTGGGAATGCTTCTTGATGCAATGATTTCCTGGCACATCCAGCCTACTCTTAGCTGGCCATGCCTGCATCTTCAAGAGAGGAAACCTCAGTCAGAGAGTCACAAGTGGTTACAGAGAGACCTTCCTGTGCATAAGGGAATGATTTGCTCTATGGGATGGGGAACAAGCTCTGACAGTGAAGTGAGAGTGGAGAAATGACCATAGGATTTGGCCACTTGGAGTTTCTTGTAGAGATCTTGATAGAGCAATTTCAGTCGAGTGGCTGAAATAGAAGCCTGTCTGAAACCAGTTCAAGGGAAAAGGCAGAGGAAAGGTGGAAGAAAAAGTAGAAAAATCTTTTTAGTGGACTTTTGGGATAAAGGACAGTACAGCAATGAGGTAGAAGGTAGAAGGAGTGATAAGGCAAAGGGAAGGTTGTTTTTTAATATAATTGAGAGATATTTTAGGTCATTTATATGCATATGGGAATGGTTTAGTAGAGATGGGAAATTTGATGATACATGAAAAAGAATGGGCAACAGGGAGAGTGCTGTCCTTGGGTGCGAGGTGTGGTAGTAGCTTTAGATAGAGCATGAAGAAGTCCTTCATGTCATACCATTCAAATTTCACCTCTTCAGAGAGGCTTTCCTGATACACAGTATAAGACAACTCTTCCACATTACCTTGTCCTATGTTATCCTAAGCCATTATTGCTATCTGAGATTATCTTGTTTATCTTTTGATTTCTTTATTTTTATTTCATTTTATTTGTTTTTATGTCTTTACTTCTATAAGCACCACAGAGCAAGGATTGTGTTTGTCTTATTCAAAGTGCTTGGTCACATTCCCAGTGTTCAGAACTAGACTGACACATAGGAGACAATAAGTGTTTCTTGAATGAATAAATCATTAACGAATGAATGAAAATAGTTTACGCATGTCTTCATGTGATAGGCAAAGTTCTTGTATATCAGGTTCAGTTCTTTTAGCGTCACACCCTGCCTAAGAATAAGAAGTGATACACTGTATACCTGAGGGATGAGTAATCATATCTTTATGCATATAGCAAGATCAACCACATTTTCATATAAATAAGAAATGTGACTTTTCAAGGGTGGATTTTGGCAAAAGCAGTTTCAGTGGAGTAATGGAAACAAAAGCCTGTTTTCAGCAAAGGAAGGAAATAATCAGAAGGATTTTGCCTAATCTATAACAGGTTACTCCACTAATCCCACCCAGTATTATCTTCTACTTCCACTTGCTTCCTGTTCCAATACCTAATTCTTCTCACCAGATCCTCAAAAACAATATTCAAATTCTAACACAATTGAAAACGAATTCAGCTAGCTGATTGATTGATTGACTCTGGTTCTTTTTTTCTGAATACTATGTTTATTAGCCTCCCTTAGCAACAATTAGAATGCTTGTCTCTCAAGGGTAGTGGTACAAAAGGGAGAACCAATCTTTCCTCTAGCTAGCTTTTCTGTGAACTCTCCGTGGGTGTGTGACATTACAAAAATAGAAGTGGCAGAGCAGTACTCTCAGTTACTTGGAATTGCAACAGAGTGAAACGTGAAATTTGCTTTTGCAGCTGTTCTTTACAACATGGCACTCATTTAAATCATAAGTATTATTCTTTTTTTTTTTTTTTTTTTTTTTTCCTTTTCAATCCATACTGGTTACCAAACAACAAGGTCAAGCTTGTTATGTTATCTTTGTGAACTTGGCTGCAATGTTGGCCAGTACTTGATAGAGTATGAACTAGTGCCTTCCATATTCTGTGAAGCGCTTGGCCACCTTGAAGAAGCTTAAATGAATACAGTGTAGGAATGATTGGCATTCAGTTATATTACCGCCAGCTTGGCCATCCCAGTAGAAGGACCTACCTGATCAGGCGCCGCAAAGGAGAAACACATCTCTTAGTGCAAAGGTGATTTATTTTGAGTGCACATGCAAGAAACTGGGGGAATCTTCCCAAAGCCATTGCAAAGTGAAAACAGGAGCTAGGGTTTTTATAGGCAAAGGAGAGGGGTAAGGGAAAAGAAAATTAAGTGATGTCAGGGGTCTTGTGAGGAAGGTGTGTGCACTTTCTCAGTCCCGCATTGTCTCAAGCACGTCAAATTTGTCCTTGGTTTCAGCAGCTAATTAACCATAGTTTAGCAAGGTCTTCATGACCATTTTTCATCCAACTGCTCAAGGATATCAACTTTTTGTGAGAAAAGTTACAGATTTACTGGGTCATAAGGTGCTCCTGATACTATTCTGTCTGGTTTTGCTTTGAGATGTTATCTTATTTCTGTAAGCAAAACCGAGAAGGTCTGGTTAATATCTTTCAGAGAACTAAGTACAAAGAGTAAACTTCTAAAATTAGATTAATAGAAAACCAGTTCAATTAATGTATTAGAATTTTCAGAGCTGCTTAAGTGAAGAAATTTTTAGTAAGCACATTTTCCAGCTATCAGTTATCGACATTATTTTGATTTTGTAGTTCAATATTTTCCAGTTTAACTCACCTTTGGAATGGTTTACTGGCAGTTTTGTGGAAATTTAGCTTCTCAGTGGGGCATAATAATCACTATTTGCTATCAGTTCAGGATTCAGCAAAGTATTGCTGTTAAATTTGATTAACATTTATAGTTTAAATCTAAACATTAGTAATACTTAATTAACATAATAACCAAATATCTATTAACCACATATGAAAAGCTTGGTCTAATATTTATTTCATCCTAGGGATTCATCTGTTAATTCTTGATTGCCTAGATATGGGTTATAAACATCAATTCCTCTCTTCAGATTCTGGGCAGTAAACTATATTTTTTAAAAACAAAGTTCACAGTGTTTCAGTTACTGAATATGCACAACATCTCTTCATCCAGTAAACATATTTTTGGAACATTTATTATGGTTCACAAATACCTTGAACATTCCTTGATATAATTAAAGCATAAAGGAGGTATTTTGGTATAGGTGGAGAATACAGCCTTGGATTCAAGTACCAGTCCCTCTACTGACCAGTATGAGTAAGACTCAGTTTGCTCATCATTATTTAAGGTTAATCTAAATATATGTCCTATTTACTTTTCATGATTATTGTGAACTGATGGCAGGAACCATGCCCTATTCAGTTTGTAGCCACAGTACTACAAACACTATGTAGCTGTTCAATAAAAATTCATTGAGTACTAAATGAACATGATGACCCCTTGCCAGCTATAAAGCAAATGTAAATAGGATTGTGTAAAGTATTAAAGCCTCTAGGTCCTTCTTTCTCTTTATTTGTTGTAATAGAGAATGAAAGAGTATTTTTCTTGAGAAGCCTATTCAGCAGTAGTCTAACTCAGAGCTAATACAATTCACTCAGCTGGCTTTCTTAATTGTTAATTTACTCACCAAACATTTTTGACTGCCTCTGGGCACAGAGCTGGTCTTAGGGTTGCTGTTGATATATCTAGATGTGCTCCACATTTGTGAACAGGTTTTGTTTTGGAGACAGATATGGGATGAGCCACTTAGCTCTGGCAATGGACCAGAGCCTGGGTGATTCATCACTTTCAGAAAGAATGAACAAAGGAATTCCTTCCCCTGACCCATGTGTACTGCAGTAGTAGGAAAGCAAGAGAAGGGAGTAAATTTCTGTTTCCATGGAAACATACCTGATCAGAAAGGCAAGAGGCATGCATAGCAACTACCTAGATGGTAAAACATTCTTGTCCTACAGAGCACATGTTGCTATGGAAGGCAAGAGGTACCAGCTGGGTAACTGAACCCAACCTCAGAGTTTTGAGTTTGTTTTGCTCATAAGTCACTGATATGTGATCAACTATTTGTAGAAACATTATTGGTTTGATGGGGTATAAAAAAATTTGATACTTTTTTGAAAATATCTTCATCCACAAGCCAATACACAAATCCCCAAGTGCTATCAGAGATCTAAAAGTTTTGCGGGGTGCGCTGCTTGACCCTTAGAACTAGGAGAAATGTGTGGGGAATGGCAACAGTAGTATAACAGAGATGATTTCCTAAATGATAAGAATTATAGCAACAAGTAAAGCAGGGACAAGGACTTCTTGGACATTTCCTGTGTGCTAAACACTTTTTATTCACTATCTCCTTTTACCCTCAGAACAAATATGTGAGCTGTTAAAGATGAAAAAAAATGAGTGCCATAAGATAAAGAAAATTGCCTAACATCACTTAATTAACGTATGGATTGAATCATGTCCCCCAAAAGACATGTTCAAGTCTTAACTCTTGTCCTATGAATGAGAACTAATTTGAAAATACAATCTTTGAAGGTGTTATCAGTTAAGATGAAGCCAAACAGAATTAGGGTGGACCCTAATCCAATAGGAAATTTGGACATAGACAGGCGGCGTGGTGATGGAGGCAAAGATTGAGTTATGCCGCAAGCCAAGGAATGCCATAGATTGCCAGTCACCTACCAGAAGTCAGGAGAGAGGCATGGAACAGATTTTCCCATTTATGAGGAAGCATGGCCCTGCCAGCACCCTGATTTCACTCATGGAAGGCATGTATAATTTTAATCCCAATGCTAACATTTGGGGCTCATTGCCTTCATTGACACCCACAGGTGTTGATAAATCTTCCAGGACTTATCAATTTTCACCCTTTCTACAAATTAGGTTGGATTCTTTTCTTCTTACAATGAACCTTGACTGTAAACAACTGGACCAGCTTTGCTAGTGCCAAGATTCTGGATATTAGCCTGGCCAATACCACCCCTACTGCTGCACTCGCCACAGTGCTGTCATTGCCTGTTACTTGTCTTTACTACTAGAATGTAAGCTCTTCAAGACCAGGAACTGGCATGGAGTGGGCAAGAAGTGAATACTAAATGAATGGTTGAAAGGAATACAATGCATGCTGGATTTCACTCCTAAAATAAGATCAGAGAAGCCCAATTCTGCCAAGAGGAGCACTAGCTGACTCCCAGGAAAGGGACTTACTGATATTAAGGAGTTCACTGACAATGGCTTACAGTCTGATCCCTTTTAGGAATAATCGTCGTCCTTGTTTTTTTTTTTTAAGTGTGCCCCATTTGGAAAAAAAGCCTTTGGGAGCCAAAAGAAGAAATCGATTGTGATGTAATTATCAGCAGCATATTTGATCTTTTAGACAGGAAACACCCTCTGAAGTCTTTCTGCCCAAAGAGGCTGCTAACAGCTGACTGGGTCTGAGACACAGAACATGACCAAAAAGAAAATGAATCTGTTTCTGAACATTTGTGGAGATCTGGATTCTAGGAAGGAGAGTGGTTCCATGTCCTTGGGCAATGGGGGTCCCTGTGTTTGGAAGAAACTCACATGGAGCAGCCTGAGGAAGGAGGGGACAGCCTTTGGAGGGAGCTCAGCCTGTGTTGACAGGGTTGTCTGGAACCCCATTCCAAGGAAAATGCTGGGGCTATGGCTTCTTTACTGTGGCTAAGCAATAAATTCCAGACCTGGTTCGTTCCTTGTTTCTTGACACGACATCCATTTTCCCCTCTTTTAAGTCACATTGGGTCCGTTTCCTCTAACTAGCAGTGAATTCTCTCTTCCCCAAGGGTCCAGGCTTGCAGAGGCCCTGGGAAGTGGACACAGCCCCTTGAGGAGCCTGAGGACCAGGAGCCCTCTCCTGGGAACTCGCTAGCACCCTCCTCAAGTGCATGAGGCAAGCTGCAGCTTCTACCCTCCTTGGAAGCCTCCTGAGCTGCCTCCGCCTCAATCTGGCTCCACCTAGATATTTTATGAGGATACTATGAAGGGAATACTTTGCAAAACTCCCAGAGGTGCCAGGAAGCTGAAAAAAACGCTAGTAGAGGAAAGGAAGATCTGAGAGCTGCCTGCACGATTTGGAGGACTGTCTTGGGGAAGGGGAGTGGGTTTGTTCTGGATTACTTCAGAGAGCAGAGCAGGAATTGTGGACTCCTGGGTGATTAGGCAAGGAGAGTACCTCAGGATTATCCAGCCCAACTGCCGCATCTGTTGGATGAAGACACTGGAGTGGGTTGAGGGGCTTGGCTGAGACTGACAGATGGAACTGATAGAAAAACTAATTTGGGTTTAATATTATTTCAACTAGGCTGCTAGCTTACAATGCAATGGGTAGCCCAATGGGACAAAGAACTCCCCTTCTTTGCAGACATGTTAGTAGGAGCTAAATGTCTCCAATAGAAGGTCCATAGTAGCTCTGTCCAATAGAAATACAATGTGAGTCACATATGCGATTAAGAAATTCCTAGAAGTCACATTAAAACATAAAGACAAACAGAAGTTAATTATAATAATGTGTTGTCTTTAACCCAAACTATTATCATTACCTAAACTATTATCATTTCAACATGCAATTAATGAAAAATTATTAATGATATATTTTATATTTTAAGTCTTTGAAATCCAGTGCATCTTTTATACTTAAAGCACATCACTATTCAGACCGGCCACATTTGAAGTGCTCAATAGCCATAGTCTATGCCAGGAGAGAAGTGGGACTAGATGACTTCTAACTTTTTTTTCCATTCTTCTTTGAAAATGGCTTTATCTTCATTTATTTGACACATATTTTTTAAACATCTGCTATATTTAGGCACAATGCTAAACTTCTCTGATAATGATGGTTAAGCTGAGGTTTAAGAAAGTCTTAGTGAGAGAGAAAGAAAAAAACCACATTTGATGGAACTAGCTTTCAATAATTTATCTCATTACTTTGCTATTGATGAAGGGAGGGTGATAATCATGAATTTATTCATTAAAAGGAAATGGAAACTCACAGTTAACCACAATTAGCTACTAGAATGTCTGGTACTTAAGCCCATGCCTTGGGTCTTCACAAGCGTCACTGGCCAGTTCCTGATGGCCCCATTTTGGCTGATTACAAGCTACTCTCTGCTTGTTTAGAATCCCAAATACCTACTTATCCACTGTCTAAGAAGCTGAATGACTGGAGAACTGGTTGTACCAGGGAGGCTGATTTTGAGGGTAAATGAGGAGTTTGGGTTTAGCCATTTTGTGATTGAGGAGACAATGAGATTTCCAGTTCATTAGGGAATTAGAAACATGAGCCTAGCAAGAAAGGTAAGACCTATAGCTACCTTCCCCATAGGGAGGTGAAGGTTAAACACATGGGGAGTGAATTAAATCTCGGGGAGAAGAGGGAGAGAGTAGTGAGAGAGAAGCTCAGAAGGGTAGATTCTAACCTCATGAACATGCACGTTCATGGAGAGAAATAAAATTCAATTCAACTCTACATCACTGAGTTTTGTTTGCCTGATGCTATGCTAGTTATGGGATTCAATGGATCCTCATGGAACACACAGTCTAAACTTACTGAAAGGACTGGGGCATTTCAGGGGTGGAAGAGAGTCTAGAGGCCCCTTATTTCAACCTTAATAGTACAGCTCCCTTTTGCCCCATTCTTGTGCAACTGCAAGTTCAGCCCCTTCAGGGATGGGCAACAGTCCTGCCCATTCTGGGGAAGCTCTAAATCAGAAAGTCCTTCACAATGAGCCCAGCCTTTCCCTGTATCTGCCACCTAGTTGTCATCATTTTATCAACTGGGGACTCATCCATGAGCAATTCCTATTCCCCATGACAGCCCTTCAGAGATGGGAAGACAAACTCCAGGCCCCCATCAGTGCATCTTCACATCACATGATATGGATTTCCATCTCCTCACTCTTTGGACCACTCCCCTTTGAGGACTCTCAGTGTCAATACCCATTTTACAACACAAACCCCAGAAGAGCTCACAAGACTCTGGCTTTTGTCTGGTTAGTAAGGGCAGGAAGAGGACAAGTATGGATTGGGTACATGTTCTTTATCAACCACACACTCCACTAGATGCTTTACAGCCATTAAATCAATCATTATCACATTAATCAATAAGAAGAGTTTGACTCCCTTGTTCTATAACATATACTTCTCTTAATATACCCAACTTCACTTATATAATTTTCCTTATTAAATTTATAAATTGCTCTTACCCCAGTTATCTATTTCCCCATCCTCAACCTGGATGTCATTTTGGAGGCACCAAATATCAAGATTTTGCACAATTGGTTCATTGTTCCAATCAGTTGGCATTTTTATCATCTTCACTGTGTAAATCACCATTTAGGTAATTTTGTTAGCTTCTCAGCATCCAAAACTCTGCATGGTATGTTATCAATGTTTTCATCCAAGATACTAATTTTAATAAGCCATCATTCATATCCACTCCAATTTAGAGAGTTGTAAAGGCCAGGCTTTGCAGAAACAAGCATTGAATATTGGGGATAAATTTTCAGGAAGGAGTGAGTTGGTTAGCAATACCAAATAAATCAGGGAAGTCAAACTGTGAAAGTCCGAAGGGGAATTTCAGAAAGTCTGGTGGGTCAGAAGCCAGTCTGCAGGAGAAAAAGGCAAAAAACAGGTGCTAAAGAAGCAAAGACAACCTTAATGCACTAAAGAGTTCCCCAAGTGTTACCCCACACCATTAAGCTCTAGCTCTCTGCCATACACTAGCAGAGGCTTTAGAAAGAATCCAATTCTTTAAATGCTTTGAATTCCTTAAAAGAATTTCTACTAAATTCAAAGTGCTCCTAAATAATAAAGATGGTATTCTTTTTCATCATCATTTTTATTCTTGTTATAATGAAGTAACTTAAAAAAAAAATAAGTGAATGAGACAGATGGAACAAGGCAAACTCAGTTACCTTCATTCTGGGTGTTTTAGAATGGACTGTGTATTTTTGTGAAAGAAGCGCAAGCATTTTCAGAATCTAATTCCTTGTTTGCTACTATCCAGCTTACTCATAGATTTTATCCATAGGGGGAGAAAGCAGTGACGTGAAGAACAGGAAATTTCACCATGCTGCAGGAACTGTTGAAATGTTCTAGTAAATTAAAAAAACTACATATTCATACTAACCACAGGGACAGTGCTGCATCTTCATTTCCCCTGGGGGAATGATTGGACAGAAAAGACAAGACAATCCTGTGCAGAAGATCCTACAGGGATTCTTTCATATTTTGGAACTTTAACGACAGCAAAAGTAAATAAGTTGTTAAATAATAATGGTAAAAGAACATTTTTTACTTCTTAATATGTGATTGCCTCTGTGAAGAACTGTGCATGTTTTAGCTCACTTAATTTTCTGAACATCATGAGATCTATATGTTTATTATCACCCTTATTTTATACATGAGGAAATGAGGGACAGAGCAAGAAATAAGTAGCTCTAGACAGTGGATGCCAGAGGCCCAGATCTTAATCATAATTTTATATTGCCTGAGCTTCACACATCACACTTTGTAAATATCTAGAGAATTAGTTTAAGAATAAAGTAATGGATGCCAAGAAAGGGAAGCAGTGGGAGAGGCAGAATAAGGCTTAGAAATTCTATAACTCCTATTAATTTCACAAGCAAATTACACATGAAATGATACATAAATAATTCAGTCTAAACCCTGACAGGTATATTATTATTGTGAATAATTGTGATTATATAACTTATAACAATAATATGTATTAAAATGTTTCCAGTAACCAGTGATCTATAGTTATTAGACCAAATCCAAGTGTTTGGCAGAAGGGTCACAAGCAGTTACATTTCACAACCAAAGGTCAAAAATGGAATAGTTGAAACAGTGCTATGTGGGAGAACTTTCTGTTCAATATGGTAGCCACTAGCCATGTGTGGCTGAGTCCTTGAAATGTAGCTAGCGTGACTGATGAACTGAATTTTTTTTGTATTTAATTTTAACAAATTCAAATTTAAATTGCCACATGAGGTTAGTTGCTACTGTATTGGACAGTGCAGAGTCTGAGAGTACAATGATTTTTTCCCTAGAATTATATTGTTCATTTAAAAAAAACCTTGGGAGTTAATTTAATACAAGTCTGAGCTTGGCAATCTTAGGATTCTCTCCTTTGAGCTAAAAGGTTAAAACTGTGTACACATAAATGCCTCACCCAAACCTGAATGGGAAGAGAAAGCAGTAATTCCAAGCTACTCAAACCATCTGAAATCACTTAGAAAAGAGGGAATAAAAAGACCACGAGCTAGCTTTCTAGGGAGAGAGTCTTGAAAGCTGTTTGGTAACCAACTGAAATGTAGTTGGCAGTCAATATCATTTCACTGCAAATGATCCCACAGCTGGAAAGAAGTGGGCTTAAAAATTCAGATCCTTAGCCAGGAGGTCAGACAGTAGAGTGATAAAAGGAGCTGTTGCTCCTGAGAGCTTTGGGGCAAAGAATGTCAGAAAAGCAATCTGTAAGAGAGAAAAAAAGAGATAACAGAAAGACCTGAGGCCTTCATGCTATTAAAACTTCTTCAAGGTCTGTCTTCTCTGTATCTGAAGTTCCCTGTCCATTTGAACACTACATACTGTCTTTTCCTGTTAGGAAAAGTAGGAAGTGAAGGCAAATGAGGCTGTGGGCCACCATTTTGAATTGCATTTGAGAGTGTCCCCTCCTCTGTGTTCTTTCATGCTCTTTCTTCTCTCCCTTCCCTCTCTGTGTTTGCTCTTAAGTCCCCAGATTTAAGGAACAGGAGTGTTACTCTTTGGCCGAGCTCAGAGCTATTTCCTGGATAAGGGTGACAAATCTCGAGCACGTCAATTAATTGGGGGACCCATGGAAAGTGCAGGTAACTCTGCTCCATGCCTGAACAATTGCTGCCCCATAAGCCCAATAATATAACGAGAGAAAAAAGAAGTGGAAGGTCTGGGGATACTGCTGCAATGTGAGAGTGGGCAGCCCAGAAACTGAGTCTGGGCTACACTACTATCAGGAAAAAGAGGCATTGGGAAAGCAGGAATTAGCATTTGGATGGAAAATGTGTGCAATTCTCCCTAAAGCACAGGACTTGGCAGTCTTGAAACAAAGATATCTATTTCCTCCCAGTGGCTTAGTGCATTCTTAACTTTAACAGACATTAACCTACAGCTGACCCTAACAAGAAAAGCTTCTAGAGAACTCTTCTGCTGCCAACAGAAAGATAAAATTCAGACATTAAGTGATGCTAGAGGAATGTCAGAATTGATGGTCTTTCCCCAGGGAAATGGCTACCTGGCAATCTACTACTTCGGGAAAGTCAAGATTGCAAGTGTCACACATGCCATTTTGCACATGCAAATCAACAGTGTCCCATCTTGATTTCCAAATACAAATTTGAGGGTTGAAAGCACTCTGTCAGAAGCAGCCCAAAGCAGGTGGTCAAAGTATGATTTGGGGTTCCCAGTTCTTTGAGAAGGCAGAGTGTTATTGTGTGATTTAAGGAGTACAGGAAGACATCTTTAGTGAAAATGCCTCCCAGCCATGGCTGAAATTCCTCTCTTTCCTTGACACTCTGCCTGAAATGCCACCAGCAGTGAATTCTGTAGGACTGACAGGCATTCCTTTGGGACTCTTGTCACTTTCTCCTCTGTCTACATGACTCAGAACCCAGAGGGCCCGGGTGACGATGGGAGAGTCAGGATTTGGAAGGAGGAGGAGAAGCAGTTTTGGAGCTTGTGGGCTTAGGGCTAAGAGAAAGAACGTGAGAGGAGGTGGAAGGGCATCAGTGACATCAGTGGAAAACTTGCCTGAGGCCAGCCCTGCTGCTGAAAATATGACTCGATGATGACAGACTCTAGGCTGATATTTCCAGCTGCTTTGGAGATAGCTCCACGCTGATGTCTTACTCTCATCCCCAAATCACTGTCATATCCTAAGTTGAACTCAACCTCCTCCAAATCACCCCATCTGCTTCTCCTTCTCCATTTCCCATCGTGCTGAATGCTATCCTCACCCACTCTGTCACCCCACCTTCAAAATTTCAGGATTGCCTCCAACTACTCCCTTCGCCTCACCCCACATCAAATTAGTCACCAAATCCTGGTTATTCTATCTCCATAGCATCCCTTGAATTTATCCCTTACTCCATGTCCTATTTGCATTTCTATTGCTACTATCTTAATTCAGACTATCATTACCTCTTGCCTAAAATGGAGCAATGCTCAACTTTGGGTTTCCCTGCTGTCAATGCATCCCATACAATGTCAAGAGGGCTAGCTTGCTGGAAAATAATCACTCCAATAATATTTTCCCTGCTCCAAAACTACTGTGCTTTCCCATTACACACAGAATAAAATGCAAACTCCATAGCTTAGATCTTAAAATCCTCCCGAATTCTAACTGATCTTCTAGTACCTGCCTTCTCCTGTCCATAGACCATCAGCTCCAATCTCACTGGTTCTTATATGATTTATAGTCTCTGACCCTCTGTCTTTACTATGGTGAGTCTTCTGACTAGATCAACCTCCCTTCATGCTTGCCTTTGGTTCCAGCTCCCAACCCACATCCTCTAAGAAAATTGAATGGGGTGTGCCAGGTGAATGCATTCCTTCTTTGTACTATATTTGTATCGCCTGCCCCAAATCCATTCTCTCCTTTATCATTTCTTCTCAATTTTTTTGGAGGTGTAGGTAGCAAAATACCTAGTTAGACATTTCTCAGACTCTCTTTAGGCAGGTGTGATGGTTTGAAATCTGTAAGTACCCCAGAAAGACGCTCTTAAAGTTAATCCATTCCCATGGGTGTGGACCTTTTATAAGTAGGATCTTTTGACAAGGCTACTTCAGTTAAGGTGTGACCCACTTCATCAGGATGGGTCTTAATCCTCTTACTGAAGTCCTTTATAAAGATAATGAATACAGAGAAAGAGAGAGATAAAGAAAGTCACAGAAGCAAGAAGCTGAAATCAATGAAACACAGAAGAGAAGGCGAGACCAGCAGATGCCACCATGTGCCTTGCCATGTGGCAGAGGAGCTAAGGATTGCTGGAAGCCAATCTTTGGTGAGAAAACATTGCCTTGATGATGCCTTAGTTTAGACTTTTTCTTGGGCTCAAAACCATAAGCTAATAAATTCCCATTGTTAAAGCTGAACCATTTCATGGTACCTTCTTTAAGCAGCCTAGGAAACTAAAGCAGCAGGGTTGGTTGAGTGGCACAGTTCTGGAAAATGAGATGTGAGTGGAAGTTGTTGGGTGGGTTTAAGGATAAAGCTCCTAAAATGGGCTCAGATTTAGCTGGCATTCATGTGTTGTTTTCTTTTTTCCCAGTCGGGATGGACTCAATGGCCTGAGCCTTATGACCTTAGGGTAGACCATCAAGAGAGTCACAAAGACCTGGAGGCATTGAGCCAACACCAGCCACTGTCCATCTGTGACAGTTTGAAGCTTTTTGTGGATCCCAGAAAAGATCACGTTCTTGGAGCCAATCCATTCATGTGAGTGTGGGACCCTTTGATTGGATTGGATTTACTTGGGGGGACTTTGATTGGATTGCCTCAGTGAGGTGTGACCCAGGGTGGGTCTTGCTCCTTTTGCTGGAGTCCTTTGTAAACAGAGGAGTGAAAGCAGAGATATACAGAGAAAAAGCTGCAGAGTCAGAGAGAAGGAACCCAGGAGCTCAGAGAGGAACCTGGGAGAAGAAAGCCAGAGACGGAACAGCCAGAAGCTGAAGCAATGAGACCTGTAAGGGAAGAAGTCGCCTCCACGTGCCAAGCTTGCCATCGGAGAGAGGAGTCCAGGATTGCCAGCAACCGACTGTCAGTGAGACAGCATCTCTGATGATGGATGCCTTGACTTGGACATTTTCACAGCCTCAGAACTGTAAGCTTTTAACCTAATAAATTCCCATTATAAAAGCCAACACATTTCTGGTATATTGCTCCCAGCAGCTTTTAGCAAACTAAAACACTACCCCTGGCTTTCTTATGTAAAAAAAAAATAAAGCCCTTAAACCACTTTTGGCTAAGAATTTTTTTTTTTTTTTTTTACTTTTTAAAATTATTTATTTTTACCAGGATTATTTATTTATTTTCTTTATTCACTAACAAATGTACGTCCTCACAGGTGCCTTTGCCACAGAATTTTGTTTCTGTGCCTATTAGAGTACATCACAGCCTGGCTCACATTAGAGCTATTTCTATGTGTCCATGATCCTCCACTTGTTTAAGTTCCCAAAGGGCATGAAGCCCTGGGTTTTTCCTCTTCTATCTCCCACCATTTCTAGAATCTGATAAGTACACATTAAATACTTATGGCAGTCTCTGAGTCTTTTCTGAATCTAAGTAAGAGTAGGAGCCCACTTCGGCCAAGTCTTCTGCAGCATGTGGTTTGTTCTACTGCAGATTTCAAGATAAGAAAGTCAAAGTATACCATATGATTGTGGTTGAAAGGTCAGTCATAGACTGCATTCACAAATTATCTTGGTACCTGGATGAAGATATCCCCACTATAACTTGGCTCCATGTCTGAGTCTTTTGGACAAACCTTCAGTTCATGTGATATTGTGTATAAGGTTGGGGTTAGAACGTCAATGCAGATCTTTCTGGATACAGATAAGATTTATTTGTATTATAATCTGAGACAGGCTCTTAACTTTCACACGTGGTTCACACCCTGTGTGTGTGTACATCAATTGATACATGACATTATTAGAACTCAAGGAACTCTCAAGAGTACCTCACCCAAAACT
Organism: Tolypeutes matacus; assembly: GCA_026826555.1. NCBI lineage: Eukaryota > Metazoa > Chordata > Mammalia > Cingulata > Chlamyphoridae > Tolypeutes > Tolypeutes matacus. Next base: position 11,201,675 of record JAKSZT010054399.1, read on the forward strand.
CCCATCCTAGAGGTGAAGAGATCAAGCTGTAATTTAGTGACCAAGTTCGAACAGGGCCTGAGGAATTTCCATGATGCAGTACCCCATTACAGAAATCCAGGTGAAAGAGTTTTAGTTTTTAAGATAGTTATTGGACATTTCCCTGAAATGAGGTGGACACAATAGATATTCAATCTCCATTCAAACAACCTTTCAAGACAGTATTCCCTAAGCAGTTTTCTATGAAACACTAGACTTGGAGATTGTTGATTAGTGTTTTATGATATAAAATTTTTGCCATCAAATATGTTTGCAAAATTTCACATACACACAGGAAAAAAATAAAACATAAAAAATATTTGTAGCTGTTTCCTCTTCTTCACTTGGTTTAAACCACAGAAAAGCATATCCCATAGATAAGATGCTCTCCTTTCTGAAGGTGGCCTGCATTGAAATAGTGGGGTAGGTGTCATTTACACCTGTGATTCCTGTTTTATAAGGGAAATAAATTTGCTTGTTATGTGAGAAATGGTGGAAAATGAGCAGTTTTCACTGTACGCTGAGATCTCACCTTGAAGTCATGAAGGATAAAGACTAATAACGCTTTGGAATGGGAGAAGCTGAGCCTGCAGCTGGTAATCTCCCTTTGAGCTGAGCTGAGAAGTATGCATGTGCAATGGAATGTCACTGAGCTCTGATGAATTGTTAAATGTGAGGTAGTGAGACAAGGGCTGCCTTCCACAATGAAACACATATGCTGCTTGTTTTCATTCTACTGTCTATGTGAAGGTGAAAATTACATGGATAATGTGACTCTTGTTGGCCATTTAGAGAACGGGGAGGTGAGTCCAACATTTCTTCCTTGAAGATAGCCAGCCTCAGGTTTAAGATTGCCTCAAAGCCATCACATTTTTTATAAACACCAGATTTTCAAAATCTGTTTTCCAAAGTCCATTTGCTCACCCCACCTATTTTTGACCAAATGACAGTTACAACATATAACAAGAATACATACCCTGATATTTTTCTATAAGAATTCTAAAATAAATATATTGCATACTGAGTTTATATGTAAATTCTAAAACTTTTAATGTTCAGGCTTAAAACATCTGACTTTTCATAGTTACAATTGCAAATAGTCTTGTGTGTGAAAGTCTTGCTCTTCTGTTTTTAAATGAGAAAATGCCTTAGAGTGGAATTGGTAGTGTCCGAGTGTGGGTATTACATATTTTCACAAGGAAGTCATTTCTTCATTCTTTCGTACATAAAATGTTCATTAAGAACCTGTTATTGTGATAGAGGTAGGGTGACAAACAGTCTTGGTTTCCCTGGGACTGAGGGGGTCCCTAGGACATGGGATTTTCAGTGCTAAAATGGGTCACACTAGTTAGAGACCGGGTATCAATTATAAATAAAACATAGTCAAGTAGCAGATGATAGTGCTTTAGCAAAAGTACTTTTTCTCTGTTGATGGGAACATGAAAGAGGCTATTAATTTAATATTTCAGGGTTTTATTTTTTAGCTTAATCCTAAAGCCCTTGAGATATTTAGGTTTATTTGTTGAGAAGTCTCGATTCCAGAACTATTTGTCTGGGAGCAAAATCTTGTAGTATAGTTTCTGAAACCAAACTAGCATAACAGTTTAGATGTGATTGGAAAAAGGAATAAAGAAACTGGCATGCCATGCTTTCTGAGCAGATGTTATGGGTCTATGGGGCACAACCTAGAATTTTACTCCATACACATCAATTCTGAGGAGAACACCAGCTCCATCACTAGAGTTCTGCAAGGGGCAATTCTACCTTGCTAAACTCTAGAAACCCATGGTATGGTGGAAGCTGAACCCAAGTGTGGTTTGGTACATCTTCAGCTACTTCAATTGCACTAGGGCCTGGGTCCTATTTATTTTGGTCACCACCATAGTCCTGGTATTTTGGTTAGCTCCTGGTACATTATGAGCATCCAATACATGTTATTTAAACAAATGAATAAGCAACAATGGATTCTGTGATTTTATCATTGAAGCCTAATGCTTATGAGAAGCCTCAAACTTCACTTCCACAGAACTTATGATTGATTGAAATAGCTACCTCTTACTTGCCCACAGTTTGCAATATATTTGCATCAATTTATACACATCTTACAAAGTTTCTTTTTGTTGCATCTGGCTTCTCCAGAACAATATGCAGGCTGGTTACTTAATCTGAGAGTGTACAGTAGATGCAGTTCTTTAGAATGATGGTGCCTTGTGGTTTTAGTATACTCAATATCACACTTCTGCAAAGGAGAAATCATTTCCTTTTGCCAGACCCATGTATCTATTTCAGCTTCCCACTTTTCCACAGAAGCCATAGTAGTATGCACTAAAAGTACAGAGACTACTGAGGTGATAAACAGCATGCAAAGATGTCCTCATAGATAGATTTGTTTTGGGAACTAATAGAGAGCAATTGTACTTGCTTGGATCAGTTGTGCCATTGTGTCTCTCAACTCATGCTACTCCACTCCCACCTCCATGTCTACCTCTGGCTGCTCAATGCTGCCTTGCATTCTGGCTCCTTTCCCTAAGACCATGTCTTTAAAATGTGTTTGGGACCCCCTGCCAAAGGATTTCATGGGTTAATTTTTCAAATGCAAATCCCAGAGATCCACTGTTTTATCTTCCTTGGCTGCTCAAGCAAACACCAATGCAATGGATCAGCTTAAACAATGGGAATTTATTTACTTCCCATTTTGAGGCTAAAAGAAAATCCAAATCAAAGCATCATCAAGGTCATACCTTCTCCCCAAAGACTGTGGTGTCCTGGGGCTGGCTGCTGGCAAACTTTGGTCCCTTAGCTTGTCCCATGGCAAGGTGCATGGTGGTGTCTCCTGGTTTCTCACTTCTCTTCTGGGTCCAGTTTCTTGCTGCTCTGTCTGTGCTTTCTCTCGTTTGAATTTCACTCCTTTTATCAAGGACTCCAATAAGTAGGATTAAGACCCATCCTGACTATGGTGGGCCACACCTTAACTGAAGTAACCTCATCAAGAGGTCCTTCTTACAACGGAGTCACACTCATACTAATAGATTAAATTTAAGAACACGCTTTTCTGAAGTATATCCAGATTCACATCACCACACCCACCAAGACCTATTGTGCTGATTTTTCTCCAACTGCTTCTCCCAGATCTATTTTCCACCTTCCTTTGCTTGCTCTGTGCCTTGGGAGGCTGACCCCTGTTGAGTATATTCCTACCTCCTTTGCTGTCTGGCTTCTGATTGGGCCCAGCCAGTGGGAGACATCAAAGGGAGATTAGGGAACAGGAAGGAAGAAAGGCTGGTTATTTGGCTAGCTCCTGCTGGACTGCCCCTCACCTGGGCTTCAGTGCTCACTGGGCTTGGGTAACACAATTGCCATCCTTTGCTCCTAGGAGTAGTAATGTCTCTCTGCTGTGGCTGGTCTCTGAATGCCTTAACATTCCTGTTGGCATCCTTAACTCCATCAGAAGTTCTTTCATCTTAGTCCCCTATTTGAACCACCTGGGATGAATTCCATTTCCTGATGAGACCCTAAGAGATGTACTCGATGAATCAATAGGACCCAGGAACTTGCTTTTTAAATAGGTTGCTTTGGAAATTCTTATGCCCTTTAAAGTTTAAGAACCATTACCCCTGGGAAACTAGAAAAGCTCTGGCATCATCATTTGCTCTTCTCAATCCTTGAACACTTTAGGAAGTTAACTCTCCTAAGGCATCTTACTTCTAATTATAGAATTGAACATTCATTTTCCAACTTAATTATAGGCACTACTGAACACATAGGGAGGTATTTTAGCAGTTCATGGGACTTTGTCCTTGCCCTGAAATTGTGCTAAAGGCTTGTCTAAGGGTACTGTGCTTCTGATATTTAGAAGGTGTTGAGTCAGAGGGGCTGCTTCCCTGAGCTCTTCGTTTCTTGCCGTCCTCCATTACTGAAACTTCTAAGTTAAAAACCGTCCCACCATCTCTCTTTACCTGAATCACTTCTCCTGTGCCTTTAAATTCAAGTTAGATGTCATTTTCATTAAGAAGGTTTCTCTGAATCCAGTCCCCAGCAAGGGATTAGCAGCCTTCCTTGTGTGTTTCTGTAGCAACCTGCTTTTATCCATACTCTATCACTCATTACCATGTATTATTATTACCTTCGAACCTGCCTTTGGGCCCCACTAGACTATAAGCTCTTTGGGGGTGGAACGCTTGTTCAGAGCAGTTGCTCAAGAAATGTGGGTGGGGAGGCTATGGGAGAAAATCCATGGGATGAGGGCACGTAGGTGAAATGCAAGCAAGTTCATCCTCAGCAGAGAGGTAGTGGAAGGTGGGGCCAGGCAACCCCGGGAGAGCCTGTTTGTGATGCCAGATGTAATAAACATTTTGTAGATGGCATCCATGAAACCATTAACACAGACACTCGGGCACTGACTATATAATTATCTAAGTGAGAAGAAAAAGTATTTCCCATTTCTTTGACAGTGCAATCAAAGTCGCTTATGAGAGCTGCTCATTCTGAAATTCTATGCAGTGTTTTAATAATTGTATGTACCATGAGACAGATTTTATGTGTTGTGTATCTGTAATCAGAAGAGGATACCCTGTACACATAACATTGCTCTTATTCGTTATTGGAGCTTATTTGTTTGTTTGCAACTCAGGAAAATAGACTGTGCTAAGGGTGATAATAGATAGTTCTCATGATCCATGGGGCCCTGGACTAGGGCAGTCAAAATCCACTTGGGTTGGGGGCAGTTGGAGAAGATTCCTGGAGATGCCAGAACTATGTTTCTTTTTCAATTCAATAAATCTTTATTAAGGTCCCACAAGATGCATGAATTTTTTATCTATGATTTATATGGGTAGAAAAGTATTACTTTAGCCCCTTTTTAAAAAAGGAAAAAAAAAAGAAAAACTAAAAAGAAAAAAAATAAAAAAAATAAAAAATAATAAAAAAAGGAAATTACAACTCCTCCATGTATTTCAAGCAAATCATTTAATGGGACTGAGGCTCAGTTTGATGTCATGGTAAGGAACAACAGTAGAAAACAGGAAAGTATAAACATTTTCCCTTCTACCAAAAAAGGGTTTGTTGCCAAGATAAACTAGCCTGTTGGTCTAACAATAGCTGACCAAAAAGGCTACTGAATATGAAAAAAAAAAAAAAAAAAAGATGTGCTTGGAAGCACTGTCTTCTGAGGGCTCATTCCCCTAAGGGCTTCAAAACGCTGAAGAAAATAACTGGCTCAAAAACTTTATTGAGAGATCAAGAAAGGAGTTAGTCATAGCATGGGAAAAAATTCAAGAATAGAAGACATGGAATGTAGCTAGGTTCTAGATTAATAATCCTGAAGTTTCCCTGGACTTATGATAGCACTCTGAGCTAAATGAGAGGACTATAAGCAGTCCCCTTTGAACAAAGTGGTTTAAAATGATGGATTCTCCAGTATTTCAAGTATACTACTGGTATTTGTACCAAGCAATATATAAGAAAAGGCAGCAAGGAGAAAGTATCAACTATATAGGACATAAAATGATTTGGCAGTCCTAGAATTCCCAGTTTTCACCAGGAAAAGCACATTCTGGCTCAGTCTGATGAACACTGGAGGCACTGCCTTTGATGGCTTGTTGTAAGCAGGAGGCAACTGTGAAAGTATCAAATCCTGGTTTTTGCTTTTCATCTGTTTGAAGAATACACGGGGCAACAAGCTGCTTACTGGTGGCCTCTTCTCAGGACCCTGTTGCAAACAGAGTCATACTAACCTAAAGAAGGCAGGAGAGAAAGTTTTTTGAGGATGCCCTCTGAAGTCTGTCACTCTTCACTGGGCATGTTCCAGGGGACATAAGTACACTTTCTCCAATCCCAGAGTCTACACCTGATTGGGAAATTTTCATTCTGGATTCTAACTGAGGGAAAATCCTGCTATCCAGTAGGCTATAAGGAGGACTTTTCAGTTTCTGTAACAGCATCGGAGTCCTGTGCATGTCTTAGAAAATACTTGCCCACTGACTACTTCACAGGCTGAAATCCCAACATGGTAAATATCTGACTTTGCATTAAATCCATGTAAACCCTGACTCAGTGGTTCTGGACTCAGCCACGGCCTGCACTGATGGGCTGAACTGAGGGAAACCATACACAGCCCTATGCCTCAGTCTGTGTTTAACCAAACTATGCAAATGGGACAGGCCAGAGAGGGCCACTAGGCCACCACCAAAAATGAGGCTATGGCTCCTTTTAATACCCAGGTGAATTGAGCCATTTTGGTGCCGATAGTTCAACGTGGAAAGGCTCCAAAATGAATGTTTCTGAATTGCGGTTTGATGAGTAAAAGTAGGAAGGGAATTTCAAGCCCAAAGGACAGCATTTGAAATATTTAGTCACCGTAAGAAATGAAACCTGTAAGTCATATGTGATAATCCATTGTACTACTCGATGGTCGCATCTTATATCCTGAATAAATACCCTGGGTGCCATTTCTAATTATGCCACTACCTTTGTACAATACATAAAACTTCTATCATACTCTCTACTTCTTTGTCTCTCTCTCTCTCTTTCAGAAGATTGTCTAGAGATGCTGGAGCAAGGCCAAGAAGTTGGTGGAGATTCTTGAATTAAAGTGTTCAGATGTGGGGGGTTGGATCTTCTGACAGTAGGTACCATTTTAGGAGTTCTGGTTGAAGATGAATTAGGGTTTGGTGAATGATAGGGGATGGCATGTTCTAGATAAGGTGTGCTAAGGAGGGAAAACATAGTGGTTGGGGACTGACTTGCTTCATTCATCACCTTAGAACCGTGTGTTGGGTTGTCTTAGGGTATGCATGTTAGAGATACGACAATGTCCAAACTTGGAGGACATTCTATGAATGTATGTCCTGGCAATAGTTCTACCTCTCCAGGGACTTCAGTGTGTGTGTGTGTGTGTGTGTGTGTGTGTGTGTGTTTTGAGAGCAGAGGAGTGTGAAAATTGATGAAGGGTTGTTTTGCCTATATCAACATGACTTCAGAGGAAATCAGATATGGCCTATAGTTCTGGAAAATACCTATCTAGACTTAGTGGGCTCCTTTCAAGGGGAAATTTATTTTCTCTTAATATGATTATGTAGATAACACTATAATTCTTTTACCATTCCTGACAACTAGATAAGATGGTCAGGGAGTAGTCAGAAGACCTGGTTCCTAATCCTAGCTGTGTCACTTATCAGTTCGGTTATCTGAAACAAGTCACCAAATTTTGGGGGGCTTCGGTTTCTTCATCTAGGAAATGGAGTGATCATCAACTAATCACTAAGATTTTTACATCTTCTAACTTAAATATCATATTATTTATCTTCATATTATATATCATATATCATTATTATATATCTCCCAAGATAGTGGTTCTCAATCAGGGTGATGTTTCTCCCCATGGGACTGGCAATTCTGGAAACTTTTTTGGATCATACCTGAGGCAGTGCTACTGGCATCTAGAGGGCAGAGACCAGAGATGCTGCTAAACTCCCTTTAATGCACAGGACAGCTCTACAGAATTATCCAGCCCTAATGTTAGTAGTGTCGAGGTTGAGAAACCCTCTTCAAGGTGGAGAAACTAACATTCAAAAGAGGAAATGACACCGTATCTTTTTTCTCTGTAAGCATGGCTGAGGGAAGGTTTGGGTAGGCCCCATGTTGTGAGCTACTGAGGGGTAAAATAGCATGTTAAGAATTGCATGTTGATATGCTTTCCCCCCTTGAAGAATGCATGCTATTAAAGTAAACTATCATGTCTCAACACATTTCATTTAATATGATGAAACAAACACTAATTGAATATGCCAGCTGGAGTGGAGACAGCAGTGGGCTCAAGTCACATCACCCTGCCCACCCCCACTGAGTAAATCTGAGTGTGAAATTCCTGTTTACTCAATAGTTAGCATGCCATGTATTTCGAAACACCTTTCTTTAAAGAAGCTCACAGTGCTACATTTAACATATCACTAACCCTCTGCTTATTGTAGAGTTGTACATAGCATTTGAAGGGAAACTGAGGCACAAATGGTATTCTTGAGGCCAGACATCAAGGGCATTGTTGGAACTGGGATTGCATCTTGGCTCTGCAGGTTATTGGCTCTAGGTTCATACCACTAGAACATTTTGGCCATTGCCAATGTCTCTGTCTTATGTACGTGTTCCTTGTGGGCTTTGCCTCTTCAAGAGAGACTGTTATAAAACCCTACTTGTGAGGATTAAATGAGATAGCATATGAGAAAGCATCTCACCTAAAGTAGATGCTCAGAAAATGTTTGTGTTCTTTGAAAGGGCAAAGCTAATGTTGAGTGGCAGCAGTGGAGAGAGCTTGAAATTAAATGTCACCTCCCGGCTGCTCCCTTTCCTCAGCCCATTTCCTAATTTGAAGCAGGTGGTGATTGAAAGTTAAGGAGGTTTGTTCTGTCCCAATCTGGATGGGTTTTGTGTTTGGGTAACATGGGGGTGTAAGATAAGTGGCAACCAAAGCTGCCTTGTTTCAATTCTCCAGTGACCGCAAGGACTAATTACTGTGCTAACAAGAACAAGAAATTTATTCAGACTTGCCGGATCAATGGACACATTCAATTTTCTGCATGCACAGCTCAGTTCTGTCTGTCTCTTGCATGTGCAGTCCAAATAGACACTAGTCTACGGAAACCTCCAGATGGCCGAAAATCCCTACTCCGCAGGTTGGGGTACCCATAATGCAGGGGAGAGCCCCACAGTTTGAGTTCAGCCACCACCGTCTTTATCTAATCACCTCTAGTCTCTCTTCTATGCTCCCCTACTTATAGAGTTGTCAACTTTTTCAAAAGTAAATAGGAATATTCTATGCAGAATAAATCCTGAGAGGCCGTATGAAAATCCAGTTCTGTTCTTGCTGGATGACTGAAGGAAACAAGACCTTGAAGGGAGGTTAGAAAATAAGACAAGAGAAAGAAACTAGCACACAAGTTGAAAACAGACCTTTTCTTTAAAGAGATGAATTTCACTTTGGTTCTGGATGGGGGGGGTGTCCAGTTTTTCTGCTTTGGGGCAAGGCTAATGCCATTGGATCGATTTAAGGAAGAGTCCTATTTTTAGGGAGTAAAGCTGTTTCTAAAGAAGTAGCTATAGCAATGCCCATCTTGAAAACTGACTTTTCTTGGTTGCTCAAATACAAGAGGCAGCTCAATGTCAATATATACTCTTACGTATAAAATCTGACTTATAATCAGAAGCTTCAATTAGGATGCTAGTGTAAATCAGAGTTAAAATTAAAGTTCTGAAAGGACCTTTCTTAGTGTAGCAAGAAGACCAGAGAGAATTTAAGCTATGCTAACTCTGTACTCAAATGTACCTTAACATGTTTGGTAGACTAGTGAATTTTGTTCAACAAGGATTTAGTGAAATAAAGGAGGCTTTAATCTTGAGTCTTTTGGTGGTAAGTTTTATAAATCTAATTTATATTTTTTAAAGGGGAAGGAGAGGTGGCTGCAACGATCATTCCAATTAATGTAAGCTTTAGGCTTGGCTGGATCCAGGTGCTCAATGTTACTGGGGATTTTTCTCCATCTCTCATCTCTACTTGAGCTTCAGTTGACTTAATTTTTTCGGTCCCAAGTTAATAGCAAAGTGTTCATCAGCCATTTTAACTTCATCATTCAGCTTTAAGACTAGTAGATAGAGATGGAAAAAGAGTTCCTTTTTAATCTAATGGTTGAGCAAATGGTGTGAGATTTCGTTTCACTGGTGTGGCTTTCATTTCTCTCACTTTCCCCTCTGAAACTGCTCTACTCAAGATCATCAAAGGCTAGGATGACAATGCATCTCAGTTTGGCTAATATGGCACCGTTTTTGTCCATTGTCTGGGCATAATCATTAATTATAATAATTACTACTAATTATTACTAGTTATTAATAGCACCCTGTGGTAGCCATCCTAGAGGATGGCTAGCTTCCTACTATTCACATTTTCATGCCATCCCCTCCCAGACTGAATAGGGTTGACCTGTGTAACCAGTAGGATTGTGGAAGTGATGATGCATAGCTTCTGAAGCCAGACTGTAAAGGATACAGCCACTGCTACTTAGCTCTCTTGCATAATCTGCTCTGAAGGAATCCATCTTCCATGTTGTGGGAACACTCAAGCGGCTCTATAGAGAGGCCCATGTTGGGAGATACTAAGGCCCCTGCCAAAAACCAATGCTAACTTGCCAGCTATGTGAGTGAGCCTCCTTGGGAGCAGTTCATACAGCCTTTGGATGATGGTCATCCTTGTCAATATCTGATTGCTGTCTCATGAGACATCCTGAGCCAGAACTGTCCAGAAAAGCTACTCCCAAATTCCAGACCTACATAGAATGTATACGATAATAAATGTTTCTTTTTGTGTTAAGCCACTAAGTTTTGTGATAATTTGTTAGTGATAGATTACTAACACAATCCTCTTTCACTCTCAAAAGTGTCCCTGTTTGGACAACATATGAAATGTTCACTGGACCAATGATCTCATGTTGACAAACTTAGTCTTCAAGTCTCAGTAAATTTTTAGCCTCATTTTATTTGATGCATGGACAACATTTGAGACAGTTTTTTACTCCCTGCTCTTTGATTGACTTCACTCATTGGGCCTTTTGGATGTCCTTCTTACTGACTTCTCCTGCTCAAACTCTTTTGCCACATTCTCGCCTCATCATTTCTTTAGTTCTGTATATTGAGAGTCCTTCAGAAGAGTGTATTAAGTAATGCTTAGTCCTAGCTGACCTCGCTTAGTCCCACGGCTTTATGTGATGAGGACTCCTAGCTTTACATCACCAGTACAGATTTCGGCCTTTTCTTCAATCTCAAATATTCAGTTGCCTAATCAAAACCTCCACTGGATGTTTAATAGACATCTTGAAATCAACACATCTGTCAGCAAAGTTTTGATCTTACTCCACAAACCTGTTTTTCCATCAGACTTTCACATCCCAATTAGAGACAACTAACTCCATTCCTCTAGTTACTCAGGCTCAAAAACCTGGAGTCATCCTTAACTCTCTTTTCCTCCCATCTCACATCCAATCTGTTAACAGCTTCTGAATCCAATCATGCTTCTCCAACCCACCACTACTACCATGATCCAAGCTATCGTCACCTTCACCTGCATTACTTCAGTCACCCCCGAATGGACTCCTCACTTCCCCGTTTGATCCCCTTCAGTCTATTTACTACACTCCAGTCAGAGTGTAACGATTCCAAAAGTCAGATCGTGTCACTCTTCCACTTAGCCTTCCCCAGTGGCTTCCTATCCAACTTGGAAGAAACCCCAAAGTCTTTCCCATTGTCTACAAGACTCTATATGGTCTGGATCCTCTAATGTCTGATGTCATTTCCCACTTACTCACTCTGCTCCAACCACACTCATTTCCTTGGGGTTGCTTGAAGATGTCAGGTGCAATCCTATCTCATGGCCTTTGAACTTGTTGGTCCCTCGGCCTGGAATGCTCTTCCCCCTGATATCCATATGACCCCCTCCTTCACTTCATTCCATCTTACCACGGAGGTCATTTTGTCAAAGAGACCTTTGCTGACCACTCTATATCAAAGAGTATCACCACTATTATTCATTACTCTCTGTCTGCTTACCTTACTTTTACTTCTTTTTTTTTTTTTTTAAGGAGGTACCAGAGATTGAATCCAGGACCTCAAACATGGAAGCAGGCACTCAACCACTTGAGCTACATCCACTTCCCTGTTTTACTTCTTGACACTGGTTACCACCTGATAGAGTTATACATAATATGTAAATTATATATATAATATATGCATGTATATTCTTCCCCTGATTTTTCCCTTCCTTTCTTGAGAGCAGGACTGCTGTTCACCATTTATCCCACAGCCCCTGGCACAAGGTAGGAACTCAATATATATTTGTTAGATAATGAATGAGTATATGATTTGACTCATGAGCTTATATTGAGCCAAGCATATTGGCCAGGGCATCTGGATGTCTAGACTGTCTGTGTCTGGTTTGTGGGGTCCTTTCTCCACAAGGAAAGAAGAGATGGGTGCCCAAAATGAAGCAAGGGTATTGTGGCCAACAGAGAGGGAAGTTATGCTGAGCCTACAAAAAGCAGAAGATGCCAACTACAAGGGAAAAAAATGCCTGTGGCAGGGAATTCAGTCTAGGGAGGCCATGGAGATAAATGTTTAATTCAACCAAAGCAGAGGAGTGTTGGAAGGTAGGGTGATTTTGATTATAGTAATGTCTGTCACTCAGAATGTCCTGTGACTTGCCTTAATCAAAGAGGTAGGAACTAGCACTGTTTGTAAAAGTAACTGTGGGCCTTGGAGAGTAATTTGTGAGCAGTATGGCTGCTGGCAACATCTGCACAAGAGATGACAGCAGTGGCTTCGAAATCCTCAGCAGACGGTGATCTGGGCATGGTCATCCACATCTTTGATGGCTGCACAGCCAGCCTTGGAGCAGACAGTGATGGTCACCAGCAGGGTGGCAATGTATCTGGTGGGTATGGTCAACAGTAGGAGCCATCCCCAAGGAGACAGCACAGGGACAGGAAAGAAGAGTGGATGTCCTTGGCAGCCAACAGGGCTTGGTCTTCAGAATACAATGAGACAAGCCGAGAAAGAGCCCAGATCCCTTCTTCAGGTCATCAGCGCCTCAGGGCAGAGCTCGTGACTATCCTGCTCACAGCTTATTTCCCCACACAAAGACAGCACATGTCCATGGCTCAGTAGATATTTATTGACTTAATTAGTTGCTCTTGAAGAGGAATATGAGGGTGGCCAGAAGTCCATCAGAGAAGAGAAGAGTGGAGATTCACGAATACTGACATTTGATTGTTGAAATTCCATTTTTATCACCAAATGGATTTTGTTTGATATATTAGGAAGGCACCTGAAAATAAATGTCCTTTCTATTCAAAAATCTCTCCCCTTGTGGATCCAAGAATTGTAGAATTCTGGTCTGGTGCTCCACTTTGCAGTGTGTTTGCCTTCACAGTCCAGAAGCTGCAACTTCTAGCTCATTACACTTGTTTCACTTAGCTTTGGACTTGTGTTTTATTCTCTTTTCTGTTGTCACCATTCCTGGGTTTTTGCTGGCAGGAGAAATAGAGATGCCCCATCCTATTTTTAAACACTGAAATTTTCTAGTGTCCACCAACTGGGTTGTTGACTCATGCTACAGGAAATCTGAGAATTTAAGATATGACCAGATAGTAATGTCCCAACTCCCTTAAATAAATACCTTCTCTCCTTCCACTTCATTAGTATTTATTTAATGTCTGCTAGGTACAAGCCCTATATGATATGTAGGGACTATGGTGATAAAAGATAGCTAACCTGTTTTGTTTTTGTTTTTTTTAAGTGAAAACAAAAGGCTAAATCATGATACTTGAAGAAAATACAAATTGTCATTTTAGCTTAGACTCTGAAATTCTGTCTAAGGATGACTCTTTGTTATGTGGGAAAAACCTGTGAATGTATACAGGGAATCAGATCCTTAAAGAGGCTGCCACTCCAGATGTTAGATCAAAGAGATTATGACTCATTCAGCTGAAGAGCTGGACTTTTGAAGGCATATCCAACTCTTGGAGCCTTTGAGGTTTGCCTGTTACCATTCAAAACTTGGTATGTGTTATTCATGTACATGTTATGCAATGATTAGAAAATAAACACCAGTTTGAAAGGTATCACAGTGTATTGTACCATTGTGTCCTGCCTTCGGGAGTGGGGCTTACATTAAAGACCACACCATATGACTCCCAGCCCACAAACCAGACTATGTATGACTAGACCAAATCCTGCTGCTATTTCCCTAGCTTGCTGCTCCTTAAAGGGAGCCTTGGGTTCAACGAGGCAGCCATGTATTCTGATATGTTTCTCACATTGGCTTATTGTTCTTTTCTCTTTATTGTTTGTATTGAGCAGTGTTTGAAGTGGCATTTCTGTGCATCCCCGTTTAAGAACCTTTTGCGCTCACATTTTCGACTCCAAATCACAATACCTCTGACGATCATTGGGCATCCTTTGACAGCTTGCTGGAACGGTGTAATTGTGAACCAGGTTTTACCATTTCATCTTAGGCTTGGTTGGAGTGACCATTTTCTGGACCAAAACTAGGCTGAATATATTTAGACCTAAGATGAGTTTAAATCTCTAAGACTATACAAAAAAATATGGGGCAAGGGGAAGGGATTTTTGCTCTAGGTTTAAGTCAAAAGATACCACTCAATGGCATCTACATCCAGGTTTTGCAGACATGGGAAAAAATGGCCATTTTCTGCCAAGGGCCTCAAGGGCACCACAGAGTATCTGTCCTTCCTGGCAGAGTGAATTCCTACTCCTTTGTCAATTAGTGTTTTTCCAGACAATGTATTTACTTCTTGGGCTGAGTGAAGTTACTGCATTCAGCTCATTACGTTCATTGGCGTAGCATAACTAAAATATCTCTAGACGATCAGATTATTTGAGCATGGCTGTGATAAGTCTCTGCCTAAATTGACCTTGACTAAGATGGGAAGGAGCTTCAAGAGAGATTTCGGGTTAACGTTTCTCTCAAATGGGTTATTATGAATTTGGAGAGCAATTATTTAAAGTTGAGTAACATTTATGTCACAATGTTAATTTATATTTTTTCATCCAACAACATTCACAACATGATAAAGAAATTAAAGAAAAGATAAACTTGGAGCCGTTCAATACATGCCACCTGCGTGTTTGGAGAATCATTCCATGGTTTCAGTATTCCTTGGAGTCACCTATCCTCAGTGCAATGACCTCAAGTCAACATGTTTTTAATGAATTACTGAGCTTCTTGCATATAACATCCTTACTCTGCTTACAAATATTTTTTTCAAATTACTGATCTGATTGCACATTTATATGCAGTGCTATACAAGAAACCAATAGCATGCCAAGTTTAGGATTCTCTTTCTTATAAAGCTCCATCACTGCTACATTAAAGGGTAGGTGTGGCAGTATGTAGGTAAAACCATTTGCATTGACATAAATTGGGTTAAAAATATAAATCCTTCAGCAAACTCATTTTCTAACTCAAAAATATACTGTAGATGTATAGAATTCTACCTTATACTTTATAATGACTGCACAGTTTTCCATTGTATATGTATACTATAATTTATTTCAGCAAGCTCCTATTCATTAACACTTTGGTTATTTCCATTTTATGTAATTTGCAAACCACAATACAATTAATATACTATTAAACATTTCTTTGAATACCTGAATAAATATTTCTATTTGTTTGTTAGAATAAATTCCTGGGTGTGGGATTTCTGGGTCAAAGGAAATGTATATTTAAACTATGATAGGTATCGCAGAAATATTATCCCTTTCCACATTCTTGCCAACTCTAGATATCAACATTTTTAATCTTTGCCAATTTGATAATTAAAAAACCATATTGTTGTTTTAATTTGCATTTATTTGATTAGAAAGAGGCTGAATATCTTCTTGTATATTTACTAGTCATTTTTATTTATTCATTTAAAATTTCTTGTTTATGAGCTTTGCTTATTATTCTATTGGATTGCCCTTTTTCATTAAATTATACAAACTCTTTATATATAACAGAAAGAAATTCTATTTAGTCACATGTTGTTACTATTTTCATACTGATCAATTATTAATTACAGTGAATTATTTTTCTATTCCATACCATTATTAAAGTCACCCTCACTTGACTCTCTGGCAACTCCTATACATTTTCATAAGAAATTATAATGAAGATATTTTTAAAACATCATCAAGAAGGAGCAAAAACCATTGCTTAAATAATAGAATAAATGGAGTGAAGAGAACTTTTTTTATCAAGCATATAAGGCTGTGCAAATGTTTAGAAGAATTAAAACTTGCATTTTCCTAGAGGTTTCTTGAAGCCTAAAAACTCTTTAAAACCAAAAGTCTTGGACCTCTAAGGGGTGCATTTCAGGCATGAGAGAGAGGTCTATCTGTCCTTCCTTGAAGTACACCTTTCTCAATTCCAGCAGGAGAAAGGTACATGGTAGAAAGGGCATAGAGTCAACCAGACATTCTGGTTCATCATTCATCAATCATGTGACTCAGTGTCTCAGAACACCCACTTGCTCATCTGTAGAGTTTATGTATACAGACAGCTGACTTGCAAGGCACTGTTATTGTTATATGAGGTATAATATGTATAATGCCTGTACACAGTAGAAGCCCATATTCCAAACCCCCAAGCTTTCTTAAGGAAAAATTATACCTGTAATTACTCAACTGTGACAGGAATATTTGAAGGGTAAAATCACCAAGTCAATAAATGTCAAGATTCAGCTTTTTCTTGAAATACTAGAAAGCCAAATTTTCTTGCAACAAGATTGACTTCATTTTCTAGAAGGAGTTGAAATTATATTCTCTGAAAGAGAGTTAACATCCCATGTGCATTTTAAACGTTTCATTTTAACTTGGAATATGATGTTTACTAGGGGAAAAACATGCTGCATGACATCTATTAGGGTCAGTAAACCACTTAAGTGGCATGAGAGGTTGGCTGTGGTCCAGGAAGTGGAAGGGCCCGTCCTATTGATTAGAGACCTTGGGGATACGACAGGTCTACTTATAGGTCTACTTTTCCATGGAGGTTTTCAATTTTTTAGGCAACAGTCTTCCAGGGGAGACAAAAAAATGGCTCCTGTGCTAAGCCATATAGATGGCATGTGCCCTTGATATGATGTGATGAGAATGGCACTTTACTTCCGTGGTCCTCCTCCCAATAACCCATCACCACAGGCTTTTCATGGGAAAAACATCAGACAAATCCCAATTGAGGGATTTTCTAAGAAATACCTGACCTAGTCCTTTTCAAAACTGTTAAAGTCATCAAAAAACAAGGAACTCTGAGAAACTGTCACAGCCAAGAGTTGCATAAGAAGACTTAATGACTATACGTAATGTGGGATCCTGGAAGAGAAAAAATATCTTAGGTAAAACTAGGGAAATCTGAATAAAGTATGGACTTGCGTTATTAAATAATGTTATCGATGTTGGTTCATTAATTTTAACAAATCTACCACACCAGTGTAAGATGTTCATAATAAAGGAAACTGGGTGTGGGGTTTACGGGAACTCTCTGTACTGCTTCACAGTTTTTCTGTAAATCTAAAACTATTTTTAAATTAAAATTTTATTTTAAAAATTGGCTCTTTAGATCACCATCCATTTCACTCCCACTTATTACCTTAAAAAGCAAAAAATTAAACTCCCCTAATATGACTGGGAAAATACCCTTTTGAAAAGATTAAAGACCCAACCTCATATTTCAACATTTAATTATTCTCCAAATGTGGCTCAGGAACTGCTATTCTCTCCCATCCAGGTTGCCCATTGGTGTTGGGGTCTGTCACACCACTACATGCTCAATAAACATTTACTGATCATAGATTGATGTAATAAGCGAATTCTGAATTCCAGGACAAACCAGAGTACTTGTCATAAAATAACTACTCTACAAGGAGTCTGCCGGGAGACAGTGCTGGTTAGCCTGGGGGGTGAGGGGAGAGAGGGTCAACCCGTGCGTGCACACACAGCCGTTCCAGCTCACCTTCACATTCCCGGGGCACAGATCCATCCGGGACAAAAACAAGATTCAAAAATTAAAATTTACCATTTAACAGTGGTCACGGCAGCCCCCCCTCCCTTGCCTGCAAAGTTTGATTGGCTATTCTATTATGTGGTCTTAAATATAAGCAGGTAAGTAACCACTGATCCAGACTTTAGCAAGCAATACGTCATTTCTCAGCTAGCGTGCTAGGAATGTGCCAGCATTTTGTTTAAATCAATGAGCCAAATCATTTATCTGAGTAATTGAAATTGACTAATGTAAATTTGCACGTTGGAATGATGCATATTCCAAGCCAATTTGGCATGACCTCCATCTAGAATCATGGATTACGGAACTCAGAATACAGAACTATTTGTAGAGCGTGTGGAATAGAGAGGACTATCAAGTTCATGTGTGTGTTTGTGTAGGTGTGTGTGTGCGTGTGAGTGTGCATGCTAGCAGAAATGTGTATGTCTTGGTCTGGTGTCCAGCCAGAGGAAGGGAGAGGGAGAAATTTCTTCCATTTAGTGCCCTTTCCAAATCGATTTTAAATGAAATTGTTGCTCAGTGTTTTCTTTCATATGGATAATGAAAATGGTGGGAGTGACAAATGAGACTTTTCAGGTCCCCAGGATGGTAACAGAAGGAAGCCAGCAGGTCTGCCCACTCTTGTTGTTAATTAAAGTATTTTCACCTTCTCCAGGGTGCAATGTGCTCAGGGCACTGAGCCCCAGAGATACACTCAGAGGTTTGAATGGCAAGACTCTCCTGCAGTCTAATGATTGCACAATCAAAGAAGCACAATGACGGACACCAGGGACAGATCCCCCCCCCCACCATTTATATCTGCTTTGCAAAGGTCTGAAAGGCGCAGGCTCCATTTCTTAAGCATGATCAATAATTAGGTCAGGCTCCCAACTGTTCAGTGGTTCCTGGTAAGGTGCACTACCTGCTCAGCTGATAGCTGTACACGTGGGAAGTGGCGTTTACAGCTCAGAGCTTCACTGCGTCCACAAAGTGAATCACCAAGCAGATTCATCCTGGTCTCAACTGCACTGCGATTGTCATTTGTTTGCAGTGCTCTCCCATTTGTCTGCGTATGAAAACCAGGGAGCTTTACAGAGCGGATTTTGAGCTCTCAGAGGGTTTATCTGCACACACCAAAATCATCTTGAGCATCCCACAGCCTCAGAAAAGAAGGGTGTATTTTAAATGTTCAGCATATCTCCAAACTGCTGAACCAAATTGTATATAAGTGTCCCAAATACTTCAAATTTTACTTGAGAGAAAGCAGGGACAATTTTACTTCTGAGAGTCATGGAATCAAAAGAAATCAATGTCAGAACCAGATGACGAAAATAGTGCCAGGGCTTTGATAACTTTGGATTTTTTTAGAAGATTTTTGACTGCTAGTTCACACACACACAAGTTAACAAGTATAACAACTTACGTTTTTATTGTATATTACATTTCAAAAGTACTATATATATGTATGTACAACCTCATTTAATCCTCACAACAATCTATATGAGATAGAAGGTTATTCTTTTCATTGCATAAATAACAAAATTAAAATTCAGACTGGTGAATGGACTTGCCCCAGGTCACACCGAATGTGGCAGAGTTTATCTTCAAACCCAGGTCTGGCTCCAAGTATCTTTGCCCTGATAACTATGCTTTATACCAGACAGTGATTTCTGTATTTCAGCCTTTTGCTGACCCTCCCTCTTTATTTTGTGAAGAAACTTGTATTGTGCTACCCCAGCTTATAGCTATGGCATGTAAAGGCTTAACTTTCTTTGATAAATATTTGCTTTGCTGTCAAACAGCCTGGGTACCCTAAGCTAAAAAGTAAGTTTGCAAGCTATGGAGTTCTGCTGAGTCATTCACTTTGACAGAGCCTGAATCGACTTGATTAGTAAACCGCTGAGACGGCCATAGTGATAGCACAGTCTTCCATATATGAAAGGCACATCAGATGCTCACAAAGAGAGAGAGGGTGACAAGAGGAAGAGAAGTATCGTTGGTGAATATAATCATCACACCTTATGTCTGTGTAATAGGCTGCACACTATAAAGCACTATTAGAGTTGGTGATATTCTTTAAGCCTCAACATATAATCAGTAGGTAAAGGATATCATTCCAGTTAATGGATAAAGCTGAACTACAGTAAGCATTTCTTATAACCTTAGTTCCTCTTCTCCCTTCCCTACAGGTCAACAGATGTGTAAGGAGTGCCTGCCCTGCTCCAGCACACTGCCTTGAACTTAGCACCTCTCGCTTCTGCACTGGCCCATTTTTTCCATGGAAACTACATTGTCGGGAAGAGAGAGTCCCTCCTAAAATAAACTTACACCTTGATTATGCAGAAACAGTCATCTATAATATTAATATGGACAAAGTGGAGGCAATGAATGTCATACTTGTCTGTCAGTAAGGGGCAAAGCAGCCTCAACATACGTGCCTCCCTGCTGGGGTTGCCAGGTAAAATGCCCAGTTATAAAAGAATGGTTTATTAGTATGCATATGTCCCATGCAATATTTGAGACATACTAAAGAGATTTTTATTTGTTGTGTATCTGAAATTTGAATTTTAACTGGCCATCTTGTATTTTCATTTGCTACACTGGGCAGCTCTTCTCCGTTGAATTCTGGGCCCTCGTGCCCCCGGAGATACTTTAGAGACCTGTGCCTCGTCTCTTTCCATTTTACAGGGAAATGGCAAGGATTCTCAGGACAATGACTCTTCTGGGTCCGTCAGCAGACACTGTGTGGAGGAACAGACTTAGAAGCTACAAGAAGCCTTCTCAGCACTAGATGTCACCTGACTGCTGTGCCGCCATATTTGTTCCGCCATCTCCTTTGGTCAAGAAGGAGGACCGTGGGGACGGATGTGGCTCAAATGGTTGGGCGTCTGTCTCCCATATGGAGGGACCCGGGTTCGATCCCTGGGACCTTCCGGTAAAAAAATAAATAAAATTTAAAAAATTAAAAAAATTAAAAAAAAAAGAAGGAGGACCGTGAGGCCTCTGATCCGAACATCTGCCTATAGTTTTAAAATTTTATTCTTACTCATTGGTGAATGTCCTTACAACACTCCACACACAACTACTAGTGCTATTTAAAAAATTTTAACACTCAAGTAGCTTTGTCTTTGACTACATTCTCAATATTCAAATGATGTTAAGTAGGATGTAGTTTTAATGGAGAACTTAACACATGAGTAAAACTCCTCAAAAATAAGAATAAAATGAAAGCAGGTAAAAATAGCACAAAAGGTCAACGCGGGTCAGAAATAACCCATTAATAATAGGATTAACAAGGAGATCTGGAATTTTACGACACCTACGGAACGAGATGTTTATACTTAGAGTACATTTTTTGTTGTTGTTCTTTGCTCCATTTGGTAGCATGTGTTTTTTAACAGAACTGGATTTAGACTATTTCTATTTGTGTCTGAGGTAAATAAATGTACAGTTGAAAGGAAATCTTGTAAAGCAGATTTCCTCTGACTTTTCACACTCTTTGGTGTGAATTGCACCACAATTAACCTTTGTTTGCAGTGTTAACAAATCTGTCAGCATCTATAACTCTTCATAAAAGTCTGAGTCTTTAAAAAGCTGAATTTGAAGGGTCAGGGAGTATAGATGCACATGCCCCCAAATCATTCTAGAAATTTTGTAGTCTGGAAAATATCCATGAAAAAAATTCTACATACTTGCAAACTGCTCAACTAAATGCTGCTAAATGCTCCCTCGCAGGCCCCCTTTCAGCTCGGAGAAAGCAGAGGGGCTATGGACAGGCTGATGGAGTTAAGCATTAAAACAAAGATTCTGGCCCCTTCCCAGCTAGCTGTGAGACCTTGAGCCTCAGTTTCTCTTTCTGTAAAGTGGGGATAAGAACAGCAGCTGCAGCATGGGGGATGCTTTGAAGACTGAATGGATTATCATATGTAAAAGGGTAAGAACTGTGCTTGACCCATAGTAAGTAGAAAATAAATGGACATAGTAATTGGTATATAAGTGTGTGTTAATTCAACAAAAGATACCTAAATACACATAATAAACATATAGTGTGTATAGTATATGATATATGTGTTACAACGCCCATATGTCTATTTTGAATGAACCCAGATCCCCAAAAATACAAGGGGGAATCCTGCATTCCTATGGCATTTTGGCTTTCCTGGAGCACCTGCAATTAAGCACCTCTAACCAAATGGTGGACGCAGCCAGAGGTAAGAGAAAATTTCCAGAGGGGCAAAGCCTCTGCCGAGGACAAGTTCTCAAGCCTAAAGCTGTGGAAGAACAGATATGCACTTGCCACGGCAAGGCATTGCCTTCCTCCTCCTTGGCAGGCAGGCGGAGGCAAGGCAGGCCTCACTGTAAGACTCCCAGTGAATTCCAGGTGTGGGAATTCACTGTCCTTCTTTCCAGGGAAATGAGCAGGTTCTGCAGCTTCTGCAAAGGGATCTGCCTTTAAGGCCAGGGGCCGCAGCCAGCCCTTGGATGCCGACAAGCCCTGTGATACTGACACTTACAGGCTGCGGCTCCAGTCATCGCTAAGTCATGCATGGGGTTCCTGTCGCCGCTGTTCAGATGCCTTCCTGGAAATGTCATCCATGCGGCCCATGACACGTGCAAAAGCGGTATCCAGGCATGGCTGCTGCGTGGCTTTACAGCAGAACTGAAATGTGTGTGTGTGTGTGTGTGTGTGTGTGAGAGAGAGAGAGAGAGAGAGAGTTGTCAAAGAAAAAATTGGCACCAGACAATGGGAAACAGGGTGACTTTATTCAAAGCTCTATGCAGGAGAGAAGAGAGAGACCAGAAGGCTATTGTGATGGAGAGAGAGAGACCAGAAGCTATGTCAATAGGGGAGGGAGGACTCAGCAACACTGAAGCAGTGACCAGAGAGCTTTTAGGACAGGGATGAGCTAATGGAAGAAGACTGGAGGGGAAGGTCGGTAGGGTATGTCCCTTACAAGGTATTATCTCCTGAGTTTATCTCCTGCTCTACCTGAATTCTACAATGGCCAAGGCAAGGGAGGTTGGAGACTGAGAAACAAAGCCTGAGAAGCTTAGTCAAGCCAAGGAGAAGTTCCAGGAACAGAGGGTTTGGGTAAAACTCAACCTTGTCAGTTATGTGTGTAGCATGCATGTGATGTGTATGTAGAACATGTGTTTATGTGTGTAGCATGTGGTATGTATGAGTATGTTTACATGTGTGCAGTGTGTGTTTTGTACGTAGTGTGTGTCTGGTAAGTATGGTGTGTGTGTGTGGTGTGTGTAGATTGTGTGTTTACATGTGGCCTGTGTAGTGTGTTTGATGTCTGTAGCATATGCAGGATATGCGTGTGTGATGCGTGTGTGGGGAGTGTGCAGTGTGCTATGTGTGTGTTTCCTTTGCAGGTAATTTCTGTGCCTTTCTCATCTGCATTTGGCATTTGGCATTTGTCTAGCTTAGGGTTTAGTTTTTAGGGGCATCTTCCAAACTCTTCTCATATCTATCTCTCTACTGCATGGAGAGAAGAGTTTGCAGGATTCATTGGCATATCTCTGGGCATCCTAACAGTGGCTCAGCACAATGGCCAGGGGCTTGGTTAAAAAGCACTGGGGTGCCCCCAGACCAAACATGACTGCAATCCACAGCTTTGCTCGGAAAGATCTGGGCATTTGCATGCTCTGATTCTCCCACAGAATCTCGGTGCCAGACCCCAACACCTGGTTACCCACCCAGAAGAATCCTAAATGTAAGTAGATGGCTTCCCCTGCAACGTGGGAAAAACCTCCTCTTGCCAGTATGGCAGAAGGAGGCAAAAATGCTTGCTTAACTTCCTTAAATCTGGCAGTTAACCAAGACTGTGCAGTTAGAGCATTTAAATGGAAACACGACCTCAGATCAGGGGCATGCTCACAGCTGGTAGACTGAAGGGATGATAAATACTGACCAATCCTCGTGTCTAACCACATATGGATAGACTATCGGATGGCAAGCACTTGGCCTCTTGTACCTTCTCTCTCCTGCCTCTCTTAGAGTTGAGCGAGCTCAGTCTTTAGTCGACACCCCCACATTTTCCCCTCTCTCACAGGCAAGCGGTCACCACTTCAATCCTCCACTCAAACCTTCCACCCCTTGTACAACCTCAGGGATTCGCTTTGTTGGATTTCTCTTTCTTGTTAGGGACTTGATTATGCTCCTTTCCCTGCCCAAAATACATGCTGACAATGTTTAGGAAAATCCCCTGGGTTGGTTCCACCTCTGCACCCATTTTCTTAGGACAGATGGTATCTTATGACAGCTGCCAGGTTTATCAAGACCTTCTGAGTCTAGGAAAAAGATTTAAGTAAGGCAGAAAGCTGACTAGGGAAGGGGGTAGCTCCACAGGTTTCAGTTCCCTTTTCATTTAACTTCAGATGGCTTTGACTTACTGCCTGATTGTCCATCCCATGTCCAGTCTATTTCTGTGCATATGCTCTTGGGGAAAGGACCTTGAAAAAAAGTCTAGTAATGGCTTTTTTATTGGGAATAATTTTCCTCCATCATTATTGCTGTACATTTCCACTTTAGTGATTTGATCTGCTGTTTTCTAGATCTATCCTAGCAGTTTTTCCTTTCTGGAAATGAATGGGCCCCTTTATCTCCATTTTGGTGCTTTTTTCCAAGGAAGTATTCTGAAATATCTTCCTGTTTGCTTCTTATCTATCTAATGTACTATGTATGCTACGGATGCAGATCATTTATTACAGTGACAATTTATTCTTCCAGGAGAATCTATGACTATTGGGGATTGAGTTATGTCTCCCCCGAAAAAAGACATATTCAAATTCCATGCCCTGTTCCTGTGGGCGAGAACCCATTTGTAGATAGGACCTTGGAAGGTATTATTAGTTAAGATGTGGCTAAACAAAATGAAGGATGGCCTTAATCCAATAGAGCTGAAATCATATTGTAAGCAAAGGAAATTGGACATGGAAATAGTAGAAGCCAGAAACAAGAAGCCGGAGAGTGAAATGAATCACCATGTGAAGGAGGCAGAGATTTGAGCCAAGGAGCCCCAAGGATTGCAGTAAGCCAACACCAAAATACTACAGATTCCAGGAAAAATGCATGGCTTGTCAGCCCTTGATCTTGGACTTCTAGCCTCCAACACTGTGAGCCAATGAATTCCTGTTGTTAAGCTGTTGTGTGTTATTTGTCATAGCATCCCTGGAAAACTAAGACACTGACCTTTTTAAGAGTCCTCAAGCTCCAGATCATCAGACCAGGGTGGATAACTGCCCTAAAACACCTCCATGCATATCGTGGTCAACTTAAGCCTTTTCACAACAAATGTGAGTGGGACCAACCAGATGTGGACTGAGACAGAACACAGAGAGTTGATAGGAAAAGCTGGAACTGCAGTCCAATACAGACTTGGAAACTAAGAATGCCATTTGGAACCATATGTGAGTGAGATAAAGGAATGCAGGGGTGAAGGGCATCATGTGACCTTGAAAGACAATGAGAGTGAGTACGCTGAGTTTCAGTTCCAGTACACATGAGGCCAGAGTATATTTTCATGACCTTCCATGAGATTGCCTGTTATAGTCTTAAAATAGGTCTTCCTCCTAGGAAAGCTATCTTTTAATAATCAGAAGAACCTTCCCAAGAGCATGTGCTTCAAGGCTAAGATCATTCATTTTATTCTGATATCTATTCTTTCCTTCTACTTCAGTGCTAGAACCCTGATTTTCAACTAGCGTATTGATAGTCGATATTTAGACTGAATTTCTCTTGTAGCTAAGAACGGTCAGGTGACTCCACTCCAGGCATTCTTTTACATAACCACAGTATAATTATTAAAATCAAGAAATTAATACAGATACAATTCTATTATCTAATCTACAAACCTTATTTGCATTTTCCCAGTTCTGATGCTGTCCTTTACCACAAAAGAAAATCATACATCATTTTGCATTCAATTGTCATGTCTACTATAATTTGGAAGAATTGATATCTATGACCTTGTCATTTTTGAAGATTAGGCCAGATATTTCATAGAACATGCTCCTCAATTTGGGTTTATTTGATGTTTCCTCACAATGAGATTCAGGTTGTGTATTTTTGGCAGCAAATCCACAAACACGATATAGTGTCCTCCTCAGTATATCATCAGTGGACAAATGATGTTGATGTGTTCCATTACTAGATTTACTTTGAACATTTGGTTAAGGAGGTGTCTACCATATTTCTCCATTATATAGTTACTATTTTTCCACCTTTTTCATTTTACAGCTTTGTTATTTGGGGCTCATATGTATAGCTGTTCCATGTTTGATGACCAACAAATAGTAAAGAAAAGAACATGCAGGAAGAGTTTGCTCTGAGAGGCTCTGTTAAATCATTCTGATGAGTTGGCTCACCTATCATTTAAAGACTTTGCCTACCTTATTGAATAGTCCTTTTTAGTGCTGCATTGGCAGTAATAAAACAGGTGAGGGACCAGCAGAACCTGCACTAGACAGCTTTTTATGTTTGCAAGAACTACTATGAACTAGCTGTATTCTAAGTGAAAGCAGCATAAAATGTGTAGAAATACAAAAGAAGCAATTACAAGAGTATGCCCTCGTAATCCAAAGGATCTAAATCACTAATGCATACTGACCCATTCCCAACTTCTTTACATAACAGTCTCTTTTAACCATCAAGGAGATGCTTGATGGGCATTTGCCTGTAGTACAACTGGGCATAGACTTACTTGGTGTGGCAGTTTGATATAGTTATGAATTCCAAAAATAGATATTGGATTATGCTTGTAAACTGGTCTGTTCACCTGATTAAGTTATGATTAGGGATTTGTTGAGCCCCACCTCTTGGTGGGTGTGGTCTCAAAGATAAAAGACATGGCAAAGGACAGAGTTGGAGGAGTTTTGATGTTGGAGTTCTGATGAGGAAGAAGAAATGGCCCTGGGAAAAAGAGATGAGCCATTCACCTGAGAGTTCACAGCTGGCCTTGTGGAGAGAGGCAAAGCCTAGAGAGCCTCATAGTCTACAGCTGACCTTGTGAAGGAAACAGGGGAGCTAAGCCTGGAGAGAATTGGAACCCCAGGAAGAGAGGAACCCAAGAAACCTGAACCCTAGCAAATGTCGGCAGCTGTCATGCTCTAACATGGGGCAACAGACTTTGGTGAAGGAAGAAACTTACGCTTTATGGCCTGGTAACTGTAAGCTGCTACCCCAAATAAATACCCTTTATAAAGACCAACAGATTTCTGGTATTTTGCATCAGCACCCCTTTGGCTGACTAATACACTTGGGGATTAAATACTATAACCAGTAACGAATTATTGCTTTTTAAACTCTGGCTCTATAGGTTCTGAATGTTTAAGATCCAAATCTCACGAGGGTGAAAGAACTCATATTAATCCACTTCTTGATTCTTAAAAACTGGGTAGCTTTCATGATTAAAATGGGCAGTGACCTTGCAGGAAGCAATGCCCTGAAGATATTTTTGTTTTGAGAGTCTTCATCTAAGTCCAGGTGGATATAAAAGCAAATAAGGATTATCACTCCCTCTGTCATCCAGTAGGCTGAGTCCCATGGAAGAACACGAGGTGAGATGATGAAATGTATCTGGCACGTCTGTTTAGCAGACCTCCTCCAGTATTTCATTACCCAGAGTTGTTAGTGATTTGCAGCAATTTTCAGCCTGGCCTGTTATTTGAAGATGATCAGAAGTCAAAAGTTCAGGAATTTCTATGCATTTTCTATGGTTGTATTCAAATGGATATAAAAGTGTTTTCTTAAAAGAAAGGACTGAAAAGAAACACTCCAACTCATAAGCTTGGCTCTTTGTGGGGAGAGGGAGGCCAGCTAAGGGGTAAGTGAAAGGGAACTTTAGCTTTCTTTGCAATATTCTAATATTTTCTTTAAATAATGATAGCACATTCTTATATTACTCAGGGCATTTTAAGCCATATATTTATAAAGAAAACAATAAAAGGCAAATACTTCAAAATGTAAATAATGGTTAATTCAGGGTGATGGGAAATATGAGGAATTATTTTCTCTTTGTACTTCACTTTTGTTTTAATATTAGCTTGTTAAACTGCAAGGAGAATGTTCGAGAGTAATTGAGTTGTCCATAAAGTCCCTCAGCTCAAAAAGTGTGCAGTCTTGGGATTCTAGGTCATTATCCTTAAAATCCTAGTCCCACCTTTAAGGACTTACAAGAGCCTGGTGCTCCAGCCCCAGCCCCAGTCCACCCCTTAAAATAAGTTCAGGAAATTTGCTAATTCACAAATTTCATAAACATTAACTAATGCAAGTGCAAAGAATGCTTTGTCAGAAACAATAAAATGGTGTAATCCCTGTGTAGCAATAACCAGACAAGAACAGTAATTGTTAAAGTACACTTTATGGTAGAATAAGGTGAATTTTGAGCCATTTTGAGAATGTATCTATCTACCACAATCAAAATCTTCCCAGATATGGTATATTCATACAATGGAATACTATTCAGCCACAAAAAAGAATGAAGATCTGATACATGCTACAGCAATTAATAAATCTTGAAGATATCATATTGGGTGAAATAAGCCAGACCAAAAATGACATATGTCATTTTATATGATTCAATTATATAAATTTCTAGATAAAGAAAATTCATAGAGACAGAAAATAGCTTAGAGTTTACCAGGAGCTGGGGAAAGAAGAGGAATGGGCAATTATTGCTTTAGAGTTACAGAGACTCTGTTTTGAATGATAAAAAAGTTTTGGTAGTAGAAGGTATTAATGACAGCAAAACACTGAAAATGTAATTAATGCCATTGAATTGTACATTTAAAAATGGTTAAAATGTCAAATTTTATGTTATATATACCACAGGTTACCACAATAAAAAAATATATTTCCCTGGAATGATCCTGCAAGATCAACATAGAATATTGATTAATAACATTGAAAAGGTGTGTAAGTTGACCATATACTACATATCTTTACATTCTTTGAAATATCAAGATCATTTTTTGAACGACCAGATCCATTTCTTATTACCAATTACTGCACACAAAATGCAGCATAAGGGCTAATTAGATGTAGTCATACATTTCTGATCAAAGTAAGATTTTCTATAAGTTGTTTTAAATAACAATTTAGTAATATAATCAAGAGTTTTGAACATTTTTATATCTACTGATGTTTTATTTCTGCTTCTTGAAATCTGTTCAAATAAGAAAAGTGTTACTGCCATTATTGCTAGTATTTCAAAAATTTTCTGGATGTTCTGGACAATGCAGCAGAACAAGACACAGAATATGAGTTTTAAATAATAGAAAAGCAGAGATAGACGTGCATTTTGAAAAAAGGACTGTGTTAGTATATTTTGAAAATCCAAAAGTCTAAGAAAACCAACTGAAAATGACTTGTACTAATGAAAGAATTTAGCAAAGTGATAATTTAAAAGAACAATATAAAAAAATCAATATTTTTCCCATAACAAACAACCAATTGAATGTGGAAAGAAAAAGAAAAAAATTCTGGTAAGCATAAAAACCATGACAAATAAACCTAACAAGAAATTTTTATACCACAGTATAAAACTTCATGAAGGGCATAAAAAATGTAATGAAGGGTGTAAAAAGGAAATCATATGCCTTTAAAGAAAGACTCAGTATTGTAAAGATAGCCATTGTTCCAAAATCAATAAATAAATGTATGTTCAATTAATGTGACAGCAGGCTATTTCATGGGCAGTGATGAACTGATTTAAAAGATTAATTGGGAGGTTAAATGGGCAAGAATAGCTATGATAATTCTTATTAAAAGATTAAATGGGGGAAATGGATGTGGCTCAAGCAATTGGGCTCCCATCTACCATATAGGAGGTCCAGGGTTCAATTCCCGGGGCCTCCTGGTGAAGGCAAGCTGGCCCATGTGGTGAGCTGGCCTGCACAGAATGCTGACCCATGCAGGAGTGCTGGCCTGCACAGGAATGCTGGCCTGAGTGGAGAGCTCATGCCACAAGATGACACAGCAAAAAAAGACACAGAGGAGAGACAATAAGAGATGCAGCAGACCAGGGAGCTGAGGTGAGACAAGAGATTGAGCACCTCTCTCCCACTCCAGAAGGTCCCAGGATCAGTTCTCAGTATCACCTAAAGAGAAGACAAGCAGACACAGAAGAGCACACAGGGAGCAGACAGCGAATGAAAAACGAGGGAGGGGTTGTATAGAAATAAGTAAGCAAATCCTTAAAAAAAAAAAAAAAAAAAAGATCAAATGGAGAGAATTCCTCTAATATATATGTATATTTATCCCATCGTGATGGAACATGTGATGGTGGCATGGGAATAAAATGAATGGATAAAAAAATAATTAAGAAAACAAACAAACAAAAAGAATGGATAAGAACACAGGGATAGAGTTCCATGTCTGTATGGATATTTGGCATGTGAGAACATTGGTACTTCAAATAAACTGGGAAAGAAAGGAATATTCCTTAAATTATATTGGGACACTTGGCTATAAATTCAGGCAAAAATTAAATATTCTCTCAGTTTCACACTATACATAAATAAATTTCACATGCAATTTCCTAAATTTTAAAAACACAATTATAAAACAATAGATTAAAATATAAGAGGAATTTTTTTTAATCATTGAGATGGAAAAGGTTTTTCAAACAAAACACAAAAGATTTAAAGATTTGACCTCATCATTATTAAAAGCTTCTCTATGACAAGATGCTATTAAAAAATTAAATGACAAATTATAATTTTTACGTCTGGGGAAAAAGCAATCCTGCCAGTTCAAATTGACCTGGACTAAGTTCCCGATTAAACTGAGCCTATTTTTGGTAAACACTCAGGTTCATCCCATTGCTTCACCTTCCTCTCTCTCCAGGGATGAGGCTTACTTCTCACCATGGTTTCTGGCCAAGATCATGAGCACACAGTGCAGACCTCACTGAGAAGTGCAATACCTGCAGGTCCTTGGCCATTGGCGTCTGTTTCAGCTGCATCCCCTAGGGCACTGTTTTTGGACAGTAGTGAGGGTTGCTCTATGTAGCTCTTCTCTCTCTTTTATCCCCATGGGACTGAGGTGATACCACCATCTTGAGTGTGTCTTTATCTTAAGAATTTCCTTTATACTTGAAAACCAAGCCAGAGTGAGACCCGGGTAAAGTAAAACTGGTGTGGGAGGTTAGGCCAGCTGTTCTCCAGTGTTCAGCTTGTTTTCTATCACTTGTCTTGTCTTTCTTGCATCATTCTTTCTCCCACAGTTGCAGAGATAAGATTCAGACACTAAGCTCAGGATGTGGTTTTAGGGGGAGGCAACAAGGATTAAGCTATTTAATCTGCCTCCATTGTAGACTTTAGGGTGATGAGGTTAGAGTAATTTTTGAGACTTACCTAATATTTGGCCGAATTCCCTAAGATAGGAAATCAAATAGTGATTTGGGGCCCAAGTCTTAGCTATGCAAATTATATGTTTTCATGGATATTCTTGTTGTGATGTCTCACTAACCCCCAGAAATTTCCATCCTGACTATGTCTGCACAGTGAAATGAAGAATGAATAAAACAAGCCAACAGATTCTACGCTCTGATTTGACTACTCCTTGTTCAGTCAGATGCTAAAGCAAATCTTTGTTTTGGACCTCAGGTTCCAGGTCTAGATATAAGAAGGGGGGAAAGGGTGTAGCTCAGTGGTTTGAGTGCCTGCTTCCCATATATGAGGTCCTGGGTTCAATCCCTGGTCCCATCTTCAAAAAAAAAAAAAAATGTGCTCATCCACATAGAAATAAGAAGGGTTTGACTATTTTATGATCTGTAAAATCTTCTTTAGTTCTAAACACTGCACATTTGCCTTTTTACATGACATAGAGTAAATCGTTGGATGAGAACACTTTAGGTAATCTTTTACAGCCAAATCCTTCAGCAGTTTTAATTTTATCAATTTCTAGAGCAGTAATCTCGAGAGATTATAAATTCCTTTCCACGGAGACTCGGCATCTTTCCTTGCATGATGGATAGAAACTTCTCAATAAAGCAGCCAAACTACTTAATTTCCAGGAAAATTAAGTGTGGGTTAATTACAATTCTTAAAGATGGTTAGCCAGCCACAAAAGCTTTTCTAAAGTGGCTTGAAAGCAGTGATTGTCCATTGTAAGATTATTGCTCATTGAAGCCCTGCAACTGGAGACAATCTGGTTGTAACCTCCAGTTTGGTCAATTATTTCTGTCATATGCATTGCTCTGTCTTGGGCATTCTTGCTCTGGGCCATTTAAATATTTTTACCCCATACTTTTAAGTACTGGGAATAATAAAAATCTTCAGAATCCTATCTTAAGATGGCCCATTCTCTTGCAAAGACTAACTTTATCCTGAAAACTCCCACCAGGAAATCTATCTAGAGTTCGAGCAGGAGCTGGTCATGTCTGAACAAGTTTTAAGCTAACCCAGTACATGTCTTTCATATTTTCTGCTAAACCTATTCCCCAGAGTCCTTTACACTCTGTGTTGTGGATTCCTATTTCATTAAAAGCTGCTCCTTTGTTTTCTGTGATGTGTGTAATCATAAATAATGTAGTTTCATTAACTGGAAATTATACATGGAGTTCAAATTTGGTTCAGCTGAGAAGTACACATGGGAAAACGTCACTGGATTCTCCATGGTGTTGATATGGTTTGTAGAATTTCAATATCTGCCCAGTGATTTATAGAATTATGGAGATGTATGCTTTTATGTTCTAACAAATTCATCAACTCTTAGTTTTGGAAAACAGAAGAGCCACGAGAGACTTTCCCATGTTTTCTTTTGGAGAGAAGTTCTCTACAAACTGTGAGGATCTCTTTGAACTTCTAATCAGGACTCCCTATTATTTTGCTTTAAGATGGAGCAATATTCTTTTAGCTTATGAATTCAAAAAGAGTGCCTGATTAATATCAGGTTCTTCCATATGTTTCAGAGAAGCCACGTAAAATAAAAGGCTTAGGAATTCCACTTCTGGTAATAGAAGAAGAGCTTATGTTGGACCAATTCTTCCTCAGATAACAATAATAAAATATAAAATAACTTTGAAAACCCTAGAGAATGGCTAAAAACAAAAACTGGAGGGGAATTTATGCTTGGAGGGAAAAAAAAATGGTGGGAAGTGTTTCCTGTAATTACAGCTTCTCATCTAAGGGCAGGTCCCAGTCAGATAGAAGCTTGCCATCTTATGATGGAAAACCCGAATCTGGAATTACCACAACTGGAAAGTGAGGGGATAATCTTGAAAAGGAGAGAGACATATAAGAAAGTCTCAAATTCTACAAATAACATCTGATAAAATCTTTGGCTGCCTCCTGAAACATGCATGCATAGGGCAGACTCTAACACTTCAGGGAGTTTATCTAAAACTAAAATAACTTAGAGATTTCAGCCACTGCCTACCACAGAGGAGACAGAATTTGGAGTTTGAGTTCAGTCAAATGACCTGATTGCTAAAATAAACAAATAAGCAAATCTTACACTATTTAACGGACTATAACAGAAGCCATGGCCTCTACAACATATCATTCATAATGCCCAGGATACAACCCAGGATTACTATGTGTATGAAGAAAGAGGAAACTGCAACCCACTCAAGAGAAAATTTAATTAATGGAGGCCAACTTTTAAATGACTCAGGTATTGAAATTACCGGACAACTGTGTTAAAGCAGTTATTATAACCATGCTCAAAAATATAAAAGAAATTATAGTCATAATGAATGAACTTATAAGAAATCTCAATCGAGAAAAGAAATTGTATTTTAAAACCTAATGGAAATTCTAGTACCAAAAACAAAATGTCTGAAATAAGAAATTCACTGGATGAAGAGAGCAGCAGATTAGAAGTGACATAAGAAAGAATCAGATCAATAGAAAAAGATCAATAGAAATTACCTAGTCTGAAGAACAGAGAGAAAAAAGATTGGAATAAAAATGAACAGAGCCTTAGTGAAACAGTATCAAAGGCACTATTATGTGTAATTGAAATCCCAGAAGGAAAGGGATGAGAGAATAGGACAGAAAAAAATATTTGAAAAAACAGAGATGGAAAATTTCCCAAATTTGATGACAAACATAAAATAAATTAATTATGTTCTTTGCTGGAGATCATATTTCATTGCTTCCTGAAAGATCTGAAAAGTGGATTGAAACTCTCAAATGTCAGACTAGCCTTCTTTGAAAAAAGCTATTACTCTCATTGCCAGATGGTGTTTTATTTGGCTAGCAGACAAACAGGCACACTATGAGTAGTTTTTTTTTTTTAAATGCATGATTTGGTTTTAATCCCAGCTCAAATCAGATGTCAGTAAATAATTAGAAAAACCCAAAACCAAAAAAGAAAACCCACCAAAGCAACAACAAACTACTACCATTAAGCCACAGTGGTACCTAGGTGCATCCTAACTTGTTAACTTATATTTCAGATTATCCTCAAAGAAAACACCATTACCCGGAAATCAAGTCACCTGGAATAGTTTGGTTTGCTAGTGAACTTTTAGAGTATCCAAAGGAGACTCAGAATCTTAAAGATGGAAGGGACTTTTAGAGGTCATTAAAGTCAATGAACTCAATAAAGACATTGAGATCAGTAAGGGCTTTGTAGCCAAGGTAGACCTGGTATTTATATTCCAATTCTACTTCCCAGGTTTATACCCTTGAGAAAGTTAGTTAATATGTCCTGATCTGGGAAACAAGTTTATAAAAAGAATTATATAAGGAATGTTGGCACCTACCCCAGTAGTTGGTCCAGTTGTTCACAGAGTTGGCATCGTCCGCTAGGGATTTGACCAGTGGCATGGTTGCTCGGGTATGGATCCAGCACCACTGGATCTTGAACTCTGCCAGTCCATGCTATTTGACCACTCATTTCCCACCCTTAAAAGTTCCCTTCATTTCTTTGTTTCCGAGGTCTAGAAACATACTGTACCCAGAGAATTCAAAGCAGTCACCATTGCTTTTTCTTTGTTAACCCATGAGTCACTCCCTGAAGAAACTATTATCTAAACAGAGGCAACATTTTGATTATGCTATTGATCTAATTGATATCCATCCTAGTATCTCCCCTAATTATCTGAAAGGGTAGTTTTGTGTTCAACAGGGGGCATTAATGGGATTTACATTTCTCTAGAAATTCGTGTGTTATCCCTTTCTACCTGATCAGATTCCTTCACCTTTCTGAGCATAGGTTTTTCTCATCTTCAAAAATGTGAGTCTGAGTCCTTGTCTTATCTACTTCACAGACTTATTGTGGAAGACAAATTGCACAGTGCCTGTAACAGGGCTCTGCACACAATAAAGTGCTATGTAAATGTGACTTTTGGTTATTCATTCAAGGAAATTCTTTGAAAAGTTAACAGCACAAATCAAATAGTGATTATTATTTGAAACTAAATTGGTTTGCAGTTTGCTTTCTCATGTGAGCACTCTCAGCAATTTTGTTTTATGTAATGATAAATCATAAATGTGGTACCAGATGTTCCACAGCCCCCAAGTTCTGGGAAGCATGTCAGGAAGTGTCAGAGATGACCACTGAAAGGCATTTAGGGCAACCTAATGGAGCTCTTGGCGTTTAAGGCTCAAGGCAAAGAAGGCAGATGGTTTTAACTGTTTAGTGCCTAATTTTTATGTCGATTGATATTTAACCCAGTGCTTGCTTATTTGAAATGGTCTATATGAAAACACAAGGCTTTCCAAATGAATATAAAAATTGTTAAATAATTATCTAAATTCACATCAACAAAAATAATGTAGTCTCTAATCCAATTAAGATTTGTTACATACCATTTTCTTTCTCTTTTGAAAAGTACAGATGAATATGAAACAGGCTAATTTTCTTATTTGTTTGCAAAGCACAGAAGAGGGCCTGTACTACCATATTTTCACAGTGCTATAATTTCCAAGGGAGAAGCAAAATAAAGTTGGAAGGATATATGACATCATTTCCCATCATTAGTGAGAAAGATAAAAGAGATTTCTTTCAGTTTATAAAAAAAATTCCTCATCATTCCTGCGGAACTCCAAATTGTATCATGATAGAGAGAGCCAATTTCCACATTGATATTTATGATCTCCTAAGCTTAATTTTGTTCTGCATTACGTGAGCTCTTTGTTTAGCCATCTCCAAGTGAAATTCAAGTCTGCCACCTTCCTATTTAAACATGATTCTCTGACCCACATAAAATAAGACACACTTTTCCTTTTTTTTTTTGTCCCATTAAGGATAAAGGATTTGTTATAAGGCCCCAGGTCTCATCCTCAGGACACACTGTAATTTTGAATCAACTGGAAAAAGGCAGAGGTACAGTCTATAGCCATGAATTTTTTTATTTTTATAAAAATGAGATGACTAGTTTATTAATCCCTTATTAGACACAATCCCTACAATCTAGGTTAGAATCCTATCCCTGCCACTTTGTAGGTGGGTACCCCTGGGCAAATTATCTAATTTCTCACTATCTGATCAGTGGAGATAATCATAGTGGTAGCTCATTAAGTTGTGAAGATTTAAGAGGAATAATTCCTACAATGTATTTTACCAAGTAGGTAATAATGCCAGCATTATTTTTTCTTATTTATTCATTACTCGTTTATTGAGCACCTACTCTCTACCAGGTCCTGTGTTAAGCACTAGGGATCAAAGATGAATGAAATGCAGATCCTTTCCAATTCTGAGATTCTAGATTAAATGGACAAGTCACAGGCCAATCATTCTTATGACCTCCTCCAGAGTATACTGTGTGGGGAGCAAAGGAAAGGTTAACATTGATGAATACTTCAAGTACAAGGAAATGGACATTTAAAATGCCTTTGTCTGCAAGTAACAGAAAACACCAACTCCAACTGCCTTAAATACTAGCAAATGTGTTGGCTCATGGGACTGGAACTCCAGGAGTAGGGCTGGCTTCAGTGCTAACTTAATCTTGTGGGTCTGCATCCATTTTACCTGGCAGTCCTTTGACTCTGCCGTGTGGGTTTGACCACTGCTATGACAAACACCACACATGTTGGCTTAACAACATGGATGTATTGGCTCATGTTTGGGAGGCGAGAAGTCCAGCATCAAGAATTCCGCAAGACCATGCTTTCGCCCCAAAGTCTGCAGCATTCCAGCGCTCATTTGCCCCAACCCTTGGAACTCCTTGGCTTGCTTCTCTGTCTCCTGTCACGTGGCAGACACTCTGTCCTTGTGTCTGCTCTCCTGGTTTTCACTGACTTCTGGCTTCTTCCTGTGGCTTTCTCTACTGCATCCAGATTTCTTCTGCTTATTACTATACCAGTAACACAGATTAAGGCCCACCCTGATTAGTTGGACCACACCCTAACTAAAATGACATCTTAAGAAAAGTTCTATTTACAATGGGTTCACACTCACAGGATTGCAAATTAAGATTAAGAACATGTCCTTGCGGAGGTACATAATTCAATCTACCACATCTGCCTTGCTCCAAATAATGGCTTTGTCTTCAGATTGTTAGGGAGATATTGATAACACTCTGGATTTCATATTCTGTATCAGGTTTGGAGAAAGACAGCAGAAGTTGCTTCCAGAAGTGTTCCCAGAATAAGAAAGAACTTTTCCAAGAATCCTTGGTTTCATTGTTCCCAACTCATTGCCCATTTCTGAACCAATCATTGGCAAGGGAAACTGACCATCCCCAGGCTTGGGCTTCTCAGGAAAGACATTGAAGAGAAAGCACAATGTTGCCAATGGGTGCTATGAGGAAAAAACAAAGCCCTCCAAGAATTCCTAAGGGAAAGAATAGGTACTCCTAGTCTTGTAGCTGATTAAATGACCCTTCTCGAAAAAAAATAATAGACTTTAAGGAACTCAAGACAAAAAATAAGTTAAATGAATTTCCTAAGATCACACAGCCGAAGGTGGCTTATACTTAGGAATTATTTCAAATTTATGGTTCATTCAACACTAGCCAATTTTTTTCAACCCAACTAATCAAAAAACAAAGCCCATAATTCCGATTGCTTTTCCATTGCTTAGAGATTCCAGCAGCTGGTATGTACCATAATTCATACTGAGGAGAAAGGTAAGTGCAGTTTATATGATATAACTTGTTTATAATGCACTTAATTTTTTTTTTTTAAGATATAGATTACCTTTCAATATTCTGGTCTTGTGAAGCTGTTGTTGTCCCTTATCAATAAAATTTTAAGAGGGCAACCAATGTTCTGAAAAAGAAATACAGTACTTGGGGAGTAAAATTGTGTTAAAATGTAATGACTATTATTTTTAATCATAATGTTCTGTGTCTTATCAAACCAGGATCTATTGTGCATAGAGTCTTTGGATTTCATTTTTAGTTGTGCAGAATTTTGCAATCATTAGAAGGAAGCTTCTTTTTTGAAGTTGAACACAGGCTTTTGCTTAATGCATTTTATTGTATTTGGAGTGGATCCCAGGATAACTCTTATTCTAAGGATCAACTTCACATATTAAAGGCTTTATACTTAATTATTCTAAAAATAGCCACACACAGTTTAGTGGACTTTTTTGTCTAAGTCCCTGAAACAATTTTCTGGGATGGAATATTTAGTGTAGGAAGACTCACTGGTATTCTGCTCTGGGCCAACAACTTGATCTTAATGTAAATCTTTATGCCAAATCTTTAACATAAAAAACTCCCTCACTGGAGTAGCAGACAATACATTTTCATCTAGCCTTGACCCCTAGGTCTCTTCCATTCTGTAGTATGTCGAATTGGGACTTTATCCAGTGTTGCCATATAAAGACATATGTAAAACATGCCCTATTTTAGATACAAGTTCCCAATAAATTCTCAATTTGTTTCTCAAATTCCCACTAAGTTTTTTTGCTTTCATAGAAAAATAATTCTAATGTTTTAAATAAATTGCCTCACTTGTGAATGTGTGCCATAGAACCTAAACATTCTTATCTTCTCCGTCTTTTTCCAATGAGTGTTATGCAATTTCTAAATATTTGACAAAGGCAATGAAGTGGATTAGCCCTCCAGTCTTCAGTGACTTCTGGATTTACTCCCAGTTGGGGGCATTTCTGTCCCAGCAGTATCAAAATCAGTGACCTTTTGGATGTCAAATTGTTTCTCCATCTATCCCATAGGTTGATGTGAGAAACTGGGCTGATGCTATTGAGCTATGCATTTCTGTCTTTTAGGAGTCAATAGGCTGATTTTAATGTGTTAAGTTTCTTTGGCAATTATTCATACATGCTATCCTTCTTTATAGAGAAGAGATAGCACACAAGTGATAGACAGAATGATAAAGCCTAAGATTCATGATTCATCCCCAGCTCCTCTTTTTACTATCATTTCTCACAGTATCTTCTAGTGTTTCTACCATACCACATGAAATTATCTATTGTTCAAATTAGGTACTATTAATTCAAGTACAATACCAGGCGCTGGAAAAAAGAATAATGCTACAGGAAAATGTATTTTAATTTTCTGAATTTCTGCCAATTTGGCCACATGGGGATTTGACCAATGTAACCTTTTTAACAATCATCTATGAAATAATATAGTGTACTTATCAAAAATCAAATTATAGATTGAAGAGAACAGATATATTCCTAGTATTTGCAAGATTATATTACCTGTTTACATTAAAGATTCTGATTCGTCTAGGAAAACTCATCTTGACATCATTGATAACCTGAGATTTGCCTTATACAATGATACAGTCACTGCTTACACACTTGGCATGACATTATTTTATTCTTGGTGATAATGTATCAGTGACTGGATACAATGACCTCTGCATCATCTTCTGTGTATTAACAGCTCTAACTCACTAAAGACTATGAGCATGATGACTTATTTGCAACTGCGGTGAATATACTTCCAGGTTGGTTTAGAGTGACAAAGGCAATAGCAATCCTGTATGGTATAAATGTTCTTCTTATCTTTTTAAGAACAGTTTGTGATGGTTAAGTTCATGTGTCATCTTAGCTAGGTTATGGTGTCCAGCAGTTTGACGAAGCAAGCACTGGCTTGATTGTTACTGTGAGTGTATTTCATAGATGGATGTGTACCTATAGACATTTGATTTCATCTACAGCTGATTGCATCTATAATCAACAAAGAAGATTGCCCTCAGCAATGATGGAGGTCTCCTCATCCAATCAATTGTACATCTTAAAGCCAGAACTGTGGTTTTCAAAAGTCAGAAAGAATAAGTCTTGCCTCTGCCTCAGCCAGCCAGCTAGCTTCTCCTGGGGAAATCAACCTCAACTTCATTGGCATTTCCAATTTATGGCCTGACCTACACAATTTCGACTTGCCAATCCCCACAGTCATGTGAGCCAATTCCTATAATAAATCTCTTAATATTTACACATCTATCCCTCTATTTCTCTCTCCTGTTGATTCTGTTTTCTGAAGAACCCTGATTAACACATGGTATAAGGTTTATTCCTTGTTCTTTAATGTATGTATTAGCTAAGATTTAAGATTAAGTTTGACTGTAAGTGATTTTAAAAACAACAACAACAATGGTCTAAACTGGATACAGAGTTTATTACACTCTCACTTAAAGGTCCTACTAGGTGGTCCAAGAATGGACTATGAGCTCCCCAGCCACTTGGAACTCAGGCTCTTCTAACTTGTGGCCTTACCATCCTAAATATATGGCTTCCACCTTGGGATCCAAGAAGCTGCTTTAGCTCCAACCATCTCAATGACATTCCAGCCAGCAGGAAGAAAATAGGGAAAGAAAGGACAAACTCTTTAAAGACTTATGCCAAAATTTTCACACACCATCTCTATTTACATTCCATTGTCCAGAGTTCAGTTACCTGGCTGAACTAGCTACAAAAGAAGTTGTGAAATATGATTCTTATTCCAGACAGCCATGTGCTCAGCTAAAAATCAGAGCTACTGTTAACTGTAGAAGAAAGGAACAATGGATATTGAAAGACAATGAGCAATTTCTATTCCAATATATATATAACAGAATCATTATTTTGATAATATAAGCTTCCATTTCTTGCACAATACACACAAGATATTTGTTTTCTGCCTGGAAAAAAATACATAATTTTAGCCTGACCCAAACATACTAAACATGTCTGAAGTTGAAGCTGAAATAGTCCTAGTTTTTAGATTTATTATTTACTTTAATCAGATCTATATTTATTATAAATGATAAATCTTAACTATGGGTTATTTAAATGCTAAGATATTTTCCATTGAGTGCTTGTGAACATTTTGGCTTACTGGATTAATCTAATATGTGATGAATTTGCCTGTTGAATCTTTCCAGGAGAAATGAATATAGCTGAAGCAAAGAAGCAATTAAGAGAAAAAGAGAAAGGATGACCCAACAGGTGAGTTTCACTTAGAGAATTCATTTAGGTGCTCATGGCTCACCAGACATGCTGGGAGCCAAACTAAGAAAAGTCTCACAGAGGGAAAGAAAATGGGATAAACCGAGTGTTAGGCGACCTGCAGAAGTTGGGAGATAGCTAAAAGGTATGTACCATCAAAGAGCTGATGAATAAACCAAAGGAAGGACATCCCAGAGGGATGACATAAATAGACATCTGGACTCCGAGGCCAAAGCAGCTATAGACAGATGGTGAGAGCAAAGAGGAGTCCTGTAAAGCATCAATGTGGTATCTAGGGAGGGCCAGTGAGGAGTCTTTCAGCATTGCTGGGCAAAGAGCTGACCTCAGTCAGTGGTTTGGGTCCTGACAGCCTGTAGGAGGTTAGCCCTGGTAACGGAGGACCCCATCAGTGCAGTTTCAGTTCTCCCTGCGCCTGCCGAGGTCCCAGCTGAGGATCCCCTCCACCTTGAAGGCTTCTGGAGAGGGCACTCAATCATCGTTTGATATGAGGATGAGGACCACGGCAACATGGTGACTCCTGGTCCTTACTGCCTCCAGTTGGCCCATCCAAGCAGTGATACAGATCAGAGCCTCCAGGCAAACCCTAAGTAAAAACACAGACCAAGAACTAGGC
Organism: Tolypeutes matacus; assembly: GCA_026826555.1. NCBI lineage: Eukaryota > Metazoa > Chordata > Mammalia > Cingulata > Chlamyphoridae > Tolypeutes > Tolypeutes matacus. Next base: position 11,243,210 of record JAKSZT010054399.1, read on the forward strand.
TTTACTGAAGGGTCACAGGACCAACAACCTTTCCTCCAGGAGAGCTTTACCCAAATGCCAATCTGAGGGAATAGGGAAGCACAGAATGTAGAAAGAGGTCCTGAGTACTCAGAAAGAAAGGTGGAGTGAAGCACCCAGCCTGCATTCCCAGGAAAAGATGGATGGCTTCAGGACCTGTCCACAGAACCCTATAGTACCAACTCTCTCAAAATAAGAAATGATATACCCTGAAAAACCAATCTTACCAGCTCTCAGTGCAAACTGTCCCTTTGTTCTCACTGTGTAACCTGCTCCCCACAGAAAGCCTTCCCCGCTCTTCTGCACCATCCATAGCTCCATCCTCAGTGCTCTCCTCACCTCCTAAAGGCCCTTGGCTTTGTACCTTAGCATGCACTTTGGCAGTTGGTTGCATTTACTGCTGCATTATTGGTTATCTTATTCTCTCATTCAAATGTGTTTGAATAGCTTCCCACAAAGCCCAGCAAATTCATTAATAGTCTCTCAAAGTGGTGCCCAGTGATGCTCCCATCTGGGAGCTTTTTGGAAATGAAAATGACCTGAGCTCTGCCCCAGACCTGCTGTCTAGAAGGCTCTCCAGGTGATCCTCCTGCAGCCACACACCGAGAGGGACCTCCAGCCCGGTTCTAAGGTCAAAAAAAGTGTTCAGTGAACTTGGAGAACTGAATTGGCTGCTTCCTTCTGAATGAATCAAACCTTCAAAGAGAAACACTGCCTTTTTGTATCCAAGGACTGAACAAGCGTCAGGTGACCTGAGAACTCCAAGTTAAAAAAAAAATAAATAAATACCTTAAGAAGCATCACCTCCCCACATGTTCAGCCTCACACACAGAGAGAGCCGAGACACATGCAGTCTGTGATGAGGGAGTTAAACACTAGCAAATTCACAGATTTAACAGTCATGCTGGAACTGCTTACTGGATGGGGAGCCTTGCAGAGGAAAGAACTCGACCTTGGAAAGTGCCGATTCCTAACAAGGAGTTGGCATCAAAGGCAGACACTTCAGTGTCTTCAAGCTACCACCTGCCTGAGAGAAGGGGATATGTCCAATACAAATCCCTGGTAATATTGCCAGTGGGAAACAACCATGTAGCAAGTGGGAAATAGGAAACCAGAAAAAGTGCCATCAAGGCAAAACCTCCTAAACAGTCTTTTTTCTCAGTATGTAAACTCTGGACGCTCTTTAACAGTTGGAGAAGTTGATAAGGTGGAACTATATTTTGGGGGAATCTTGCATGAAGTTTGCACAGGGTGTGTCACTACAATCACTGTTAAAAAGAAAAATCAGCTGCAGAAGGCAGGTTCCATATAACTCTTTTGGCTTCACTTTAAGGAAGTAGGAGCTAGATGACCAGGCCTAGAAGTGTTTTTGTTTTTGTTTTTTTAATCTCTTATTTTTCAGAAAACACATGAAGTTGGCAAGAAAAAAAAATCTGAAATCGGTGAAAGAGATTGCAACACGGGCCTTGCATTCAAGCCCTTGGCAAACAGCAATTCTTCAAGTGCTGTCATTTTTCTATCATGTGTCTTTCTAAGTAGTCCATGGAGCTCCTTGGGAATGGTGGGTGCAAAGAGCGTCCTGGAACAGACTATGGGAGCCACTCATTGGCTTCACGAAAACATCTAGAGAGACTCTGATATGAAATTCAGGTTGTGTTGGGGGTTAAGCTGGAGGGACGACACCTCTTTGACTCAACAGTCCCCATAAAATAATAAGCAAGTAAGCTTGTGTCATAGGAAGAGCAGGCTTTATTTACAACAGGCTACCCTTACCTCTACAGATTTCATACTCGTCTGAAGTGTCAAACTTAATTGATATAGCACCTGAAGCTTGTCATAGGCCATGCTCCCATATGCTTTATTAACAATGAGAAAAAACTGCTAATAAAGCCCAAAGAAAAGCAAGTACATCTAGGCCAGTCATTCCTCCATCTCCCCTGCAAAGGAAAAATATGATTAAAATTCTGCACAAAGACATGTGCTTGCGTGCAGCTGGGAAGGCTGATAAATACATTAAAGCCCCTTTAAAATGTGCGTCTTATCATGGAACCATCTCAGCAATTAGACACAGCAGTGCAGAATAAAGAACTAAAAGCCAATTACAGATCTCCTGGGCCCTGGAGAGATTTCATAAAATATGAATGCTGGGTGAAATATAACCCATCTGAACTACAGCTGATGAACACATGGGATGCACTTTGACAGCTGTGGTCCAGCAAGTAAGAGCACTTTTCCGCTATCATTTGTTGGGACTGGAAAAGTTCTGTCGTATTTCCTGCCTGGGCTGGGAGTCATTTTTAGATTTAGAGTAGAAGTGGTAGAAAGCAAGGACTGGAATAAGGATAATAGGTGCCCATTGCATTCAGGGTGGGTCTAACCTTCTCTAGGTGACCCAGGGTGGTCCAGAGTGAGATGAGCTTAGAAAGCTCATGCAAAGTTCCATAAAACCAAGCCATTTGACAGAGCTCTTGGGTGGGATTATCCAGGTCGAGCTTCCAAGGTAGATGATAAATTTTGCTTTTTCCCTTCACTGATGAGATTAAAGGCTGACTGTAAGCCCCTTGAGGGAGAGGACAATCTCTGTATTCCTCCCTCTACATTCTCAGAAGCAACTAACAGCATCCCTGGTCTATAGAAGGATCCAATAAGAATAAATCTGTTGGCCAGCTGGGGAGGGCAGAGACACTCAGCCCATAGGATAGCTTCCACTTAGTATAGACTTGCTGTCTCATTTTATTGTCACTTTTTACACTTTAAAAGTCCTGCCCAATGCCTATGTCACCAGGCAGAGGTTTGGGTAGATCCATTCGTTGTCTTCTAGGAGCAGTATGAGTCCAACCTTAGATAGACATTGGACCATGTAGATTTTAAGGGAAATTTTGAGTAAGACAGAGGTGTTGGCTTGGTGAAGGCGTATTTTAGCTGACACACTGGATCTGATTTTTTAAAAATTCAGTATGAGTCCTAGATCTGTGACTTTCCAACTGAGTGTTTATAAACAAGTCTATTTCTTTCTCCAAGCCTCCGCTTCCTTATTTGTGTACTAGAGATATTGCAAAGGGGTGTGTTAAGAATTAAATAATAGTCACAAAAGTGCTTTATATAGTGTTACGTACTAGGCAACTACAAAGTACTAATATCATACAATAAATCACAACTGTGTTTTATATAATCAATGCAAATTTAAAGAGTGATAGAAAATACAACTGCCTTTCTAGGTGAAAGCATTTTGAAGGCAAATGTTTAAAATCAAAATTAAATACTTCTTATTTGAATATCTTTCTTCAGGCTGTTCAACTACTCTAGGACATCCAATACACACCCCTTATTAGAATTCCTACATGTTAAAATGATTGATATTCATATGAAAGTGAAAATACACAGGATAATACTAAAAGTATATGCATATATAAATACACGTATTCGAATAATTTAGTATGATGGAAAATTATGTAAATTAGTACTTGCTTGCAACTAGGCACTGAAAGAATTCATGCTGTGTTAGTCTCAAGCTGATTGGATGATCTTCAATTTGTTCACCTATGACACATTTTTATTTTTATTTTCCTGTGTACTAACTTCCTATCAAAGGGAGATCTGGCCTCAAATTTCCAAGTTTATATGGTTGAAAATAATGCAAATGGGGAGAAAAAAGGCAGGTGAATGTAACTACGGGTATGGACTCAACTTATCACTGTTTATGGATGCCAAGTTTCTATGCCAATCTTCCCAAGCTCAGCCTCTAAAGGAGAGTTTGCAAGTGATGGTGCCCACCTTCTGTACATGTCCTCAGACCAGGGAGGGGCAGTGGTTAGCAAGGCATGAGAATGGGTTCTCAGTTCTGGCGGTATAGGACACCCCATACCTTCTGTACTCTTTCCATGCTTAAATCAAGGTTTATTTGATAAACATAAGCACCAAAAAAAAAAAAAAAAAGTGTGGAAAGAGAAACCTTTGAATTCAAAGAACATAAATTGGTAACTGATTATTCCTTTTTTTTGTGGAGGAAATTGGGCACATGCTACTTAAATAGGGATCATTATGTAAAAATAAAGTATTTAGGAAACATAAATCATTATTTATACTTGAAGCTACAAGTAAAGATAATTGCAATTATTTTGTGCTCCCTTTTGTGTACTCCTCAGCTTTGGCAACCAAGTTTAAAGTGAGTGGCTGACTGTTTAAGAGACAAAACAAAAACCAGCACTCCGTATGTGATTCATCGAAAATCGTTATTTCCTGTTTTTGTCAGTAACCCATATTGCTTTCACTTATCAGAGAGATTCCACTGACTTTCATCTGTTAGTTAATCAACACATATTTTTGAATATATAGATATGCCAGATTACGTCCATACAAAAGATCTTTGTCATGGGAGCAAAAGAAAATAAAGAAAATATTTTGAAGTCTATGAAATTTGGAATCAGACTTTTTGATCAAATCCTGTAAGACTAACTTTTAATGGAATTTCCCTCTCTAGAATGTATTCCTTAAAAATAGATATGTTGAGGGGGGAAACCAAGATGGCAACAGAATAAGGAGTAAGGAGCTCCTGGAGTCAGCTCATGTTTTTTACTCTGCCCCCGGAATGAGGGGAAGCGAGTTTGATTGAAAATCACCTTGCTGGTAGGGACCAGCTTCTTTCCACCCAGATAGGATTGCAGCTCTAGCCTAAACCCCAGCCCCACCTCTGGCAGGGAGGAGGCTGGGGAGACCTGCACCACCTCTCTGGGATACTGCAAGCCACGCTGCCGAGGCTGGTGCCCATCCTACTCTAGCGGTGCAAGCTGCCTCGGGAGCTATTCCATGGCTGGAATTAGAAGCTCTATTCCCTATAAACAGTAGAGGAAGGGACAGTTTCCGCCAATTTCAGCTACTGATTAGTGGACTCAGCTGGCTAAAATATAATTCTAGAAACAGCTTGGGTTTGAGCCTGCCCAAGTTGGAAAGAGCCCGGTAGCCACCATTTTGACTCCACCCCAGCATGAGGGGAAGCCTGGCTGACTGAAAATCCAATGAAGTTAGGGACTGGTTTCTTTCCACCAAGATCAGACTGCAGCCCTAGCGTAGGCTCCAGCCCACCTCCAGCAGACAGGGAGCTGGCAAGACCTGCACCAGTCTCTCCAGACAACTGCAGGTACTCTCTGCCGGCACAGACTGTATAGTCAGACAACTGGTGCTGTATCCCCACACCCCAATAGGATAGAGGAGGAGCTGGGTATCCTCAGCCTCTCTGGGGAACGGTAAGAGTTTTCAGCCCACAGGAACTGGTTTCTTGAGTGCCGTCCAGACCATTTCCACCTCTGTCCCACCATAGGATAGGACGGACCTGGAGTTCCCTCAGCCTCTCAAGGCAACTGCAGGTGCTTTTCACCTGCACAAACCTGACCATTGGGCATCTGTGGCTCCACCCCCATCCCCAATAGGACAAGAGATGGACTGTGCTTGCACAGACTCTCTGGGTAACTGCAGGTACTTTTGGCCCACACAGCCTGGACTGGTGGGTACTTGTGAATCCACCCTCACCTCCCAATAGGAAAAGATGGGGCTGGGGTTTCCACAGCCATTCTGGGCAACAGCAGGCACTTTCAGCCTGCATGGAATGGACTGTTGCATGCCTATGGATCCACCCCTACCTGCAATAGTATAGGAGGGTCTGGTGTCTTGACAGCCTCTCCAGACAATGGCAGCTACTTTTGGCCAACAGGGACTGAACTGTTGGGTATCTGTGGATACAACCCCATGCTCTAATAGGATAAGAGGGGGCTGGTGTTTTTTCAGCCTTTCCAGGCAATGGCAGGTATTCTTAGCCTAAAGGGACTGAACTGTTGGGCGCCCATAGAACCACCACCGCCACCCAATAAGATAGGAAGGGGCTGGTGTTTCCTCAGCCTCTCCAGGCAACAGTGGGTACTTTTGGCCTGCAGGGATGGAACTGTCGGGCATTGGTGGTTCCATTCCCATTCCCTAAAGGGCAGAAGGGACAGTACTCCCTCAGCCTCTCAGGGCAACTGCAGGCATATTCAGCCCACATAGATTAGATTGTTGGGCACTCCAGAGGGTCCCTTCCCACGTCTGGCAGGGAGGGGGTCTGGTGCTGTGGCAGTTTACCTGGGAAACTGTGGTCATTTTGGACTCACATGACATAAATTGCTGCCCACAACTACAGCTCCATCCCCACCAAAGGTAGGGATGGAAGGGGTGTGAAGTTTCATTAGTCTCTTTGAGCAACTTCAGACTGTGTTGTCCTGCCCAATTGGGATTATTATACACAGCTGCAGATCTGTCCCTATGCCTGACAGAGGAGAAAGTTTGGAGAAACTTCATTAATTCCTGGGACAACATGGGCAGCTTCAGCCACCATAGCTTACAATACCAACTACATCCTCGATTTGTAGTATCAATGATCAAGGGAGAAAAGACCTGAAATCTCTAAACTAAAGGGAAAAACTGCACCCAGAATAAATACATCTAGCAAGCCAGATGAAAAAACAACAACAAAAAATTACAATCCATACTAAGAAAGAGGAAGATATGGCCCAGTTAAAGGAACAAGATAAGCCTGCAGGTAACATAAAGGAGTTGAGACAACTAATCATAGATGTTCAAACAAATCTCCTTAATAAATTCAATGAGATGGCTAAAGAGATTAAGGATATTAAGAAGACACTGGGGGAGCACAAAGAAGAATTTGAAAGCATACATAGAAAAATAGCAGGCTTTATGGGAATGAAAGTTGCAATAAATTAAATTTAAAAGACATTGGAGGCATATAGCAGAAGATTTGAGGAAGCAGAGGAAATGATTGGTGAGCTTGAAGACATGACCTCTGAAAGTGAACATACAAAAGAACAGATGAACAAAAGAATGGAAAAAATTGGGGTCTCAGGGAACTAAATGATAGCAGGAGACAAGCAAACATATATGTCATCGGTAACCCAGAAGGAGAAGAGAAGGGAAAAGGGACAGAAGGAAAAGGAAGAAATAATGTTAGAAAATTTCCCAACTCTATTGAAAGACATAGATATCCATGTCCAAGAAGCACAACATACCCTCTCCCAGGTAAATCTGAATAGACCAACTCCATGACAAATAGTATTCAGAATGTCAAATGCCAAAGACAAAGAGAGAATTCTGAGAGCACCAAGAGAAAAGCAATGCAGAATATATAAGGGATACCCAATAAGATTAAGTGCCGATTTCTCATCAATAACCATGGAGGCAAGAAAGCAGTGGTATAATATATTTAAAATACTGCAAGAGAAAAACTGCCAGCCAAGAATTTTTATACCTGGCAAGATTATCCTTCAAAAATGAGTGTGAGATTAGAAAATTCACAGATAAACATAAACTGAGAAGGTTATTTTAAAAAGACTGGCTTTGCAAGAGATACTAAAGGGAGTGTTACAGCCTGAAAAGAAAAGACAGGAGAGAGAGGCTTGGAAGAAAGTCTAGAAATGAAGACTGTATCAGTAACAGTAACTGAAAGTGTCAAAAGAGTGGTGAACATAAAATGACAGATAAAACCCAAAGATCAAAATGAATGAAATAAGACCTGTCTTTACAGTAATTATATTGAATGTTAATGGATTAAACTCCCCAATCAAAAGACACAGACTGGCAGAATGGATAAGAAAATATGAGCCATGTATATGCTATCTGCAAGAGACACACCATAGACCCAAGGATAGCAATAGATTGAAACTAAAAGGTTAGAAAAAGATATTCCCCACATGCAGTAGCCCAAAAAAAAAAAAAAAAAGCTAGAGTAACTATACTTATATCAGAATATATAGACTTTAAAATCAAAACTGTTATTAGAGACAAGGAAGGACATTACATATTAATAAAAATGGTGATTCACCAGGAAGAAATAACAATCATAAATGTATATGTACCTAACCAGGATGCCCAAGATACATGAGGCAAACACTGGCAAAACTGAAGGGAGAAATAGACATCCCTACAATAATAGTTGGAGACTTCAATACACCACTCTCAGCATTGGATACTACATCTGGGCAGAGGATCAATAAAGAAACAGAGAGCTTGAATAACATGATAAATGGACTAAACCGAATAGACATATACAGTACATTGCACCCCAAAACAGCAGGATATATATTCTTTTCAAGTGCTCATGGATCTTTCTTCAGGATAGACTGTATCTTGGGTCACAAAGCAGATCTCAATAAATTCAACAAAATTGAAATTATACAAGCACTTTCTCTGATCATAATGGAATAAAGTTGGAAATCAACAAGTGGCAGAAAAAAGGAAAATTCACATATATATGGAGATCAAACAACACACTCTTAAATAATAAGTGCGTAAAAGAACAAATTTCAAGAGAAACCAATAAATATCTTGAGACAATGAGAATATGATAATGAGAACATAACAAATCAGAACCTACTATGGGATGCAGTGAAGGCAGTGTTGAGAGGAAAATGTATAGCCCTCAATGCTCACATTAAAAAAGAAGAAAGAGCTAAAATTAATGACTTAACTACACAACTGGAGGAACTAGAAAAAGAACAGCAAACTAATCCCAAAGCAAGTAGAAGGAATGAAATAACAAATACCAGAGCAGAAATGAATGAAATTGAGAGCAACAACAACAACAAACAAAAAAAAAAAAAATAGAGAATTAAGAAAGCCAAAAGTTGGTTCTTTGAGAAGATTAATAAAATTGGCAAACCCTTAGCTAGACAGACTAAGCAAAAGAGGGAAAATGCAAGTAAATGAAATAAAAAATGAAAACAAGAACATTACTATTGATCCCACAGAAATAAGAGAGATCATAAGAGGATACTATGAACTACTTTATGCCAAAAATTAGACAATGTAGACTAAATTGAAAACTTCCTAGAAGCAACAAACAACCTACTCTGACAATAGAAGAAATAGAAGACCTCAACAAACCAATCAAAAGTAAAGAGATTGAAACAGTCATCAAACAGCTCCCCAAAATGAAAAGCCCAGGACCAGGTCAGTTCTACCAAGCATTCAAAGAAGATTTAATACCAGTCTTACCCAAGCTTTTTCCAAAAATTGAACAAGAAGAAATGCTACCAAACTCATTCTATGAAGCCAATATCACCCTAATACCAAAGCCAGATAAAGATATCATGAAAAAAGAAAATTACAGACCCATTTCTCTAATAAATATAGATGCAAAAATCTTCAATAAAATACTTGTTAATTGATTCAACAACACATTAAAAGAATTATTCATCATGATCAAGTGGGTTTTTTACCAGGCATGCAAGGGTGGTTCAACACAAGAAAATCAATCAGCATAATACACCACATTAATAAACCAAAGAAGAAAAACCACATGATCTTATCGATTGATGCAGAAAAGGCATTTGATAAAATACAGCATTCTTTCTTGCTGAAAATATTACAAAGATAGGAGTTGAAGGAAACTTTATCAACATGATAAAGGCCATATATGAAAAACCCACAGCTAACATTGTACTCAGTGGTGAAAGAATGAAAGCTTTCCCATTGAGATCAGTGACAAGACACGGATGCCCATTGTCACCACTGTTGTTTTATCTAGTGCTAGAGATTCTAGCTAGAGCAATCAAGGAAGAAAAAGAAATAAAATGCATCCAAATTTGAAAGGAAAAAGTAAAACTTTCACTATTCACAAATGATATGATCCTATATCTAGAAAGTCCTGAAAAATCTACAACCAAGCTGCTAAAACTGATAAATGATTTTAGCAGAGTGTCAGAATACAAGATCAATATGCAAAAATCAGTGGTGTTTCTATACAATTGTAATACACAATCTGAGGGGAAAGTCAGGAAAAATATTTCCATCTACAATTGCAACTACAAGAATAAAATATTTAGGAATAAACTTAACCAAGGTTGTAAAGCACTTGCATTCAGAAAACTATAATGCATTGGTAAAAGAAATTTTAAAAGACCTAAATAATTAGAAGAACATCCCATGCCCATGGACTGGAAGACTAAATATCATCAAGATGTCAATTCTGCCCAAACTGATAACAGAGTCAATGCAATCTCAATAAAAAATCCTCCAGCATTTTTAAAACAAATGGAAAACATAATTATCAAATTTATCTGGAATGGTAAGAGGCCCCAAATAGCCAGAAACATCATAAAAAGGAAAAGTGAACTTGAAGGACTCTTACTTCCAGATTTTAAATCATATTACCTAGCTACAGTGGTAAAAACAGTATGGTATTGACATAAAAAATAGACACATAGACCAATGGAACCAAATTGATGGTTCAGAAACAGACCATCACATCTATGGCCAAGTGATTTTTGACATGCTTGTCAAACCCACCCAAATGGGACAGAACAATCTATTCAACAAATGGTGCTGGGAGAGCTGGATATCCATAGCCAAAAGAAATAAAGAAGACCCTTATCTCACACGTTATACAAAAATTAACTCAAAATGGATCAAAGGACTTAATATAAAAGCAAGTCCCATAAAGCTCCTAGAAGAAAATGTAGGGAAACATCATCAAGACTGGTGGTAAGTGGTGGATTCTCAAACCTTACCACAAAAGCATGAGCAATGAAACAAAACATGGATAAATGGGACCTCCTCAAACTCAAATACTTCCGTGATTCAAAGGACTTCATCAAGAAGGTGAAAAAGCAGCCCACTGAATGGGAGAAAATATTTGGAAACCACATATCCAATAAGGGTTTGATTTCCATTCTATATAAAGAGATTGTTCAACTCAACAATAAAAAAGCAGGCAATCTAATTTAAAAATGAGCAAAAGATTTAAATAGATATTTCTTGAAAGAAGAAATACAAATGGCCAAAAAGCACATGAAGAAACTGTTCCCTATCACTAGCTATTAGGGAAATGCAAATCAAAAAAAGAATGAGATATCATCTATCACCACACAGAATGGCCATTATTACAAAAACAGACAACAATAAGTGCTGGAAAGGATGTGGAGAAATAGGAACACTCCTTCACTGTTGGTGGGATTGTAAAATGGCGCAGCCTCTGTGGAAGACAGTTAGGGGTTCCTCGGGAAGCTAAGTATAGAACTGCCATATGATCCAGCAATTCCTCTACTAGTAATATATCCAGAAGAACTAAAAACTATCACACTAACAGACACCTGTACACTGATGTTAATAGCAGCATTATTCACAAGTGCCAAAAGAATGAAACAAACCAAGTGTCCATCAGCCAACAAATGGATAAACAAAATATGGTATATAAATACAATGGAATAATATGCTGCTATAAGAAAAAATGAAATTTGGACACATATGATAACATGGATGAATCTTGAAGACAATATACTAAGCAAAGTAAGCCAGACACAAAAAGACAAATATTGCATGGTCTCATTTATATGAACTAAATACAAAGAATAAGCACATGGAATTAAAACCTAGAGTATAGGTTACTAGGACATAAAAGGAGGGTTGAGAAGAACTACTGATGTTTAATGTATGTAGAAGTTTTAATTAACTTGACTGTGAAAGTGTGGAAATGGATAGAGTTGATGGTAACACATTATAGTGAGTAGCAGCTGGTTTATAAATGGGATTGTGGATAGAAAGGGTAGTCTGGGGGAGTAAATGTCAATTGAAAGAAAGCTAAAAATAATCTAAGGACTTAATATCAATGAACCTAGAGGTGGATGAGAATTGTGGTTGAAGGTACAAATGCAAGAGTGACATTCTGTGAACTAGAGCAGATGTACATCATTATTGTAGGGTGGTGGGAATGTGGAAAACCATGGGAAAACTACAACTGGTGTGACCTATAGACTGTGGTTAACAGCAATACTATAATATTCTTGCATCAATGCCAAAGATGTGCTGTGTTATTAATAGAGGTGTATGGAAAAAGTGAGCCAAATGTATGCTATGAACCATGGTTAGTGGTAATAGTCTGATAAGATTATCTCATAATCTGTAACAAATTTTCCACCATGGTGTGGTGAGTTAGTGAAGGGGTGTTGTATGAGAATTTTACACATGTGCATGATTGCTTTGTACATTCACAACCTCTGTAATAAAAATATATTTTCAGGAAATAGGGTGGGTTGGGGAAAAATACACTAAATGTAAGATAGGGACTATAATTAGTAGCAATGTTTTGATGATGCTCTTGCATAGTTTGTAAGAAATGTTTCACAACAATGCAAGGTGTTGGTGGAGGGGTGATGTATGAGACCCATGTATGTTTATTTTGTAAGTTCACAGTCTTTACTATACACTTATTGTTTATGCATGTTCATGTATGAATGATATACTTCAGTTAAAAATATATATTTTTTAAAAGTAGGCAGAACAAAAATATATAGATATATTTTTTCTTTCACCCCACAGTGCCATCATTAGCAGGTGTTAAGTAAATTTTTCTTGGATTAATGTGTCTAAATTATCTATTGTAGTTAAACAAACTATCCCAAAAATTAGCAGATTAAAATAACAGCCATTCAAGAATCTCTAGAGTACATGAGAAATGTCTAGCAAAGGAGGACAGACCAAAATGCCTGGCCCTTGATATTGACACTTGTACTTATGAATCTTGTTCATGTGAAATTGAAACTTAGTCTAGTATTATATATTGCCTAAAAGTTACCTCCTGAAAGCTTCCCTGTTACTCAAATGTGGCCTCTTTCTAAGCCAAACCTAGCATATATACTTACTACCTCCCCCCCGGCGTGGGACATAACTCCAGGGAATGAGCCTCCCTGGCACTGAGGGATTATTACCAATGACCAAGTAGTGATGAATTTGGAAAAAGACCTAAACCAAAAAGGAGATATATTAAATACAAATGAGTTTTTATGGCTAAGAGATTTCAAAGTGAGTTGGGAGGTCATTCCAGAGGTTATTACTTATGCATGTCTCAGGAGGACTTCACTGACTGCTGCAGTAAACAGTAGCACAAGCAGGGGTGCTCCTGAGAGCTCTAGAGACATCTAGACACTATAAGCAGGGCAGATAATCGACACCACATCGGTGAGCCTTACCTTGGAATATATCATAACCTATCTCCCCAGTGTATCAGAGTTAGACTCATTTATAATTTTCCTACACATGTTTCTTCTGTCCTTTTTATTTGAACCTATATTTAGCACTATACCCATTAAATATATGTCCTTGAGACTTAAATCTTTAGTCTGTTCATATGCCAGTTGAGACCTGACTCTCAGCAGAGTTGCAGCCAATGCCTATTCTCCAGTTCATCAGACTCACCCAGGGCATAATAACAAAAGGATGATGATTGACAATGCCCATCCCAAAAAACAGGGTATCTACAATTGCAAGAGAGTTCCATCCATCTTCCCCATAGGATCTAAACACCCTCTCAATCAGAAGCAGAGTGGGCATCAATATCTCCAAATCCTCAAGATTGAGAAACAAACAAACATAAGGTGGGAATGCAACTAGGGACTAAAGTAGAATTATTATTATGCTAATAATGGAAAAACTTGTAACACTGATATAAAGACAATCGCCACCAGAGCCTCTGAGGGGAGGGAGAGTCAAGAATAAGTGTAATATGACATTTTGGGGACATTAGAATTGTTCTTCATGATATTGCAATGATGGATACACACCATTATACATTTTGTCAAAACCTATAAAATTGTGTGGTGCAAAGTGTAAACCATAATGTAAACTATAGACCATGCTTTAGGAACAATGCTTCAATATGTGTTCATCAATTGTAACAAATGTACCACACTGATGAATGATGTTGTTAATGAGAGAAAGTGTGGGGTGGGGAGAGGGTGGGGTACATGGGAATACCCTATATTTTCTATGTAACTTTTCTGTAATCTACAGCTTTTTAAAAGATAAACTTAGAGTTCTGGGAAGATGGCACCGGAGTAGGCAGGCAGGGCTCAACTTTGTCACAAAAATAATGGAGAAAGGGCCAAAAGCTGTCCAAGGGTCCTGCGTTGGGGGTCAGCAGACCAAGACAGTGCAACACAACTCCCTGGAGGGTGAAGGACAGAGAGATGAAGAACCTGAAACAACAAATATGAGTAACTAAAATCTCACAGGGGATGGGAAGGGCTCCCACCTCTCAACCCCAAGATATTAAGCTGGAATAGAACACCTGGCTCACTGCAAACAACTGATAGGGGAACAGATGTCATCCTTCCAGTCACCTGTTACAAGGGAAAAGGGAGGGGGAGTCAGGGGCTTCTCTTCAGTGAATTGGGCCAGCAGAGTCTGCTTTGAATTTTAGCTTTGGCCAGACCAAAATACAGGAAAATGGAACTTGAAAGAAACACCTCGATTGAAAGTGTGCCCCCTTGCACATCTGCTGGCCAATCTGGAAATTGCAGGAAGATAAACCAAATTAAAGATTCTCTTTACCCAATCTCCCGGGAGAAAATCTGCACCCTATTAGTGAATCCCTTGCCTGATTTTGATAACTTAAGCTGGAAATTTTAAAGACTTAGAATATGTTGGACCAAACATCAAAGAAGAGCTATGTAAAAAAAAAAAATAGGCAAGAAAGAGAAATTGGCCATCAGAGTAAATTCATCAACATATTCAAATGCCTACACATCAGCAAAAATTTATAAACCATACTAGGAAACAGGAAGAGATGGCCCAGCCAAAGGAGAAAAGCAAATATCCTGAAGAGATACAGGTTTACGACAATGAATGATAATCACACAACTCTCCTAAATCAATTCAAAAAATTGAAAGAAAATATAACTAAAGATATAAAGGATATTAAGAAAACACAGGGTGAGCATAAAAAAACAATTTGAAAACCTGCAAAGAACACTAATAGAGCTTATGGGGATGAAAGACACAATGGATGAGATTAAAAATACATTAAAGGCACATAAGAGCAGATTTGAATTGCTTGAAGACAGAATTAGTGATTTCAAAGACGGGACATCCAAACTGGAAAAGACAGGAGACCAGAAAGAGAAGAGAAGGTAAAAAATGGAACAGAGTCTCAGGGAACTGAATGACAACGTGAACCACAAAAACATATGCATTATCAGTGTTGCAGAAGGAGAAGAAAATGGAAAGGGGGCAGAAAGAATATTTGAGGAAATAATGACTGAAAACTTTCCAACCCTTATGAAAGACATAAATATCAATATCCAAGAAGGACAACGCACTGCAAATAGAATAAATCCAACAGATCTACCCTGCGACACCTACTATTCAGAATGAAAAATATCAGAGACAAAGAGAGGATCCTGAAAGCAGCAAGAGAAAAGCAAAGCACCACATACAAGAGAACCTCAATAAGATTAAGTGCCGAACTCTATCAGAAACCATGAAGGTGAGAAGAAAGTGGTATGATATATTTAAGGCATTGAAAGAGAAAAACTGCTAGCCAAGAATTTTGTATCCAGCAAAACTTTCCTTCAAAAATGAGGGTGAGTTCAAAGTCTTCACAGACAAACAAAAACTGATAGAGTATGTTATTAAAAGACCAGAAATACAAGAGATGCTAATGGGAGTGCTACAGCTTGAAAGGGAAAAAAAAGAAGGGGCAAAATACTTGGAAAGAGTGTAGAAGCCAAAATCAGTAACCACAAAATTGCTGGAGTAGCAATACTAATATTGGACAAAATAGATTTTAAATGCATAACCATTATAAGGAATGAAAAAAGTCATTATATATTAATAAAAGGGGCAATTCACCAAGAATAAATAACTATTATAAATATTTATGCATCTAACCTGAGTGCCCCAAGTTACATGAGGCACATACTGGCAAAACTGAAGGGAGAAATAGATGTTTTTACAGTAATAGTTGGAGACTTCAATATACCACTCTCAGTGTTGGATAGAACATCTGGACCGAGGACCAATAAAGAAACAGAGAGCTTGAATATTATGATAAATAAACTAGACCTAACAGACATCTATAGAGCATTGTCTCCCAAAACATCAGGATATACATTCTTTTCAAGCGCTCATGGATCCTTCTTCATGATAGACAATATGTTGGGTCACAAGACAACACTCACTAAATTTAAAAAGATTGAAATTATATAAAACACTTTCTGGATGGAAAAAGGGAAAATTCATAAATATATGGAGATTAAACAACAATCAGTAGGTCAAAGAAGAAACTGCAAGTTAATTCAGCAAATATACTGAGATGAATGAAATGAGAACATGGCATAACAAAACATAAGGGACCCTGCAAAGGCAGTGCTGAGAGGGAAATTTATAGCCTTCAATGCTTACATTAAAAAAGAAGAGCTAAAATTGAAACTCTAACTGCACATCTGGAGGAACTAGAAAAAGAACAGCAAACTAATCCCAAGCCAAGCTGAAGAAAAGAAATAGTAAAGATCAGAGCAGAAACAAAAGAAATCAAGAAAAAAAAAATAGCAATAATCAAGAAAACCAAAATTTGGTTCTTTAAGAAGATCAACAAAATTGACAAACCCTTAGCTAGATTGGCAAAGAAAAAATGAGAGAAGACAGAAATAAATAAAATCAGAAATGAAAACGGAACATTATCACTGACTCCGCAGAAATAAGAGAGATCATAAGAGGATAATATGAACAACTATATGCCCCAAAACTAGAAAATGTAAATGAGATGCACAAATTCTTAGAACCACACAAACCACCTACAGTGACCCTAGAAGAAATAGAAGACCTCAACAAATCAATAAGTGAAGAGATTGAAACAGGTATCAGAACTTCCCAAAGATGAAAAGCCTAGGACAAGATGGCTTCACAGGTGATTTGTACCAGTCATTCAAAGATGATATAATATCAATCTTGTTCAAGCTTTTCCAAAGATTAAAACAGGAAAGAACATGACCAAACTCATTCTATGAAGCCAACATCACCCTAATAGCAAAACCAGATAAAGAAAAAAACAAAAAAAGAAAATTACAGCAATATCTCTAAGGAATATAGATGCAAAAATCCTCAACAAAGTACTTGCAAACCAAATCCAAAATTTTGCCAAAAGAAACTGAAGAATACTTAAATAAACAGAAGAACATTCTGTGTTCATGGATTGGGAAATTAAATATCCTTAAGATGTCAATTCTACCTAAACTGATTTACAGTTTCAATTCAATCCCAATAAAAATCCCAAGAGCCTATTGTGCAGAAATGGGAAACCCAATAATCAAATTCTTTGGAAATATAAGGTGCTCCAAGTAGCAAAAAATGTTTAAAAAAGAAGAACAAAGTTGGAGGATTCTCACTTCCTGACTTTAAAGCATATTACTTAGCTACAGTGCTACTGGCCTAAAGACACACAGATTGACCAATGGAACCGAATTGAAAACTCAGAAATAGACCCTCATATCTACAATCAAGTGATTTTTGATAAGGTTATCAAGCCCACCAGCTGGGCCAGAACAGACTATTCAACAAATGGTGCTGGGAGAACTGGATAGCCATATCCAAAAAAAAGAAAGAGAACCCCTATCTCTTATACAAAAATCATACAAAATTAACTCAAAATGTATCAAAGATCTAAATATAAAAGCGACAATCATAAAACTCCTAGAAGAAAATATGGGGAAACATCTTCAAAATCTTGTGCTAGGCGGTAGTTTCTTAAATCTTACACCCAAACCACAAACAACAAAAGAAAAAATAGATAAATGGGACCTCCTCGAAATTAAACACTTTTGCACCTCAAAGTACTTTGTCAAAAGGGTGAAAAGACAGCTGACTCAATGGGAGAAAATATTTGGCAATCACATATTCAATAAGCATTTAATATCTATGCCATATAAAGAGATCATACTACTCAACAATTAAAAGACAAACTACCCAATTGAAAAATGGGCAAGAGTTGAAAATATAATTGACCAAAGAAGAAATACAAATGGTAAAGAAACACATGAAAAAACGTTCAATATCACTAGCCATTAGGGAAATGCAAATCAAAACTACAATGATTCCTCCTATTTCATTTTTCTTTTTCAATATGTCTTTGGCTATTTGGTCCCCTTGCCCTTCCAAATAAATTTCATAGTTAGCTTTTCCAATTCAGTCAAAAAAATGCTACAGTAATTTTTATTGGGATTGCATTAAATCCGTAAATCGGTTTGGGTAGGATAGTCATCTTAATGATGTTTAGTCTTCCTATCCATGAACAGGGAATATTCTTCCATTTATTTTGGTCTTCTTTGATTTCCTTTAACAGTGTTGTGTAGTTTTCTGCATACAAGGCCTTTACATCTTTGGTTAAATTTATTCCTAGGTATTTGATACTTTTAGTTGCTATTGTAAATGGGATTTTTTTTTTCTTGATTTCCTCCTCAGTTTGCTCATTATTGGTGTAGAGAAATGCTACTGATTTTTGCACATTAATCTTATAACCTGCCACTTTAACTGAACTCATTTATAAGCTCTAGAAGCTTTGTTGTAGATTTCTCAGGGCTTTCTATGTATAGGATCATGTCTTCTGCAAATAGTGTAATTTTTACTTCTTCCTTTCCAATTTGGATGCCTTTTATATCTTTTTCTTTCCTAAGTGCCCAAGAAAGTACTTTTAACACAGAGTTAAGTAAGAGCGGTGAAAATGGGCATTCTTGTTTTGTTCCATATCTTACAGGGAAAACTGTTAGGGTTTCACCATTGAATTTGATGTTAGCTGTGGGTTTTTCATATATACCCTTTATTATGTTAAGGAAATTTCCTTCAACTCCTATCTTTTGAAGTGTTTTTATCAAGAAAGTGTGCTGTATTTTGTTGAATGCTTTTTCTGCATCTATAGAGATGATCATGTGATTTTTTTCTTTTGATCTGTTAATGTGGTGAATTACACTGATTGATTTTCTTATGTTGAGCCATCCTTGCATACCAGGAATGAAACCCACTTGTTCATGGTGTATAATTCATTCGATGTGTTGTTGAATATGATTAGCAAGTACTTTGTTGAGGATGATATAATTTCACACTTATTAGACTGGCCGCTATTAGAAAGTCGGAAACCTGTAAATGTTGGAGGATATGGAGAGATGGGGACACTTATTCACTGTTGGTGGGAATGTAGAATAGTACAACCACTGTGGAGGAGTGTTTGGCAGTTCCTAGGGAAATTGAATATAGACTTGCCATTGTGACCTGGCAATACCATTACTGGGTATATACTCAGAAGAACTGAGAGCAGTGACATGAATAGACATCTGCACACCAATGTTCATAGTGGCATTATTCATGATTGCCAAAAGTTGGAAACAACCCAGGTGTCCATAAGCCAATCAATGGATAAACAAATCGTTGTGTATACACACGATGGAATATTATGCTGTGGTAAGAAGAAAGGAAGCCATGAAGCAGATGACAATATGGATGAACCTGGAGGACATTATGTTGAGTGAAGCAAGCCAGACACAAAAGGACAAATACTCTATAATTGCAGTATTATGAGCTAAATATATTGTGTAAACTCATGGAGTTAATAATTAGGATATAGGCCACCAGAAAATAGAGTGAGGGTAAAGAATGGAAAACTAAGGGTTAATTTGGGAAGAATTGGTAAAAAGGTTGTTTCTAAATCATTGAAAAATAAATAGAAATAGTGAAAGCACATCATAGTGTTTGTGACTAGCAAAGTTATTGTATGGGTAAGACAGAGGTTGAAAGAGAAAGTCACAGGTCATGTGTATTACTAGAAGGAAAGCTAAAAGATATAACATGGAACTGTATAACATAGTGAAACCTCATGTAAAATATGAATAAGGGTGGTATTGCATATATAAGACTGTTGTTACAAAATATAAATACAAATAAACTAAAAAGAAGGAAACAAAATAGCAGCTATGTACGACAGGGAAAGCATAGAGAGATTGAGAGGTGATGAGTTTTTTTTTTGTTTGTTCGTTTGTTTTTTGTTTTTTTTATGATTATCATTGAAATAATGAAAATGCCCTAAAAATGATTGAAGTGATGAATGCACAAATATGTGATTATATTGAATACCATCGATTGTACCCTTTGGACAGATTTATACTTTATTAATATTATCAATAAAATTGATTTGTTAAAAAAATAATAAATATTAAAGAATAACAGCCATTTTACTTAATCAGTTGCAGTTTCATGATTTGGCAGCACTCAACAGCGTGACGTGTCTCTCTCCATGTGGCATCAGCTAGAGCACCTTGCCTGGGGCTAGCAGATCCACTTAGAACACGGCTCATTCACGCGGGCGGCAAGCTGGCAGGGAGGGCTGAAGGATGGGCTCAGGTGGGACACTGGAACGGCCCACCTCTTCTTTCTCTTCATGTAATCTCAGGGACTCTGCTTCCCCACGTGGCCCCTCCATGTGATCCTTTCACGTTGTGCCTGGACGCTGGGAACATAGCTGGACTTCTTAATTGTGGCTTAGCGTCCAAAAAACACAGAAGTAGAAGCTGCAAGGACCTCTTAAAGCTTCGTCTGAGAACTGGCACAGTCTCATTTCCACTACACTGTTGTTTAAAGCCCAGATTCATTGTGGGAAAGGACTACCCAAGAGCGTGAATACTTGGAGGCATGGTGAACTGAGATCATCTCTGGAAACTCGCTAATACAGGATGAATGAACACAATTTTTAAAGGATCTGTCAGGTTTTAGGACAAGTGGAAGAAAGGGCTGCATAAAGCCATATGGATTAAAAAAAAACAGTAACTTAGGGGGCTGCATAAAGGGTGAAAATATATTAGAGCAATATATGAACACATCTTAGGCCAAGTTAAGTTCAATAAAACATTGCTACATGATACCACATAGTGATAATTCCCTTAAGAATTATTGGTTCTGTACCCCAAAATCTGAGTTTTGATGGACTTTATGATCAAGACAGAATTTGAAAAATCACAGACAATGGAGTAAAATAAGTCATGGCTGTTAGAAGACTTCTCTTTAAAGTTGATGCTAGATCATTTTCAAACCTAGAAAACAGGGACAGGATAAACTACTCATGGACCCCTTATATAATTTATTAAATTCTTGGGCACCTGTGCCATTTTTTTTTCAGGAATCAGACACAAGAAACCCTTCTAAGTAAGTCACAGTATCTGACTTTAGTGAAAAGAATATATATAAAATTCTTATTTTTATCTATGATATATGTCCATATGGCATAGCTAATATTTCAGATGTTATTTTAACAACGTAGAATTACCATCATGCTAGGAGAAAGGCACTAACAACAAACACGTTCACAGGAAGGACTTTGGCACAGTTATCTGAAAACGTCACTGAAGAAATTGCTGAATGAGCATCAGAGAAAAGAGAACTTGCCCCATTCTTTGATTGTCTACTTAGGGCCCACACCTGTGTTTTCGCAACGCCCCTTGAATTGTTTTGGTAATTATTAGCCAGATCATTAGCCAGAAGTTCCTCTGTTGGGAAGACATTGCAGAACAACCCATCTTTTCTATTTTCTTTCTGTCCTTACTGGAATCTCCTCTTCCAGTTTGCAAGTTTTGGTGCCTGTCTCTGCTTTTGCATCCTCCAAAATAGTCCAGCTGGCTCATTTGCAAGAGGGTGCATTTGTGTGATCGCAGAAGGGAGCAGCAGGGCTCTTGAGTGAGTGACTGCATAAACCCGGGGGACCCTGCCAACCCAGCCCCTGGGGCCCCATTAGAAGGGTCTACTGAGATGCCCACGCAGAGCTGCTCTTTAGATTCGCCAGATGTGGCTTCCAAAGAAAACAGGAAACCATGCACAAGCTGGTCCATTCACTCTTCACACTTTATCTAAAATCCTTCTCTGATCCACTCCCCTGACAGCTTCCTCATTTAGCTTAAAAACAAAAGGGTTTTCACTTGCTTCAGTTAGAAATAGACCCACATGTATCCTCACGTATACAAATGCAACTGGCCAATTAAAATTCTCACCCTTGCATTGACCGGCATGACTTACGGATTGAATTGCCAATTGAAGCAGGATCACAGAGCTTGGACCTCTATCCGAGCTCTTGTCCCAGGCAAAGTAAATGGCTCCTGTGGACCCCCACCTGTCATCCCACAGATACTTTCTGAATACTTCTCCAAACGTTGTGTGCCAGGCAGTGTTCTAGGCACTGGGGGGGGGGGGAGACAGCAGTGACCAAAAGGGTAAAAAAAAAAAATTCATGGTCCACATGGAGCTGACAATCTAGTGGGGGGAGATTTTTTAAAAATTTTTAAAGAAGTAAAATTTAGAATATGCTAGAAAATAATGAGCACTGTGGAGAAAAATAATGGCAGGGATGGGGACTAGGGAGTAGGGAGGTGAGTTGCAAGTTTAAATAGAATGGTTATGGATAGCCTCACTGAGCAGGTGGAATTTGAGCAAGGTTTGAGGGAGGTGAGGGGTGAGGTGTGTGGATATCCGGGGAAAGAGCAAGCCAAGTAGCGGGAAAAGCAAGTGCAAAGGCCCTGAGGCAGGGGTGTGCTTGAGTGTTAAAGACCAGCAAGGAAGCAGAGTCCCATGGACAGGGCTTTGAGCCTTTTTTGTTGTTGTTGTTGTTTTTTTTACTTTTTTTCTTTAGAGAAGTCGTAACTTTAAAGAATGCAGAAAACAGAGTTCTCATATACCATCAACCCCCAAACAGTTTTCCCTATTAACACTTTGCATTAGTATACTACTTTTGTTACAATTGATGAAACAATATTGTTATAATTATATTTTTACTATAGTTTACAGTTTAGATTGAGGCTCGCATCTTGTACAGTTCTATGGTTTTTAAAAAAATTATTCTAGTAACATAAATACAACTTAAAATTCCCCGTTTAACCACATTCGTGCATATTTATAATGCAGTGGTGTTAATTACATTCACACTGTTGTGTTATCACGACACAAACATTACCAAAACATTTCCATCACCCCAAACAGAAACTCGTTACCAATTACGTATTAACTTCTCATTCCCGACTCCCACTCCCGCCCCTGGTAAGCTGTATTCTAATATCTTACTCTGTGAATTTGCTTATTCTAATTATTTCATATCAGTGAGATCATATATATTTGCCAATTTGTGTCTGGCTTATTTCACTCAACATGATATCTTCAAGATTCAACCATGTTGTCACAAGCATCAGAACTTCATTCATTTTTATGGCTGAATAATATTCCACAGCATGTTTATACCACATTTTAAAATTTTGTTATTTAGTTTATCCATTCATCTGTTGATAGTCACTTGAGTTGATTCTATCATTTGGCAATTTTGAATATTGCCCCTGTGAATGTTGGTGTGCAAATAACTGAGTTCCTGCTTTCAATTCTTCGGGGTATATATCTAGAAGTGGGATTGCTGGATCATATGGTCAATCTATATTTAACTTTCTGAAAAACTGCAAAACTGTTTTCCACTGTGCCTGCACCATTTCACATTTCCATCAACAATGAATGATGTTCCTATTACTTCATATCCTCTCTAATACTTGTAATTTTCCAATTTTTAATGGTAGCCATTCTAGTGGTTATGAAACGGTATCTCATCGTGGTTTTGATTTGCATTTCCCTGATACCTAATGATGTTAAGCATTTTTTCATATGCTTATTGACCATTTGTATATCTTCTTTGGAGACATTCTTATTCAAATCTTTTGCCCAATTTTTAATTGTTATTTTTCTTTTTGTTGTTGCATTGTAGGACTTCTTTATATATTCTGGATATTAAACCCTTATCAGATATGTTGTTTTCAAGTATTTTCTCCCATTCTATAGATTGTCTTTTTACTTTCATGATCAAATCCTTTCACACACAAAAGTTTTTAATTTTGATGAAGTCCCATTGTCTTTTTGTTTTGTTTTGTTGCTCATGCTTTTGGTGAAAGTCTAAGAAGCCACTGCCTAACACAAGGTTCTGAAGATGCTTCCCTATGTTTTCTTCTAATAACTTTATAGTTTTGATTCTTATATTTAGGTCATTGATCCATTTGGAGTTAATTTTTTGTATATGGTGTGAGGTAGTAGTCCACATTCAATCTTTTCCATATGAATATTTCTTTTTCCCAGCACCATTGTTGAAGAGACTATTATTTCTCAATTGGGTGTACACAACACCTTTGTCAAAAATAAATTGGCTATAGATGTGAGAGTTTATTTCTGAAATTTCAATTCAATTCCAAGTGTTTATATGTTTGTCCTTGTACCAGTACCATTCTGTTTTGATTACTGTAGGTTTTTAATAAGTTTTAAGATTAGGAAGTGGGAGTCCTCTACCTGCATTCTTTTTTTTCAAGAAGGTTTTGGCTATTCAGGGTCTCTTAACTTTCCATATAAATTTCATTATTGGCTTTTCATTTCTGCAAAGAAAGCTGTTGGAATTTTTATTGCAATTGCTTTGTATCTGTAAATTGCTTTGAGTAGAATTGACATATTAATGATATTTAGATTTCCAATCCATAAACATGGTATGTCCTTCCATTTACTTCTGACTTCTTTGATCCCTTTTGGCAATGTTTTATAGTTTTCCATGTGTAAGTCCTTTCCATCCTTGATTAAATGTATTTCTAGATATTTGATTCTTTTTGTTGCTATTGTAAATAGATTTTTTCTTCATTTCTTCTTCATAGTATTCTTTTCTAGTGTATAGAAACACTGCTGACTTTTTGCATATCAATCTTGTGCTCTGCCAAATTGCTGTATTTGTCCATAGTTCTAGTAGCTTTATTGTGGATTTTTCACAATTTTCTATATAGAGGTTCGTGTCACCTGCTAATAGGGAAATTTTTACTTCTTTTCCAAATTGGATGTCTTTTCTTTCTTTTTCTTGCCTAATTGTTCTGACTAGAACTTCCAGTACAATGTTGAATAACGGAGGTAACTGTGGACATCTTGTCCTGCTCCTCATCTTGGGGGGAAAGCATTCAGTCTTTCAACATGGAGTATGATGTCAGCTGTGGGTCTTTCATATATGTCCTTTGCCATACTGAAGAAGTGCCCTTCTATTCCTAAATTTCTAAGTGTTTTTATCAAGAAGGGGTGCTGGATTTTGTCAAATGCATTTTCAAATGTCAAATGTCAATAGAGATGATCATGTGTTGTTTTTGTGTTCCTTTGTTCCATTAATGTGGTGCATTACATTAATTGATTTTATTACATTGAATCACCTTGCATACCTGGGATAAATCCCACTTGATCATGGTATATAATTCTTTTAATGTGCTGTTGGGTTTTATTTTCTAGTAGTTTGTTGAGGATTTTGGGTCTGCATTCATGAGGGATATTGGTTTGAAATTTTCTTTTCTTGTGGTTTCTTTATTGTCTTTGGTATTAGGGTGATATTGGCCTCATAGACTGAGTTAAGAAGTGTTCCCCTCTCTATAATTTCTTGGAAGGGTTTGAGTAGGATTGGTGTTAATTCTTCTTGGAATATTTAGTAAAATTCACCCGTGAAGCCATCTCGTCCTGGGCATTTCTTTTTTGGAAAGTTATTTTTTAAAATATATGTTAATTGAAGTATATCATTCATACATGAGCATGCATAAATAATAAGTGTATAGTAAAGATTGTGAATGTACAAAATAAACATGCATAACATCATACAGGGGTCTCATACATCACCCCTCCACGAACACCTTGCATTGTTGTGAAACATTTGTTACAAACTCTGCAAGAGCATCATCAAAATATTACTACTAATTATAGTCAAAATATTACAAATAACTATAGTCCTTATCTTACATTTAGTGTATTTTCCCACAACCCACCCTATTTTTTAAAAATATATTTTTATTACAGAGGTTGTGAACCTACAAAATATTCGTGCACATGTGTAGAATTCCCATACAACATCCTTTCACCAAAACACCACACTGTGGTGGAACATTTGTTACAGATTATGAGATAATATCATCAGACTATTACCACCAACCATGGTCCATAGCATACATTTGGCTCACTTTTTCAATACACCCCCATTATCAACACAGTACATCTTTGGCATTAATGCAAAAATATTATAGTATTGCTGTTAACTGCAGTCTATAGGTCACAACGATTGTAGTTTTCCCATGCTTCTCCACATTCCCACCACCCTGCAATAGTGATGTACATCCACTCTAGCTCACAGAATGGACACTCTTGCATTTGTACCCTCAACCACAATTCTCATCCACCTCTGGGTTCACTGTGTTATTCAGTCACTAGATTACTCTTCATTTTTCTTTCAGTTGACGTCTACTTCCCCAGACTACCCTTTTCAGCCACAATCCCATTTATAAACCAGCTGCTACTCACTATAATGTGTTACCATCAACTCTATCCATTTCCACACTTTCAAAGTCAAGTTAATTAAAACTTCTACATAATTAAGCATCAGTAGTTCTTCTCAACCCTTCTCTTATCTCCTAATAATCTATACTCTAAGCTTTAATGCTATGTGTTTATTCTTCATATTTAGTTCATATAGACCATGCAATATTTGTCTTTTGTGTCTGGCTTACTTTGCTTAGTATAATGTCTTCAAGATTCATCCATGTTATCATATGTGTCCAAATTTCATTTCTTCTTACAGCAGCATAGTATTCCATTATATGTATATACTACATTTTGTTTATCCATTCATTGGTTGATGGACACTTGGGTTGTTTCCATCTTTTGGCAATTGTGAATAATGCCACTATGAACATCAGTCGGCAGATGTCTGTTTGTGTCATAGTTTTTAGTTCTTCTGGATATATTACTAGCAGAGGAATTGCTGGATCATATGGCAGTTCTGTATTTAGCTTCTTAGCTTCCTGAGGAACCACCAAACTGTTTTTCAAAGAGGCTGCACCATTTTACAATTTCACCAACAGTGAAGGAGTTTTCGTATTTATCTACATCCTCTCCAGCACTTATTGTTGTCTGTTTTTTTTAATAATGGCCATTCTATGTGGTGTTAGATGATATCTCATTGTTGGTTTGATTTGCATTTCCCTAATAGCTAGTGATATGGAAAATTTTTTCATGTGCTTGTTGGCCATTTATATTTCCTCTTTGGAGAAATGTCTATTTAAATATTTTGCCCATTTTTTAAATTGAATTGCTTGCTCTTTTATTTTTGAGTTGTACTATCTCTTTATATAGAATGGAAATCAAACTCTTATCGGATATGTGGTTTCCAAATATTTTCTCCCATTGAGTGGGCTGCCTTTTCACCTTCTTGATGAAGTCCTTTGAATCACAGTAGTGTTTAAGTTTGAGGACGTCCTATTATCCATGTCTTCTACCACCAGGTCTTGAAGATATTTCCCTATATTTTCTTCTAGGAGCGTTATGGTACTTGCTTTTATATTTAGGTCTTTGATACATTTTAAGTTAATTTTTGATTAAGTGTGAGATAAAGGTCTTCTTTCTTTCTTTTGCCTATGGATATCCAGTTCTCCCAGCCCCATTTGTTGAATAGACTGTTCTGTCCCATCTGGGTGGGTTTGACACGGTTATCAAAAATCAGTTGGCCATAGCTGATCCATCAATTTGGTTCCATTGGTCTATGTGTCTATCTTTATGCCAATATCATGGTGTTTTACCACTGTACTTAGGTAATATGATTTTAAGTCTGGAAGTAAGAGTCCTTCAACTTCACTTTTCCTTTTTAAGATGTTTCTGGCTATTCAGGGCCTCTTACCCTTCCAGATAGATTTGATAATTGTATTTTCCATTTGTTTAAAAAATGCTGGTGAAATTTTTATTGGGATTGCATTGAATCTGTATATCAATTTGGGTAGAATTGACATCTTAATGATACTTAGTCTTCCAATCCATGAGCATGGAGTATTCTTCCAATTATTTAGGTCTTTTTAAAAATTTTGTTTTAACAATACATTATAGTTCTCTGAACACAAGTGATTTACATCCTTGGTTAAGTTTATTCCTAAATATATTATTCTTTTATTTGCTATTGTAAATGGGAATTTTTTTCCTGACTTCTCCTCAGATTGCACATTGCAGTTGTATAGAAACACCACTGATTTTTGCATATTGATCTTGTATCCTGACACCTGACTGAAATCGTTTATTAGCTCTAACAGCTTTGCTGTAGATTTTTTGGGACTTTCTAGATATAGGATCATATCATCTGCAAAAAGTGAAAGTTTTACTTCTTCCTTTCTGATTTGGATGCATTTTATTTCTTTTTCTTGCCAGATTGCTCTAGCTATGGCCTCTAGCACTATATTAAACAACAGTAGTGACATTGGGCATCTTTGTCTTGTCCCTGATATCAACAGAAAAGCTTTCAGTCTTTCATCATTGAGTACAATGTTAGCTGTGGGTTTTTCATATATGACCTTTATCATATTGAGAAAGTTTCCTCCAATTCCTATCTTTTGTAGAATTTTTATCAAGAAAGGACGTTGTATTTTGTCAACTGCCTTTTCTGAATCAATAAGATCATGTGATTTTTCTTCTTTGATGTATTAATGTGGTGTATTATGCTGATTGATTTTCTTGTGATGAACCACCCTTGCAGGCCTGGTATAAAACCCACTTGATCACGATGAATAAATCTTTTAATGTGTTATTGGATTCGATTAATAAGTATGTTATTGAAGATTTTTGCATCTATATTTATTAGAGAAATGGGTCTGTAATTTTCTTTTTTCATAATATCTTTATCTGGCTTTGGTATTAGAGTGATATTGGCTTCATAGAATGAGTTTGATAGCATTCCTTCTTGTTCAATTTTTGGGAAGAGCTTGAGTAAGATTGGTATTAAATCTTCTTTGAATGCTTGGTAGAACTCACCTGTGAAACCATCTGGTTCTGGGCTTTTCATTCTGGGGAGCTGTTTGATGACTGTTTTAACCTCTTTACTTGTGATTGGTTTGTTGAGGTCTTCTATTTCTTCTAGGGTCAGTGTAGGTTGTTTGTACATTCCTAGAAATTTTTCCATTTCGTCTATATTGTCTAGTTTTTTGGCATAAAGTTGTTCATAGTATTCTCTTATGATCTCTCTTATTTCTGTGGGGTCAATAGTAATGTTCCTGTTTTCATTTTTTATTTCATTTATTTGCAACTTCTCTCTTTTTTCTTAGTCAGTCTAGCTAAGATTTTGTCGATTTCATTCATCTTCTTGAAGAACCAAATTTTGCTTTTGTTAATTCTTTTTTTTTTTTCTCAATTTCATTTATTTCTGCTCTGATCATTGTTATCTCATTCTTTCTACTTGCTTTGGGATTCATTTGCTGTTGTTTTTCTAGTTCCTCCAGCTCTGTAGTTAGGTCATTGATTTTAGCTCTTTCTTCTTATTAAATGTAAGCATTGAGGGCTACAAATTTTCCTCTCAACACTACCTTTGCTGCATCCCATAGGTTCTGATATGTTGTGTTCTCATTGGTATTCATCTCAAAGTATTTATTGATTTCTCTTGAAATTTCTTCTTTGACCCACTGATTATTTAAAAGTGTGTAGTTTAATCTCCATACATATGTGAATTTTCCTTTTCTCTGCCACTTGTTGATTTCCAACTTTAATCCATTATGATCAGAGAAAGTGCTTGTATAATTTCGATTTTGTTGAATTTATTGAGATCTGCTTTGCAACCCAACATATGGTCTATCTTGGAGAAAGATCCATGAGCACTTGAAAAGAATGTATATCCTGCTGTTTTGGGGGCCAATGTTCTGTATATGTCTATTAGGTTTTGTCTATTTACCATGTTATTCAAGCTCTCTGTTTCTTTATTGATCCTCTGCCCAGATGTAGTATCCAATGCTGAGAGTGGTGTATTGAAGTCTCCAACTATTATTGTAGAGATGTGTATTTCTCGCTTCAGTTTTGCCAGTGTTTGCCCTATGTATCTTGGGGCATCCTGGTTAGGTGCATATACATTTATGACTATTATTTCTTCCTAGTGAACCATCCCTTTTATTAATATGTAATGTCCTTCCTTGTCTCTAATAACAATTTTGCTTTTAAAGTCTGTATCATCTGATATAAGTATAGTTACCCTAGCTTTTTTTTTTGGGGGGGGGGGATACTGCATGTGGGGAATATCTTTTTCTAACCTTTTAGTTTCAATCTATTGCTATCCTTGGGTCTATGGTGTGTCTCTTGCAGACAGCATATACATGGCTCATATTTTCTTATCCATTCTGCCAGTCTGTGTCTTTTGATTGGGGAGTTTAATCCATTAATATTTAATGTTATTATTCTAAAGGCAATTCTTATTTCATCAATTTTGACCTTTGGGTTTTATCTATCATTTTATTTTCACCACTTTTTTGACACATTTACTTACTGTTATTGATACAGTCATCATTTCTAGACTCTCTTCCAAGCCTCACTCTCCTGTAACACTCCCTGTAGTATTTCCTGCAAAGCCAATAATTTTTTCAGTTTCTGTTTATCTGTGAATATTCTAATCTCACCCTCATTTTTGAAAGATAATCTTGCCGGGTATAAAATTTGGGGCTGGCAGTTTTTCTCTTGCAGTATCTTAAATATATCATATCACTGCTTTCTTGCCTCCATGGTTTCTGATGAGAAACCAGCACTTATACTTATTGGGTGTCCCTTATATATTATGCATTGCTTTTCTCTTGCTGCTCTCAGAATTCTCTCTTTGTCTTTGACATTTGACATTCTGATTAGTATGTGTCTCAGAGTTCGTCTATTTGGATTTATTCAGATGGAAGTACCTTGTGCTTCCTGGACACGGATTACTATGTCCTTCAATAACTTGGGAAGTTTTCCACCATTGTTTCTTCAAATATTCCTTCTGCCCCTTTTCCCTTCTTTTCTCCTTATGGTATACCCATGACATGTATGTTTACATGTCTCTTGCTGTCATTTAGTTTCCTGAGACCCTGTTCAATTTTTTTCCACGATTTTTTTCATCTGTTCTTTTGTTTAATCGCTTTCGGAGACCATGTCTTCAAGTGCACTGATCCTTTCAAATCTGCTGTTACATGCCTCTAGTGTATTTTTAATTTAATTTATTGCACCTTTCATTCCATAACATCTGCTATTTTTCTATGTATGCTTTCAAATTCTTCTTTGTGCTCCCTCAGTGTTTTCTTAATATCCTTAATCTCTTTTGCCATCTCATTGAATTTATTAAGGAGATTTGTTTGAACATCTGTGATTAGTTGTCTCACCTCCTTTATGTCATCTGCAGGCTTATCTTTTTCCTTTAACTTGGCCATGTCTTCTTGTTTCTTGGTATGGATCATAATTTTTTGTTGGTGTTTTCTTATCTGGCTTACTAAATGTATTTATTCTGGGTGCAGTTTCTCCCTTTAGTTTAGGGCTTTCTTGTCTTTTCTCCCTTGCCTATTACGTAGCAGGAGTCAAGGATGTAGGTGGTGCTGCAATTTTGGGAGCCTGAACCTGCCCACGTTGCCCCAGGAATTTATGAAGCTTCTCTCACCTTTCTCCTCTGTCAGGGGTAGGGACAGGCTGCAGCCCTGTGTAATAATCAAAGTAGGACCAGACAAGACTGTCTGTAGTTGCCTGGAGAAACTGATGAAACTTCACAGCCCTTCCTCCCCTACCTTGGGCAGGGATGGAGCTGTAAGTTGTGGGCAGCAATCTATGGCATGTGGGTCCAAAATGACCACAGTTGCCCAGGTAAACTGACGTAGCACCAGAACCCTGTCAGCAGTGGGAAGAGATCCGCTGGGGTGCCCAACAGTATAATCTGTGTGGGTCGAATACACCTGCAGTTGCCCCAAGAGACTGAGGGAGTACTGTCCCTTCTGCCCTTTATGGGGTGGGAACAGAACAACCAACACCCAACAGTTCAGTCCCTGTAGGCCGAAATCACCCACCATTGCCCAGAGAGGTTGTGGAGACACCAGACCCCTTCTATCCTATTAGTGATGGGTATGGATTCATAGGCTTCCAACAGTCCAGTCTGTGCAGACCAAAACCATTTGCCATTGCCCAGAAAGGTTGTGGAAACACCAGCCCCCTCCTTTCCTATTGGGAGGGTGAGGGTGGATCCACAAGTACCTACTAGTCGAGGCTGTGTGGGCCAAAAGTGCCTGCAGTTACCCAGAGAGGCTGAACAAACACAGTTCATCTCTTGTCCTATTGGGGATGGGGGTGGAGTTACAGGTGCCCAACGGTCAGGTTTGTACAGGCCAAAAGTGTCTAGTTAAAAGTTTGTTGATTTTATTGATCTTTTTTAAAGAATCAACTTTTGGCTTTATTGATTGTCTCTATTGTTTTGTTTATAATTCTCTATTTTATTTCTCTCACTCAAATCTTTGTTTTCTCCTTATTTCTGCTCACTTTAGATTCAATTTACTCTTCCTTTTCTAGTTCTTCCAGTTTTTAGGTTAGGTCTCTGAATTGAAGTCTATCTTCTTTTTAAATGTAACTATTTAGAGCTATAAATTTCCCTTTCAGCATTGCCTTTGCGGCATCCCATAAGTTTTGGTATGTTGTATTCTCATTTTCATTTGACTCAAGATATTTCCCAATTTTGCTTCTGTTTTCCTCTTTAACCCACTGGTTGTTTAAGAGTATGTTGTTTAAATTCCACATAGTTTTGAATTTTCACTTTCTCACTCTCTTACTGATTTCTAGCTTCATTTCATTGTGGTCAGAGAATATACATTTTATGATTTCAATATTTTTTAATTTGTTGAGACTTGTTTTGTAACCTAGTATATGGTCTATCATGGAGAATGATCTCTTTGTACTTGCAAAAAATGTGTATTCTGTTTTTTGTGGAGTGCAGTGTTCTATATATGTCTGTTAGGTCTAGGTGGTTTAGTGTATCATTGAGGTCCTGTACTTCCTTAATTATTTTCTGACTAGATATTCTATCCCTTATTGAGAATGGTGTGTTAATGTAGCTTACTATTAATGTAGAATTTCCCCCCTTCAAATCTGTCTGTATTTGCTTCATATATTTTGAGTCTATGATGTTAGGTGCATGTATATTTATAATTGCTATATCTTCCTGTTGAATTGTTCCCTTTCTCAGTATGTAATGACCATCCATGTCCTTCATAACTGCTTTTGACTTAAAGTCTATTTTATCTAATCTTAGTATAGCCACCAATGCTCTCTTTTGGCTATTATTTGCATGGCATATTTTCTTTCTATCCTTTCACCCTAAACCTACTTGTATCTTTAACTAAGAGGTGGTTCTCTTGCAGACAGCAGATGGTTGGATAATGTATTTTTGTCCTTTCTGCCAATCTCTGCCTTTTGATTGGAGTGTTAACCCATTTACATTTAAAGTCATTACTGATATTACGGGGCTTTCTTCTCCATTTTGCTATTTAGCATTTGTAAGTCTTATACCTTTTTTTCCATCATTCCTGTTAAAGACCACTTTATATTTGTTTGCTTTCTTGTGTTGTACCATTTGAGTGCCTTTTCATTTATATCTAGATATCTAGATATATCTTTCATCTGTTATCCTTGTGGTTACCATGGGGTTAAAATTTAGCATCCTAAATATATAACAATTATATTTGGTTTGGTACCAATTTAACTTCAATAGCATGCACATACACATTTCCTATACCACTTTGTCTCCCATCAGTTGTTGTACTTATTACCACATATATCTTTGTACATTGTATGTCCCAAAACCCTAGATTTATCATTATTTTTTATGCCTTTGCATTTTACCACCTATAGGAAGTAAGTAGTGGAGTTACATACCAAACTATACAATACAATACTGACACTTATAATTACCCAAACAATTACCTTTACTATAGGTCTTTATTTCTTTATGCTATTTTGGACTGCTGTCTAGCATCCTTTATTGCATTATTCTTTTTAAAATGTATGCATTTAGAGCCCTAAATATACCTCTCAGCACTGCCTTTGCAGCATCCCATAAGTTTTGGTATGTGACCCATGTGCACTAGAAAAGAATGTGTATTCTGCTGCCATTGAGTGAAGTGTTCTACATATTTCTATTAGGTCTAGTTGATATTAAGTGTCAAACAAGTCTTGTTGCATTATTGATCTTCTATCTAGATGTGATACCCATTATTGAAAGTGATGTATTGAATAGCCTATTATTAACATTTATTTCTCCCTTGAAATCTGTCAATAATTGCTTCCTTTTTTTGAGGCTCTGCCATTAGGTACATATATATTTATAACTTTTATGTTGGATTGATTCCTTTACCAGTACATGGTGACCTTCTTTT
Organism: Tolypeutes matacus; assembly: GCA_026826555.1. Classification (NCBI taxonomy): domain Eukaryota; kingdom Metazoa; phylum Chordata; class Mammalia; order Cingulata; family Chlamyphoridae; genus Tolypeutes; species Tolypeutes matacus. The sequence continues at coordinate 11,277,274 of JAKSZT010054399.1, forward strand.
CCCTTATAGCAGTTTTTTTACTCAAAGTCTGTTTTATCTGATATCAGTATAGCTACCCCAGCTCTCTTTTGGTTACTACTTGCATGGAAGATATTTTTTCCATCCTTTCACTTTCAACCTACTTGTGTCTTTGAATTTAAGGTGACTTTGTTGTAAAGAGCATATAGTTGGTCATGCTTTTAATCCAGTCTGCCAATCTCTGTGTTTTGACTGTAGCATTTAATCCATCTACATTTAATTTAACTACCAATATTTGTAAATCTTATACTTTTGTCCCTCAATTCTTCTGTTAATGCCTAATTTAATATTTATTTGATATTTTGTAGTATTGCATTTTAAGTCTTTTCTCATTTCTTTTTGTATATATTTTCTTTGTGCCTATAATGGAGCTTAAATTTAACACCCTAAATCTAAAACAAGCACATTTGATTTGGTACCAATCAACTTCAGTAGCATATACACGCACTGTTCCTATACCCCTCTGTCCTCCCACCTTTTGCTTGTGTTTCTTACAAATTATATCCACAGTTTGTTTATCCATTTGTCAGTTGATGGACACCTGGGTTGTTTCCATCATTTGTCAACTGTGTTTAATGCCACTATGAACATTGGTAGCACGTTAAACATTTTATCCACTGCCTTCTTGCTTCCATCCTTCCTACTAAGAAATTGACACTTAATCTTACTGGGACTCCCTTGTACATAACACATTGCTTTCTCTTGCCTCTTTCAAAACTCTCTGCTTTCCTTGACTTTTAATAGTTTGACTATTTTATGTTTGGTTATGGTTCTCTTTGAACTTATCCTGTTAGGGGTTTCTTGGACTTCATGAATCTGTATATCCATGTGTTTCATTAAATTTGGGAAATTTCCTTCCTTCCTCCCTCCCTCCCTCCCTCCCTCCTTCCTTCTTCCCTCCCTTCCTCCCTCATTCTTCTCTCTCTCTCTCTCTCTTTCTTTCTTTCATTTCTTTCTTTCTTTGAGTATCCCATAATGGATAAATGGTATGCTTGATGGTGTCCCACAGGTCTCTTAGGCTCTGTTCATTTTTTTCATTCCTTTATCTTTCTGCTCCTCAGCCCAAATCATTTAATTGTCTTTGATTTCACTTTTTCTTTCTTATGCCATCTCCAATATTCTGTTGAAACTCTAGGGAAATTTTCATTTCAGTTAATTTGGGCTTCAATTCCAGTACTTCTGGAAAATTTCCATCTCTTTATTGAGATACTCATATTATTCATTCATTGATTTCCTGATATCTTTTCATTGTTTTTCTGTTATTTCTATGAGCATTTTGAGTATCATTACTTTAAAGTCTGTGCCTGGTATGTCCAAAGTCTGATCTTCGTCATTGGTGGTTCTGAATTTTTACCTGTTCCTTTGGATAGACCATCATTTCCTGTTTCTTTGTTTCTTTTGTAAGCTTTTTTGCCCACTTTTTACTTTTTAGTATATAATGTGTTAATTCATGTATTTAGTCCCTGAGATGTCTGTTCCTTAGGTTTTTATACATTCATGATATGACAAAGATTTCATTGAATGCCAGGAGCTAATAAAAACAAAAAATGCAAAAAACACATTTCATAGTCTTTGCAAATTGGCTCTGAGTTGGCTAGTGCTCTCCTTCAGAGCTTAGCCCTACTACCAAGAAGATCAACCTGAGGCAAATGCATAATTTAGAGTCCTCTCCAGATTTTCTGAGCCTGGATTTTTTTCCTGATTTGTACTCACTTGTGGACTTAGGAATCCTACTATGTAGAGGAATCTGAATGTTCTCTCTATTACCAATGAAATAGAGTCTCTCCCTGTCCCAGGCACTCTGTTGTATGACTTAAAGCAAGTAATTCTTTGCCCCAGGTAATTTTGATTTTATTGTTTCTTACACTTTTTTACAGTTTTATCTTTCATGAATCAACATTTTACATCTCCTCCCTTCCAATTAATAAAGTCTTCATCTGTAGAAAAGCCAGTTCTAGTTGACCTTCATCATGCTTTATAAAGTGTTTTAAAGTTTCAAAAGCCCTCAGAGTCTCTTTATACCTTAAGGTCCAATCAGGACCCTGGAGGTGTTAGGAAGCCAATGGAGAGCATTTTAGTTTGCTACAAGTTGCTGAAAGCAATATAACACATCTGCTGGTCTCTGCCTTCTCCTCCAGGCTCTGTTGCTTTGAGCTTCTGGCTGCTCCATCTGTGGCTTTCTCTCTTGGCTTCTGTGCATTCCTCTCTGAACTCCTGTGTCTTTTCTCTCTTATTCTCTCTCTGTATTCAGCCCTTTTATAAAAGACTCCAGTAAGAGGATTAAGATCCACCCTGGTTCATGCCCTACTGAAGTGGTCTAAGCAAAAACAAGGTCCACCTACAATAGGTTTGCACCCACAGGAATAGATTAGCTTTAAAGACATTATCATTTCTCGGGTCCAAAAAACTCAAACTTCCACCCTCTGGACCCCACAAAAACCATGTTCCTTCCATATGCAAATACATTCATTCCATCACAATATTTCAAAAGACACCTAAATCATTTAGGTAACAAGATTAAGTACAAAATCTCATCAAAATCAGTTATGAGGTTTTCAGGGTCTGTCCTGGGGCAAAATTCCTCTCCTTCTATGGACCTGGGAAATTTAGAACAAAATATCTGCTTTCAATATACAAAGGAGGGACATTCATAGAATACACATTCCCATTGCCATAGGAAGAAATTGGAAGGAAAACAAGGGTCACAAGTCTCAAACTTTTCAGCATATACTTCATTAGATTTCAAGGTCTGAAAGTCATCTATAGAATCAAGGTTTCTTCTTCTCAGTGCCTAATGGATTAGCTCTAAGCACATGATCTTTTCTGGGGCCCACAAAAGTCTGAAACTACCATGAGGAGTGTTTTCTGGAGATATAGCCACTTTCAAGAGACTTAGCATGGCTCATATATCCTCTCAATATCTCCTCAGGCCTTTCCTTACCACTCACCCATATTCACACATTCACTCACACTCATATATAGATACATATACTCACAGATACCCTTACACACAAATACACTCAGATATACACACACTCACAAATACACACACTCAGACACACACACTCATAAATACAGTTAGATATGCAACATTTACATATACACATACATACACAAATACTGATACATGTACTCGTAAATACCTCCAACACACAGATACTCAAATACACACATGCACACATGCAGACACACCATCTACATAGTCAAATATGCATGCTCAATAGACACACGCATATGGACACACATACTCACAAATGCCACATACACACAGATACTAACACGGACACATACACACTCACACACACTCCTAAGTGCAGTTGTTAGTCACCCAAAGCAGATACGTTGTTCATTCTAAGCCTGGCATAAAATTTTCCATAGTTAAGAAAAAGAATGATCTATAAATGCAATCATTGGACTCCCAGCAATGAAAAATTCACACTAAAGATGGAGATATTCACTTTAAGTATGTGAGTGCATTCATTAAATCTTTCATTCCTAAGGAAAAGAACAGCTTTTCACCATTTATCCTCCTAGATCGTCTTGCCAAGAGGAGCAGCAGCCCAGCAATCCAGCGGCTGCTCCCCGGGAAGGTAAATTAAGGGTGATAGCAGATGAATGGTAAGCGAGGGTCATTCCTAGGGAGGCTGAAGGAATGAGAAAACTTCTGCCATCTGGAGCTGTCACAGGCACAGGTTACATCATTCCTCATAGAAGAAGAAAAAGAGACTGTCGAAGAAGCAGTACTCTCTTAGACCCCAAGCCCTAGCATGGAGGCAGCTGCTATGGTGTTTTAATAAATTCCTTCTTGGGACTTTAAATGTCATTTTCAGACTTGGTGAGAATTCCTCTGAGGCTTCTATAAAGATGTGAATGGATACAGAGGGCCACTCACTTTCACCAACTGCTTACTGCTGTGGTTGGAATATTATTATAAATTTTCCACCCAACCTCCCTCCCATTCTCTTCCCCACCCCAACTTCTTCTGGAGTGAAAAGCTCTACTCCAACTCCTATAGAATCAAGGGCACTTGAGGAGAAGGTCTCCCCTAAGATTTGGACTTTGATCATTCATGTCAGAAGACGGGGTATTTTTTTAAAGAGGCCAGTTGTTATTTATATCCACCCCATCTCCCTCTGGAGTTACAACCATTAACCAACAAAATCCATGTCCTATTTAGCTGGAAAAAAACAGCAGCTTCCAGCCATGACTGGTGTTTTTGTTTGTTTGTTTTTTTGTGATGTGAAGTTTTGCTTGCAAATCAAATAGGGTTTGCTGGAAAAGTCATCCCCTGAGCAAATACAGTTACTTCCTAAGTATTGCGGAGTAGGAGAAAGATGGTGGTTTATCTGAAGAGAAGAGCTTGAATACCATACAAATGACACGTCAGCAAAAGAGAACGGTGGAAAGGAACCTGGAATCCCTCCTCCCATGCAATTTGTTCTTTACCCACCACTCCAAAATGTTGCTACATATCCCTAAGTGATGTTTCTAGGCATTCTTGGGGGGTGAGCAACCAGCCATAACTGTGATGAAAGTACACTATTAATTGTGCCAGTCATGTAACTGTTTGTTCTGAGTTCCACTCCTTATCTTTTTCCTGCAATACTCTGGTTTTCTTGAGTGGGGGTGGGGTGGGCAGAAAAGAGTTGGCATAGCAGACTGGAGACTACTGTCCTTAGAAAGGTCAGCTTGCAAAGTTGATCCTTGCCTGATGTCTGGGATCTTGGATTTGGGGAGGTTTCCCACCATCCCCTAACTGATAAATGTAGCTCCCTGTGCCTAAATTATGCAAACAATGTGGCTGATGCTGAATACCTGCTTTCCTTCTGGGAGTCTAGAATTTCAGTACATGCTGAGCAGAGGATGCCTATGTGACCAACCCCCAATAAAAAACCCAGTCACTGAGTCTCTAATGAGCTTCCCTGGTAGACAGGATTTCACATATATGGTCACAACTCATTGCTGTGGGAATTGAGCATATCCATGTTATTCCATTGGGAGAGGAGTCTTGGAAGCAGATGTCTGATTTCCTCTGGACTTTGCCTCAAATACCTTTTTCCTTTGCTGATTTTGATTCATATCCTTTCATTGTAATAAATCATAATTGAGCAAACCTATATGCTGAGTCCCATGAGTCCTCCTAGCTAATCACTGAAGCTGAGTGTTGTCTTGGGGATCCCTAACATGGGGCTGGTGGTGCTAATTGTACAGGTTGTGTCTCCCAGACTCCTCTGTCAACTACTTCTAGCTAGGTTCAGGCAATGGGAGACAATGGAGGGACAAGCTAAGCTATTTCTTCCCTTCCCTCTTGACCTCAGACTTTCTGGCAATGGTTGAATATCAAGTTTCCACCAGGCATGCCCATGTGATTCCACTTTCTATCACATAAGCCCAGCCCTTGTGCTGTGCTAACACCCACTCCTCTCTGCTGTTGCTAATTGTTAAAGGAAGGTTGACTCACCTTCTCCTTGTTTGGCTTCTTGTCTCTTCCATCACCTGTGAAACCAATCTCCTGTGTTAAATTCCTTCTTTTAAAAATTTGTAAAGTGGTGTTTGTTTCCCTGGCTGGACCCACCTACACAGTGCCATCTCTGTGCTGGGAAAGGGAACTTCAGAAATAAAAGACACCATTCTATCCTTAAGGACCTGAGAGTCTGTGAACCCAGGCTGCTTCTACTGAAGTCACATTTTCTGGTACAGCTCAAGATTCATCATTTGGCCAGAACCCTTTGCTCTGACTTCTAAGCCACAGGACTATGAAGAAATGCTCTGTGGCACAGAAGGGCTTCAAACACATGGCTGGTGATTAGTGCCCTCAGGTGCCCTTTTTTAAAATATATTTTTTATTTATTTTTGAAAGATACTTAGATTACATAAATGTTACATAAAAAATATAAGGGATCCCCATATGCCCCACTCCCCCCGACCTCCCACTTTTCCCCACATTAACAGCTTCTTTCATTAGTGTGGTACATTCATTGCAATTGATGAACACATTTTGGAGCATTGCCACTAACCATGGATTATAGTTTACATTGTAGTTTACACCCTCTCCCTCCCGATTCTGGAGGTTATGACAAGATTTATAATGGCCTGTTGACTCAATTTTTGTTAAGCACAAGGAAAGCCATTGTGTTTTTTAATGCTATTGAGTTGGTGGTTTGGGGGAGGTAGCAAGCTAAACCAGTATGTATGTATGTTCACCGGACAATCAATGATACTGGTGTGATAGTGGTGTGGTTGTGAGGGTGGCAAGCTTAGTCCTGAAAGGGTAAACTGGCAGCTCTGTATCCCAAGCTGTGTAATCTGGAGAGTCACTTTGCCCCAAAACTCACTTGGGCAAGGGTTTCTAGGAATCCTAACACTCAGGCTTGATGTTTTCCAGAACTACTCAATCATGACCACTCTTTCTCTAGCCTCTTTCTTTAGCACACAGCAAAGAATATTAAAAGAATGGAGCTTGGTTAATTGAAAGTCAGCAATCTCTCTAGCCCTGGGAACTCTGGGTTGCAGTCTCTATCCTTGTGTAGTCTAGTGGGGTTATGGCCAAAAAAAAAAAACCGAGAAAATTACCATACAGCATAAGAAGTACTAGGCCAAGGCAAGCTCCTTGGAAGTGGGTCAATGTGACAGAGAGAGTGAAAAGAGATGGGGCTGAAGTGTTTAGCTGGGTATAGAGTTTACAGTATAATTTAGAATGTATTGTAAGAGCAAAAGGCTTTGTGCAAAGAATTTTAATTCAAAGTTGAGCTCCACAAAGCTCATTCTGACGGTAGAGTGGAGAATTGATATGAAGGATCACAAATGGAGGAGGTTGTTCTGGTAATTTTGAGAAGAGATGATGTGGTGGTCTGAGCCTCTCCAGTGGGAATGGAGATGAGGGTAAGTGTGTAGATTCAGGAGCTATTTAAGAGGTAGAATAGAAAGCATTTGTTGAAGGATTGGGTTTGGGGTTTGAGGGAGAGGACGGTGGAAGTGTTAAGAATGAAGTCCCTGTGTCTAGCCTCACAATTGGATGGAAGGTGAGATAGTGAACCCCTGAGATGGAACAGGTTTGGGGGGGAATTATATATTTCATCTTAGACATGGTAAGTTTGAGTTATCACTGCAACATGCCAGGTGAAGATGGCTGGTAGACAGTTAGAAAGAGAAGTCTGAAGAAAAGATCATGGTTAGAGATCTGGATTTGGGAGGTAGCAGGTTGTGGATGGAAACTGAAAACCATAAAGAGATGCCAAGATTATCAAGGAATCTTGTGTTGCACTGGAGAAAAACTCAGAGACTTCAATGACACAGAAGCCAAGGGAAAAGACTTTCAAGGAGAAAGTGGGCAACAGAGTTCAGGGTTCCAGAAAGATTAGTGACCTTGGTCTGAAGTTCCAGTAAAATGATGGTGGCAGAAACTAGATGGCAGAAGTTTAGCAATGAAGGGGATGAGAGAGAAGGAACAATAGCTGGGGAAACATGGGTTGAAAGAGGGTTTTGAAAAATATTGAAGACACTTGATTTCAAATTACGTAAATACTGTTGGGAAGCAGCTACGAGAGAGAGGATTTTTTGAAGTTACAGGAAGAAGAGTAGATACGTGGTCCAGCAAAGCCTTCAGAAGATGGTGGCATGGTAAAGGAACATGGAGCACTTGGCTTTGGACAAAGAGAGAGACATTTGGGAAGCGGCTGTGGCTCAATCAGTAGGGCTCCCGTTTACCATATGGGAGGCCCTGGTGAAGGCAAGCCCGCCCGCACGGCGTGGTTAGCTGACCCAGCGAGCACAAGTAGCAAGGGGGGGATAAATGAATAAATAAATAAAATCTTTAAAAAAAAAAAAAAAAAAAAAGAGAGAGAGAGACATTTGTCCCACTTTAGTAACAAGAGGAAAGAGGAGAAAGATGGATAAATATGCAGCAAGCTGGTAGATTCAGTAGCAGGAAGTTGAGAGAATTCATAAACAATGATATCTTTTCTTCTGTACGAAACTTTTGGAGATCAAGTGGTAAGGCAAGAAATTTCAAGACAGTGAAAAAAGGTTAGAAATAGCCATGATTGAAATAAATGTATTTAGAGATGCCAAAACTCTGAGAAAAAAAAATATAGAAAATTTTCAAGAGGAAAATTCTCTCTCTCCAATTATTTGAAGATAAACCAAAATGGCTTGCAGCTGGGGGTGGGGGGGAAATGTTATTTTCTCATCTTCCCTTTCTTTCCTTGGGCAGTCTTGTGGTTGGGTGCAGGAAGTCTTGTGGTTGGGTGGTAGATGTGGCTCCGTGGATGATTCAAGACCCATGCCCCCAAACTTATTTGCACAGGAGGGGCATGTTGACCTTGCTTTCTTCATGGCCACAGTTGTCTGTGTGACCTGTGTGCTGGAGGGCAGACCCTCCCTTCTGCCCAGCCAAACCAGCCCCCCTCTGAACCCCGGATGCAAAGAAGGTAGGGTGTGGGCACTAAGTTCCCTGAGATTCTCTGTGCCTGACCCTCCTAATTGACCAAGTCAGAGGGAGGGAGGAAAAACTGGGCATGGTGGGGGGAGGTGGGTTGCTTTCTCCTGGGCGGGGGCAAGGGGAACCTGCCAGAACAACAGAGGAGGAAGACAGAAGCAAATAGAAAGTCCTCGAATCTGCTAGCTCCAGTTGCCAAGAAGAAGGAGGAGGAGAAAACCCTGTGGGACGTAGGGAGGCGAGGAGGGGGCGGGCTGTTAGGAAGTTATTTAAGAGCCAACTTTCCGGTAGATTTTCCTGCGTCCTTTTGAGGAAGTATCCCCAGAGACGCACCGAGCACGCTTAGGCGAGGGCACCTCCGAGGGGACCGCAGGTAAGCGGCTGCCCCTCGCGTCCGAGCATCCCGGCGTCCTGCCCCTGGTGCCCTGGCCCGGGACAGAGGTGCCCGCTGAGCCCTTCGCCTCGGTTCTCCTGCGGTCCCGCAGGCGCCTGCAGCTGCAGCGCGGCGCCCGGGCAGGGGTCAGAGGCAGCCCCACGTGTCCCATCCGCGTCCTTCGCCCCAGACTCCCCACCACCCAGCCCACTTCTGAGCCGGGACTTCTCAGGGATCCACGAAACTTTTCGTAGGGCGCTGCTTGCTAAGAAGGCCACCAAATGGGAATGGGTGAATTGAGCGTGCTCCCCCAAAGGACAGTCCCCCTTTCCTCAGCGAAGCGGACTCTTTAGCAGGAACTGCAAAAGGGCGGGGGGTAGTAAAGCCAGCTAAGAATGCCTGCTTGGCAGGAAAGGCGCTGGGGCTTGGACCCCCAGGCCTGCCTGTCCTTTTACACATTCCAATGCAGGACCTGAACTTCAGCCCCATCCCCTCCCCCAAACTGGCCTGGGAAGGAGTGCTTCTGTCACCTGCACTCACCAGGTACCTGCACGGACTTCTTTTGACCCAGGTCAGCACTTGCTGCCCCCCCCACCCAAGTCCCTCCACTTTCCAATTCTTCTTCCCCAATTGTCTGTTTGTCCCAAACCCTGCCTGCCCCTGGTGTGTCCTGTACCCCACCCTTCCTATTTTCTCACCAGAGGAATGCTTTTTCTTGCTTTCTCTCCATCATTAACTCCATTCCTCTCTCCTCCTCCCTCAGTTTACCTCCTCCCTCGGACTATATTCAGGGGTATATATTCAGACTGCATACTGCCAAAAGGCTCCTATCTCCTTCCAAGAGTGACTCTCTTAGAAGTGGTTCTCTTGTCCCCAGCCAGGCTGTCGTGTTACTTAACACATTTCACATCAGTCTACTCTTGTTGCCTCTATAATGGCGACAATTCATCCTTGGAGGGTGTGCCTGGCTTTTCACAACAGCCAAGTTGCCTAGAGTCATGACTAGGCAATTAAAGGGGATCCAGGAGGGAAATGCCATTTGGGGCCAGAAACAAAGTCTGCACTCATTTGGTCAGTTGGTCAATGAAGACTTATTGGGTGGTAATGGTCAGGTGTGTGGTGTTTAAACTGGCTCTTTGCCTGTAAATTCCAAAGGCAGGGGAAGCGTTCTTTGACCAACAGCGGCTGTTAGCACCACTGACCGAGTAAGTCTAGAGAACAGTCCATTTATAACATGCCCTGTCTACCCTATTTAAAATTGCAGTCTGCTTCCCTCTCACCTGCCCAGACTCTCTGTCTCCTTTACTCTTCTCCATGCAGTCCTTTTTTCAAAGCACTAATCACCTCCTGACATACCACCCAGTTTACTTATGAGTTTTTGTTGGCTCCCCCCTAACCCCCACTAGACAGTAAGCACCACAAGTGCCCAGATCACATATCCTGAGTGTCCATGTTACAGCCCAGCACAGAGTGGGCTTGTATTAGTCAGGGTTCTCTAGGGAAACAGAACCAACAGGAGATATCTGTCAATAGAATGAGATTTTATAAAACTGTCTCATGCAACCGTGGGATGCACGAGTCCAAATTTCATAGGGCAGGCTGCAAGCTGGGAATTTTGATGAAGGTCTTTGATGAGTTCCCCAGGAGATGCTGGCTGTCTGAAGTAGAGATGAGACTTCTCTCCCTGAATGTTGAAATCACTTCTCCTTTTAAGGTTTTCAACTGATTGGATGAGATGTCTCTCCTTGTGGAAGGCAATCTCCCCAGTTGATTGTAGATGTAATCAACCATAGATGCAATCAACTCACTGATGATTAAATTCTAGGAAATGTCTTTGCGTTACAGTTAGCCCAGTGTTTGCTTGACCAAATGGGCACATTACCAGGCTAAGTTGACTCAGTAGCCTAACCATCACTGGGTCCTCCATGAATATTGGTTGAGTTGAATTGCAAACTTGAATGCGTTGGAGGGCAACACTTTTTTGGTCTTGGTTTTATGAGTTTATTCTTGAAAGTGACTTCGACCCTGAAAACCATGTGATATGGGCATACACACAGCAGTAACCATTTCCTACCAAGATGGACCCTTCGCAGGTGTTAAGAAGAAGGCAACAAGAAAATCCCTACCCTCCAAAATCTTTTGAATTTTTCAATTCTTCAAATCAGTACCCCCTTTTTTCTGCTTTACATATATTCTAACAAACACAGAATCTCTCGGAGATCCTTGGGGATCATCAGACTAATCCTCACTGCCACATCTCAGGTTTTATTTATGCAAAACTCAAAATGCGCTGTTCAAGTGCTATCACACACAGATAGGTCTGTTTCTCTGTTTTTGAATCAAATGGAATTCACTTCACATGTCCTTTTCTGTGTGATCGTCCGCCTCGCCACCCCACCCAAGGAGCTTGTGAAGCTGAGAATGTCGGAACCATCCAGAACTGCCTTTGGAGGCCGGAGAGCTGTACCACCCAACAACTCCAATGCTGCAGAAGATGACCTTCCCACGGAGGAGCTGCAGGGCCTTGTGCCCCGGGGCGTCAGCTTGAAAGGTACGTGTGTCCACCTGGTGCTGGCTTAGCTTGGTCCTTCTTCCCATAGGCACTATATAAGAACCCTCTGTCTCCACTGAGCTCCCACAAAAGGATGCTACCTGCTAGTCTCTTGTTGTAAAGAAAGAACTCCAAAACCCTCTTTGGAGGGGTGAAAGGACCCGAGAACCAGATTCTCTTCCTAGTTCCACCACTTACTAGCCTTGTCACCTTAGATGTCTCATTGTCTTTCTCCCTCTCCATAATTTCCCCTTTAAAACAAGGGATGTTGGATTAGCTGAGGCCTCTTCCAGCCCTCCTGTTCTAGGCTTTTAAGAATTTTCTCTAGCTGGAAGATTCTACTTCCAAAATATTGTGGCTGTTTTGATTGTCTGGCTTGCACCTCCTTTCTTTTCCCTCCCCCCTCCTCCATCCACTGCTGTGAATTTCAGAGCTTGTGAGAGGTGCCAGAGTCTGACAGTAATGGAGATGAAAGCCCTCTGTTTATCTCCACTGCAGCATGGTGAGTCGGCAAGGCAAGCTGCTTGCCTCCCTCTCGTCTCCCCCTGATCCTGAGGGATCTGCTCTGGGGCAACTGCCAGCAGCTGACCTGCCCTTGCCCCATCAGCTGTGCCAGGGCACAGGTGCCCAAGCTGGGTTGAACATATAGATTCAGTTCCCTTTAGTTGTAGCAGGGACAGACTCATGTCTCTGAATGACATCTAACAGGGCACACTCTTTGTCAGTACCACTCATCCATCTCGATAAAACCCACTTTTGATCATGAAAGTCCTCTGTGCTGCCTTTCACCAGGGGATAAGCATCTGTATTAGTCAGCCAAAGGGGTGCTGATGCAAAGTACTAGAAATCTGTTTGCTTTTATAAAGGGTATTTATTTGGGGTAAAGCTTAAAGTTACAAGGCCCTAAAGAGTCCAACTTAAGGTATCATAAGAGGTACTTTCTCACCCAAGTTAGTTGCCACGTGTTAAAGCAAGATGATGGGTGATCTCTGCGAGGGTTCAGCCTTCCTCTCTCTCAGCTACAAGCTGGCATAGGGCTTGTTTCTTTCCAGGCTCAGCTGCAAACTATCAGGCAAATGGCTAATCTCTCCTCCTGGAGCAGCAGGATCAAAGTTCTCTCCTCTGCCATTTCTATGGAGCACTCCCTCTCTTCCTGTGTATCATCTTCTGTGTCTGTAATTCAAGTTGGGGTTTTGTTCGCTTGACTTAGAACTCTTCTGCATATACAGTTTAAGTAGGAATTTAGTAGACTGCCCATGTATTTCACTTCTAGGTACCTCATGCTCTATTATCCAATGCCATAGCTCTATGAGACTCAGACTTTTGTGTGTATTTGTGCATGTGTATGTGGGAACTCAAGCAAGTTACTTAAAATCCCTGAATCAGTTTGCTCATTTGTACATGGGAGATTCCAGAATTTTACAGAAGATAAAATGATATATGGGGAGCAGGTGTAGCTCAGTGGTTTGAGTGCCCACTTCCCATGTACGAGGTCCCACCAAAAAACTACTAATAATAAAAATAAATTTTTAAAAATGGGGAGAAGATGTAGGTCAAGCAGTTGAGCACCTCTTTCCCACATATGAGGTCCTGGGTTTGATCCTCAGTTCCTCCTAAAAAAAACAAACAGCAAACTACCAACAAAACCAACTCTGGGAAACTGATGTAGCTCAGTGGTTGCGCTCCAGATTCACACATACCATGTCCTGGGTTCAGTCCCCAACCCTGGTACCTAAGCTGATGCCATCTTGCTGGAACCTCCACTCAGACTTTTTTGATTGCTGCTTTGAGTCTGCATTTCATTGCAGTAGCCATGCCCACCTTGTCTTTGGTGATTAAGTGCTGATACTTGACTTTTACTGGCCTGAGATTCGATCATCCCCATAATGTTTCAGGATTTTAGTTCCATTGCAGCCATTCCTACAGTAATATCTGGACTATAGAGAAGAGCAACAACAGAGCTCTTCAGGGAAGATGGAGTTAGTCTTTATTTATTTATTCCTCTCAGTCCTGGCTAAAGGTGTGTCCTCTGGACATTCCTGGGGTGGATGGGCAGATCTTAAATGGTAAATCCATTCTAGCATTCCAATCTCTCTAAGTCTTTGAATTCTTTCTTCTACTGTACACCAGGGTAATTTGTGCATCTCAACCTCAGACATTCTAGGTCATCTTTGGGTCCAAGTTTTAGTCAACCGCCCAAACAAACTGTTAGAGCCTTTTCTAACCTCTTGAGCTATAGCATTGAATCCAGAATTTCTGTTTAATGGACCCATATCAAGAAATTCAGCCTGATCCAACTTTACATTCCTTCCACCTTTATCCCATACCCTTAGTATCCATCCCCACACATATTCCCCTGATTTCTGTATATATAAGTTGGAAAACTCATGCAGTTCTTTTAGAGTATAGTGTACTTCCTCATGGGTCACACTTTCTACTTTACCTTTGGGGGCTTATTGTGATTTTAGTCTAGTAATAGGTTTCAAAGAGAAGAGAGGTGGTGGGAGTGGGTAAGGAGAAGGATTAGAAATGCCTTGCAAGCTACTGACCTCAGGGCATTCCTTTACATTTCATCTGGTGAGACAGGATTAATCTTTACAGGCAGGGGTTTGAAGGCAGATTCCTCAGGGCAGGGAGGAGGTTGGGCAGTGCATGCTGGAGTTTGTCTGGTACCTGTCTCAGAGCTGACAGGAGGTTCAGATTCCCTGAGGCAGGTCAGAAGGTGGGCAGTGCAAGCCTTAGTTTGGCTGGTACCTGCTTCAGGGATGGAAAGAGGTCCAGACTCTCTGGGGCAGGCTGGAGGCTGGATGATACAAGTTTGACATTGTGTGGTCTCCACAGGATAGGCCATCACAGTTTTATCTGGCAAAGTCTCAGCAGAATTTAGGGTTCCAGTGTTCCCACCGATATCATCACCATCCTGTATGTCTCCATCCCAATCCTCAGGGTCCCACTCCTTTCCAATTAATGCCTTCACTTTAACTGCAGACACCCTGCGAGGTTGAGATTTTAGTGTCCTTTGTAACTCTGTTACTTTCACAATGAGACTCTGAGTCTGGTTTTCAGAGATCTCAAATCTGTGGCTATATGAAACAAGATTTTCTTTCGGAGCCCACATAGAAACTTTCACATCATTCATGCAGCATTTTTGAAATGCGGCAAATTTGAAACCTTTAGCTCATCCTTTTCGTTTGTTACTGAATCTAAAGTATCTCAGAGGAGCCAGCCAACATCACTGTAACTTTTGATTCCACAAAACTCTGTTAAGGTACCCAGATCCTTTCCTCTTATAAGCATGGAAATAGGGGAATCTAGTGGTGCTTTTTTGCATATATCCATTGCCAATTCATGCCATGGACTGTTAGTGGCCTCTTGATTATTGGAAAGAAAGTTATTAGTACCCTTGAGTCCAATTAGAGAGCCAACTGCAAAACACTCAGAACCATTTCAGAAATGTTTAAGATTCTGTTTCTCAAGAACTACTTCTGGTACCAAGCTGTATTAGTCAGGGTTCTCTAGGGAAACAGAATTGACAGGAGATATTTGTGAATAGTATGAGATTTTATAAAATTCTGTCACGTGACTATAGAGGATGTACAAGTCCAAATTCCACAGACAGGCCGCAAACCAGGGGCATCGATGAAGGTCTTTGATGATTTCCCAGGAGACGCTGGCTGTTAGAAGTCTAGCTGGAAAATTCTCTCTGAATGCTGAAATCACTTCCTCTTTTAAGGTATTCAACTGGCTGGGTAAAGCATCACTCATTGCTGATGACAATCTCCTTGGTTGATTGTAGATGTAATTAGTCATCTATGCAATCAACTCATTGATGACTAAAGTCCATAAATATCCTTGTCTTACATTTACCCCAGTGCTTTCTTGACCAAACAACTGGGCACAATTACCTGGCCGAGTTGACACATTAACCTAACCATCAGAGCATCCAATTGCTGGGAGTAGGTTAGCACGATCACCCTGTGCCTCTGTTTAACTCACCTCATCAAAAAGAGATTCATGGTTGAATCTCTAAGTTGATGCCACTTTTGGTAGGAAAGGTCAAATCCAGGAGGAAAAGAGAAGGACAATGTTGATTACTAACAAGTCCTGCACGTCAGATAACTCTCCAGACCCTAAAGACACGTTTGACTGTGGTACTATCATGCCTAGACAATTTGATATTAAACTGTGAAACCAGAGGGACATCCAGTACACTATGTCAGGTACCATCCAGACTGGGGGGAGGAGCAGGGTGTCACAGAGCAGAAGGGCACCCTTAGTTGCATAGTACAGTTTGAGGAACCAAGATGAACTTGTCATTCTGAACAACCAGCTAAGTGCCCCATGCTCTAAACTCTACCATCAGAGTCCCAGAACTGAATTAGAGGAACTTGCCGATCAACTAATCCAAATCCCCAGGATGTAGGTTAGGAAACTGAGGCCCAAGGCAAGCAGTTAATATTCGTTCCTTCTGTCTACTCTAGGAATTTTTTTAAGAATTCAAATAAGGTTAGAAAACATGCACAAATCAAAATACTAAACAAATTACCTTGCTCTATTCAGTTTATAAGCAAAATTTCACCTTTACAGAGAAGATCACGAGCTCCAGAAAAAGAGGCCAAGTCTGGAAGAAGTGGGCAGGAAAAGCATTGGAAAGAAGGGTACAGAAGGGTAAAGGGCCTGGCAGCTCATTGTAGCCAAGAACTACCTTGTCCTGGAGCCAAAAGACCAGGTCCTGTCCCACATCTGCTCACCCCGGGACCCAGGGCAAGTGCCCTGAGCCTCAGTGTCCCCATCAGCAAAATGGAAACTCTCCTTAGATCACAGGTTGTCATGGGAATCAGATGAATAATGCCTGAGACAGGATCTGAGCCCCAGTACATGACCAATGTTCGCTGACTCATAATTGGTTAATCATCACCTAGCATGTTCAGGAAACCACTCAAATGAGCATTACTTTCTAAAGGGAATATGTACAACCTGTCAATCTGAAATCTGAGCAAAATGTTACCAAAAAACTGCCAGAGAACCTGAACAGGTAGGCTAATTAACAAAAACAACAACTATGACTGGGGTTTCTGTGGGTTGTTTTGTTTTATTCTTGGAGGTGAAGAGGAGTAGCTTCACTGAATTATTTTGAAAAATCAGTCATCATTTACTTGGTAGTCATATGTGTCCACAACCCTAGTGACATTCTGGGATACTCATTAGAGGCCCTGGCAGAAGTAGTATGTGTGTTCAATGACTATTTGTAGAATGAATGAATGAGCACAATCACTGGGGAATTGATGATTCATCAGCCTTAGAGTCATTATCATCTTATTATTAATATCAGATTCCGGATCTCATAAACACGCATTCATTTAACATTTCTTGCATAGATGAACTAAGTGTTACATGTTATGAGGATGGAATCTCTGCCCCCAGGAAGCATTGCAGTAAATTCCAGATGGCTAGGAGAGAAACAGTGCCAGCATACAAGCATCTGAATAAGAAGGTCCCTCTGCTGGCTTTTTTTTACATTTCAGATTAATCTTTGACTTTTTTTAAAGCATTTAGGTATGCAGGTGTTCTGGCACTAAATAAATCAAATTCACTCCAAGACATTCCTGCTAGTAGGACTAAACTTAGGAAGGCATAGTCACCTGCTTTAAATACCATCTGCTTGTAGTTAACTCAGTGGCCACTAGTGGCCTCCAGGGGGACTTGTTTCTCCCTGGTCACCTGCTCTGGCTCGGGGAAAACGGTGCTTTATGGTCAAACTGTCAAGTCTGTTCAGTGACGGCTCTTCCCTTCACCAGGCTCCTCTTGTGAGACTGACTGAGAAGGGCAGAGAAGCAAGAAGGGGAAGGAGGCAAAGTGCCAAGTTTCGCATTTTAAATAGTCCTATGTAAGTCCTGGCCATCCATCACTGTGAGTGTGTATAATACTCCTAATCTGTAGCTTTGGTGAATATTTGGTTTGAAATTATTTTAGTAAAATACATATTTCAAAATATATAAACTCATGTGAGACTCCTCCCATTCAGCACCATGATATTTAAGAAAAATCAAAATATTTGAAGTGACAGTGGAACCCTACATGTAGGATTGGCCAGTCAGTAATGGTATTTGATGTCCTTGCATGGTTTTAGAGATCCTTCATGTCCCCATTTGAACTCAGTTTTAGCAGGGAAAAGTACTATGAAAATCTCCCCCAATTGTTTGGATTTGTATTAATTTTTAATAGACTGTCCTTGCATGCTCAGTTCATGTTTCTGAAAATCTCTCTGTAGCCTTTCTGGCCTCAAAGATCGTGTTTGACTGGAAATTTAGTGTTCCAGAAAGTAACCTTATATTCTTGGCTGGTTTGACTTGGTGTTATTAACAACAAGTGATCATTTGCAACAGTAATTGTAGTATTTATTTGACAGGTTTAATGCAATGAATTAAAAGTAGGAAGCAATCAGGTCTCTATAAAATATAAAATGCAGGTGGAATCTAGTAATTAATCAAGCTAATGGAGTCTTGTGCTTTTCTGAGCATCCTTCCCTCCCACCACTCCTTATCATAACTAAACAAACTTATTAACCAGTTAATTATCAATGTCCCATTTGTACAGAGTGAACCTCTCTGGAGTCGAGGTTATTGAAAGAATAAGAAAGGCATTCAGTGTATGATTATGAAATGATGTTATATAGTGTCACTTTATCTTTCGATTCAGTTCATGGAAAACATTTGTTCATTGTCCTCTGGGTGTCAGACTCTGTTCCAGGGTTGGGAGACAAGGTTGAGGATGGCAGTCCATGTCTCAAGCAGCCCTCAGTTTAGGAGGTGAAAAAGACAAGGAGAAGATAAATGCAATTCAGTGCAAAAAATGCTGTAACAGAGATTTGTGCAAAATGTGAAATCACAGAGAAAACAAGGGAATGGAGAAGAGGGTAAGGAAGGCCTCATGATGAAAGAACATCTGAGTTGGGCTTTAAAAGATGAATAGTTTTCCAAACATCCAAAGGTGCAGAAGTGCCTTTCATCAGAAGGAACAGTATATGTCAAGTCATGTGAACAGGAAAGAAAATCTCTTCTTCTTGAAGAGCAACAGGTGTGGTGTAGCTAGAGGGTAAGGGACCAAGTTGAACCTTGGAAAAGTAGTCAGGAGTCACACTTCAACAGGCCTTGAAGACCTTAGCCTTCATCCTGCAGGTAACAGAAGACTTGGGGAGTAATCTAAATAGCAGCATGACAGAATTATAATTATGCATTATAAAAGTAATTCTAGTGGTGAGGAGAAAATGAAAGGAAGGAGATACATTTGGATACTGTTGAGACAGTCCAAGCTAGAGGGGAAGTAGACCAGATGGTCGGAAACCCCTGAAGAAGGTGTTACTCTCATTTCTTTTATTCTAGCTTCCTCTCAAGCAGCTGAGCATTTCTTAAACATTTTAGGGTACAGCACATCTTAATAGCAACAGTTTTAAAAGGCTGCTTAAGAAAAAAATTCATTATTCTCATTCATCATTCTTTAATATTTTGGATCTCTAAAAGAAATATGACAAAGAACACTTTATCCTGTTGTTGTTTTCATAACAAAACGGCCCTACTTCCTCATGGATAGTATTTATGCCTACAGCTTAGTAAAAATACCACCAAAGATTGCATAGAGAATTCAGTTCACCAGGGACTTCCTAGAATATGAACCTAAACATTTAACTTGTTTCAAGATTCCATCTGTGACAGGAGTAATCATTCTCTGAAGAATATTTTTACAAGGTAGGGAGAAAATAATCCATTTTTTCATATTAGGGAGATGGTAAGAGAAAGGAAGACAGCTGGTTCATGAGGAAAGAGTTTTTCTTCAATAGTCCATTTTCTGATGTGTTTGAAATTAGGCTAAATTGTGTTAGATAGACTTTCTGAAAGCTGTCACTGAAAGAATGAACTGCCAAGTTTCCAGCTACTAAATTTCTACTTAAAAAAAAAAAAAAAAAAAAGTGGCTTAACAATAAACTGCTACATTTTGCCGCAAGTGTTTTTAGACAGGGAGAAGAAGCAAATTCATTTCCTGTTTGTGGCAAATGGAGCCTGAATGATAAGGGGGCTCTTTCAATCTAACCTTTATCTTGTGAAGCCCATAATATGCCACCTTAGTCAAGTTTGAGTGCCTGCTATGTGAAAAGCAACACAACTAAACAAAATGGAAGCTGGAGAAAACTATGTCATTTTAATATAAAAACTCATAATTTATGACAACCCTTTGTAGAGTTCTTGTTATCACCAGATATTGTGATAACCAAGTTCTTAGCTTAATCTGTGTATGACTATCCAGGAGCAGTGAAAAAAATGTGGTTTAATCAGTGGTATGGGGTGGGGGGCCTTGCCTGGTTCCCCAGTACTGAGTTAGCCACTGGTAAATCCATAAAACTATTAGGGGATTACATTTGAGAGAGGACAACCTGACTGCCACCCCCATATTTCCTAAAAAACAAGCCACCCTGCACAATATTCCTCTGTCCGTTTTATATATTTTACTACAGTCTGGAATATTATTTCTTTACACTCTTGATCTCTCAGTGTAGTTTTAAATCTTCCATATTGTATTAGTTTCTTCCTTATAAAGGACTCCAGTAATATGGATTAAAACCCAACCTGCTTCAGCTGGCCACACCTTAACTCAAAATAACATCTTGCAAAGGTCCTATTTATACTAGGTTCATACCCACAGGAATGGATTTAGAACATGTTTTTTTTTTCCCCCCCTGGGGTACATAATTCAACCTATCACATATATCTTAGTCAAGTTATTAAAAACAAAAACTTTCTTAGTTTAATATATTTTAAGATGTACTTTTACTTTTAAGAGATTATAGTACAAAATATTATTCATTACTGCCTTAGTTTCTCCCACTTAGATTACCACCATAATTTCCTATAATTTTTTTTTTTCCTTTTTTCCTAAAGACATTGGCTAGTTGGGGTAATATTGCAAGAGAGAATAAAAAGATCCTCAAAAAATAACATTTTCAAAAACTCCATGCTTAGAATTCAATGTTGTCAAAAGCATAACTCTATTAGGCTTCATTATTTGAAAAAAAAAAACAAACAAAACCTCTTCCGTATTTTTTTCACCAAGTAAGAACTGTAAATATAGGGTGTCTCTTATTGTTGAGGTTTTTTTGGGGGGAGACTTAGGATTTTATATACTGAAATGAATTCATTAGCATTTTTTTTTTGCTTACCCTTTCTTATGAGTAGTATAAGTGGGATATGTGAAAATATGGCATTTTTATTCCAATCTGAAACAAAGCTGTCGAGCTGTAGATCTCATATTATAAAACACCACATCACCACATCCAAGAAAATACATGGTACTGATACTACCATATTTTGAGAATGAAACTATCTGATAAATGGTATGTAAAGGACTCTTGTGGTTAATCTTGCAGTAAATGGAATGATTCATGTAAAAATGAATAACCACCTTGTAGCTCTGAATTTTCAGACACTGGGCTTCAAATTGAGAAGTATCTATGAATACATTTCTATGGCATTTTTGCACAAATCTCCAGTGACAAAATGAGTAAGACGTGGTCTCATCCTCACAGAGCTTACAATCCAACAGATAAAATCACTTGTGTAAAGATAATACAAAGTGGTTTATGATAATATACATTTTGTGAAAAAAGAAAAATGTACTCTGGGAATTGAGAGGAGAAAATATTTCATCCTCCTGCCGAAGGTCAGGAAAGGAAGAGAAAGCCAGTCTGCGCAGAGGACGGCGAGTTCAGAGGGCGTGCTTGTCTGGGGAGGGTTGGACTCCAGTCCTACAAAGCTTCCCAGAGCCATTCCTTCCCTTGATATCTGCCCATTGCTCAGAGTGCAGCCTTCCACACGCCCACTCGGACACCTGCTTTGTCTGCTTGTTGACTCTGAGGGCTGCCTCAAATGCCCAGTGCCATAATTATTGTTACCGCTATCACTTATTCAGCATGGACCATGTGCACTTGGTAGCATTTGATGTAGCACTTGATGCATTTTTCTCATTCAGTCCCCACACTAACTCCATTTTACAGATGAGGAAACTGAGGCACATAAAGTTTGTGTAACTTGTCCAAGGTCATAAAGCTTGTAAGTGGCAGAGTTGGGATTTGAATTCCCAAAATCCATGTTCTTATCCACTGTGCTCTTCCACCTCTCTCAAATACAATAACAACAATAATAAACATTTATTGACGATTTACTAGGTTCCAGGCAATGTGCTAAAGCACTTTGCATGCTTTTTTCCCCATTTAATTCTCACACCAACTCTTCGGGGTAGATATTTCATTCCCATTTTAAAGATTAGAAAACTGAGGAAGATGAAATAATTTTTCTGAGGTCACACAGTAAGTAGTGGATATCTTCCAAATTATATCCTGCAAAATACTAATTCTACAAGGAAACCAACAAAGAAAAACAATCTATGGTATTTTAAGCTTGGAAAACATTGCACCTGCAGGAGATTTTCAGTGCCCATCAGCATATTAAAGTCTTCCATAAATCCTAAACTAAAGAATCCTACTTAACTTTGGTTATGCCAACATTTCCCAAACTTAATGTAACATGGAATTCGTATTCTTATACCAATCAATCTCCCACAGAATCAGCACTGCCCTGTGCTACTTCAAGGATAGACTGACTTTAACCATGTTCACTAGACTGGGCTAGAAAGATGGAAAGCCAAGGCTTTCGTTTGTAATGAATATTAGAGCTATCATAGCTACCAAAGAAATTACTCAAGCCTCCCTCTCCACTTTTATTTTCCCCTGTAGGCAGAGCTGCTTGGGAAATCAAACCATAAAGCTATTGGGTAATTTACTGGGGCAGAGCACCATAAGAAGGAGAGGGGGACAAATCCTGGGAGTCTCCCAGGACTCGTGCATTTATTCCCTCCAGGCAGATTAAACTCATCACTGCCCCTCCCTTGGAAAGCTACAGGCATCTAACTGGCCTTCCCACCTCCATCATTGCCATCATCCAATCTTTTTTCCTGTCACCAGAAATCATCGAAATATATACATAAGCATATACATGGATTTATTTAATTATGTTGGTTTCCTGTTTCAGATTCTTCTCTGCATTCCCCCATGCAATTAAAGCCCAAACTCTTTAACGTGGACTACAAGACTACAAGGCTTTCATGGGCAAGTTCCTGCTTGCTCTTTCACTCTGGCTTCTGTTACCACACTCCAACTAATGAATCATCTTTCAATTTCTTAAATAAACCATGCCCTTTCTTGCCCCAGTCTTCACACATGCTCCTTCTCTGCCTGAAACATTCTTCCCCATCTCCCGTTCCACCTGGATAACTTACTCATCTTTCTGACCACTGCTTATACATCAGTTCCTCCAGAAAGCTTCCTTGATCTCCTCCAGTGTGATTGAGCAGCTCCACTCAGATGTCTCCAATCCAGTGCTTTATGTTTCCTTTATCAGAGTATTTATTATATATTGTATTGTAACTATCTGATCACTATTTAGTTTCTATCACCATGCATTTCCCTAACATATATTTATTAGGCAGTGGCTTAATCAACAATTATATCCATGTCTTGGATGACAACATAAAATAGCACTTACAAAATTCATGGAGGAACGATATTAAATAAAGTGAATGCACACGTAGGGTCTAAAATAACAAAATTCAGTAAGGTGAAATTTAATATGAATACATATAAGGCCCTTGAATTGAGCTAAAAAGAAGAAAACAATTGCACAAATAGATATAGCTAAATAACAACATGAGTGATGACTTGTAACAGGTCTGAATTGAATTTTAATCCACTATTGGTAGGAAATGACATCAGAATGTATTCTGGTTCACCGAACATTTGATATAAATCAGCAGTAAGATAAGAGTATCCAAAACACTAATGATATCTTGGGCTGAAATAATAGAAATATACTATTTATTTTGAAAGAGTTGATGGTCTCATTTTTCACTGGAAAAACCACAGCCAGAGTAATGTACATACTCCTGGAAAATACACTTTAAGTTAGAAATTGACTAAATGAAATGTATTCCAGAGCAGAGTCATGGGTAAAAGCTCTGGAAATCATTTCTTAAAAAACAATTGAAGAAATGGAGAATGTTTTACTCTGAGGAAACATAACTGCAGTCTTTAAATACCTAAAGAGTAACATCTGAAATGATCAGAAGACTTATTCCGTGTTTATCCACAAGTCAGACTCAGGATCCCTGGGTAGAACAATGACAGGG
The DNA here is from genome assembly GCA_026826555.1 of Tolypeutes matacus. NCBI lineage: Eukaryota > Metazoa > Chordata > Mammalia > Cingulata > Chlamyphoridae > Tolypeutes > Tolypeutes matacus. The sequence goes on from JAKSZT010054399.1 coordinate 11,300,884, forward strand.
AAGCAGATATCAGTGCATCCTAAGATGACATTTCAAATAATTAGAGGTGTTTAAAAATGGGACAGTATGCCCTGTGAGATAGTGAGTTCCTTGTTCAGAAGGAGGCTAGAAGCCCAAGAACTAGGACTTTCATGGAGATGTTTCATGCAACAGATAGGAGATATTACAGATGGTCCAGAAAGTGCCTTTGAACTCTAAGATTCTGTGAAACTGTAAAATAAGTATATTACTTCCATTGGTACTGATGAATGGAGAGTTAATTGAACCTATTTCTGGGGACTTGGGTTTTTAGATATATTTTTAAAACATTTTTAAAAGATACTATACCAAGAGGACCAGATGAGTTGATTACAGCTGGGACATTATGATTCTCTAGCTCTTTCCTAGGCTGGTTCAACACTGGGGATTGTGACCTTAATAAGGCCAGAGAACTCAGGAGAAGGGCAGCTTGGAAGAAAGAGGTTCAGAGAATTAAACAAGTTGAGCCCACAGCATAACGGAAAGAAAATGCCCTTCAGGGGACCATGTACTATGACTGGGTTCTGAGATGAGGTAAAAATAAAACTGCAGCTTGCTTTTTCTGTTTGCCATATTGTCGCAGTCAGAATAACCCACTTAGCACCACACCCTTGTAAAATGGCTCCATCAGAGCACATCTTCAGGGACCCCCAAGTAAACCTGTGCCCTATCCTGTGCCAGCTGTAGTGCCAGTCCCACTGTGTCATTATCTCATTTTATCTCCATAGAAGTTCCCAGCATATTAGTATCTCCATGTTAAAGAAGAGAAAACTCAGATTCTTAGAGGCGAAGTACCTTACCTAAGTCATTATGAGACCTGAGAGGCAAACTCAGGATTGCCTGAACTTTGAATTTATCAAGAGTGTTTCAGGGGACTCTTAGGCTTTGAAACTGGAGAAGAACTTAAAGAGCCCAACTTGTATGAGAAAAGAAAGAGGCCCAAGGGGATCAGGGTTTCTGTGCAAACGAAAAGGAAATCACTGGAGTATCTCAGGGAGGTCCTCCCCATAAAGGTATAGGCTCAGCAACTGTGCTGTCTGTGCTTGCTGTTTACAACCATGAAGGCAACCATGCAGCAGGCAGGGCAGGGGCGGGGAAAAGGAGGGAAGGCAAGAGGCCAATGCACCTCTCCTCAGCCTTCTCTTCTCAGTGCCTCTCCAGAACTCCAAATTCACATGCAGAACCCGGTCTCTAGAATAGTTCTTCTAAACTACAGTTGGATGGGTAGTTACTTTCACATTCAACGATCGTTTGCAGAAGGAAATGGTAAAAGGGAGCAGGAGCAGAACTAAACTTTACCCCACGCTAGTATGTCCCAGACCCTTTGATAGATGCTTCATGTATGCTATCTCATGTAGTCCCTATGTTAGTCTGGAAAATAAATGTTAGGTTCCTCACTTTATGGATGAGGAAACGAGTTTAAGTAAATTATGCAAACAATTAGTAAATGGATAACTGACATTGAGATTCTTGATTCTAAAAACCAGAGGAAATCTGTGGATTCTGGAGTCAAACTGACCAGGGTTTGACTTCCAGATTGGTCATTTAGAAACATGAGGCTTTACTTTCTGCACCTTCAAATCTCATAGAAATGTCACTTTCCTTTCTCCAGACCCATTCCCTCTGTTTCCTGCCTCTGAATGACCAGGTTTACTTTTAGAATTATTGAGAAAGGGATTTCTGAAGTAGGAGGAGAATTTTGGATTGATGGCCACCTTTGTCCTTAAAATATCCCATTAAGCTTTGCCAGATTCCATTCTTCCATTTTAAAAGACAAGAAAATTGAATTGAAGTGATTCTTGCCTGATTCGTCCCTACTTGGTCACAAAGTGAGACCTGATCATGATGGGGAGCGTCTGATGTCATGGAAGCCAGCATGAGACTGAGAACCTGAAGACTTGAACTCTGGTCCTAGTTTTTCTATATACAAATCTATAAGATAAGCATTATAAATACTGCCCTAACCATTCCTCAAGAGTGCCATGTAATCTGAAATGAGATCATAGGTGGAAAAAGTTAAAAACCTCTTTTCAGAATCGATGCTGTCACCTGAGACTGACCTTCAAGTCTGCTGACCCCTTATATAGAATTTCATTCAAATAGACTGTGTTATCCTGCATTATTTTGTTTCTTGAGTTTGTTTTGAAACTCAAGTTACTTAATGCATTCTCTCGGTTTTCTTTGTGCATAGACTTTCTTAATGTCATGGGCGTTCACCTGTTCAAGGAGAGGTGGGACAGCAACAAGATAGATCATCACACGGACAAGTATGACTGTAACAACTTGATTGTACGCAGAGGACAGACCTTCTACATCCAGCTTGACTTCAATCGTCCATATGACCCCAGACAGGATCTCTTCAGGGTGGAATATGTCATTGGTAAGTATGGTGTACATTCCTGAGGCATGCTGCCATGGGTGCATGGTTCAGAAGGGTGGGGACAAGCTCAATTGCATTATTTTCTAGAATCATAGTTTAACAGTTGGCTCAGCTGGGATTTCATCCTGGACTACACTCGGTTCTAAGCTGGGTCTGTATAATGACAAAGCACGCCTTTTGAGCCTACCCAGGCAAAAATCCAGTATAAATAAAAGTGAATACAGTTGGTACAAAATGTTAGTTAATTAAATTATTTTCTCTAAACTAATGGCTTTGGCATCCAGTGGCTCTGACTTTTGATGTATCACCTCTGCCTTCATGATTTAATTGGTTTCATGTGCTGAGAATATTTGCAAATAATAGCATACTTTTTCCATATAAGCATCTTCCCAAGTTTGTTCTGCTCTAATCTAGTGCCATGGGATGCTCCATGAAAAATGAAATTCGAATAACGTTAAGTAAACACTTAGTGCTTTAACCCCCTCTTGAAGTTTCATAAAGCATGTTAGCTTTAAAAGTTCTAGGAAGTACCATTATTTAACTTTGTTTACTCTAGTGCTTCTCAAGTCATATGATCATGGAACCCTTTTTTTAAGCTTCAGCTATTAATATTTGACAGATGTGGGTAAACATTTCTCTAGGAATTTAAAGAGCAGCAATTAGACACATGCATAAAAAAACAAGGGTGGTTCAATATCAGGAACTCTGTAGAATCCTATACATAAATAAATTAAGGGAGAAAAATCAGGTGATCAAATCGAAATACACTGAATAGGTATAAGAGAAAATTCTACAGGCATTTTCAAAAAAACAAAAAACAAAAAACTTTAATTTTTTAAAAAACAAAAAACTTTTATTTAAAATAAATAAAAGTAGGTGAAAACTCCTCAATTTTAATAAGGTTTATTTACCCCCAAACCAACAGCTGTTAGTATTCTAACTGGCAAAAAATTAATCATTTTAATTAAAATCAGAAATTAGACCATTCCTTTAAAAAACAAACAAACATTGCTTTAAAGGTTTTAGAAAATGAACAGTATAAGAAAAGAAAAATTATTTACTTTGGAAAATAAGAGATAAAACTATAAATTTTAATAATGCTATGATTGTATATCTAAAATCCCAACAGATTCAAGAAAAAAAGCACTTCAAGTATTAAAAAAGACTTTGTAAAATGACTAGATAGAAGATAAGTACATAAACATAAATAGCTTTTATCTTCTCTAACACTAAGTCCCTAGAAATAGAAATGAAAAAAAGTTTTCATATATAAAAGTGATCACATCTATAAAAAAGTAGGACTAAATATAAAAAAACAAGACAGAGAGCTTATATAACCAATGATAAATCTTTATGAAAGACATGAAAAACCAATGAAAAATCATACATGTTCTTGGATGGAAAGGCTCAGTATATTAATAAAAAAGATCTTCCAAAATTAAAATATAAATTCAATGCATTTCCAATTGGAATCCCAATGGAGCTTTTTTTCGAACTTGAAAAAAATAATCTTAACGTTCATTTGAAAGAAAAAGTGCTTAACAATAACTAAGAAAACTCTACAAAGGAATGATAAATAATAGAGGATTTTCTATCAAACTAGCTAATAGAGCGAACTATAAAATATATTAGTAGGGCAGAATAGATTCCAGAAATAATCTCAGTACATAAAACAAATTAATATAGTTGTTGGTTTAATGGAGTAAGAGAAGTTTCTTTTGGGGAAGGGGTATTTCTTTTATAAATGATCCTGGAACAACTGGCTCTCCAAATGGAAGAAAATATAATGTGTTAATGTGGGAAAGTGTGGGAGGGGTAGGGAGTGGGGCATATGAGAACCCCCTACATTTTTTATGTAACATTTATGTCATCTAAATATCTTAAAAAAAAAAAACTGACCTTCATTTTATATAATACACAATAATAATAAATTTTGTATCAAATAATTATTAATGTAAAAAATAAGAACTTTACAAAACAATTTTATAAGAAAATTTAACCTAAATTCCCACAGTCAATGGACAAAAGACAGATTAGGAAAAATATTCAAAACATTATAGCAGGGAAGCGGCTGTGGCTCAATCAGTAGGGCTCCCGTTTACCATATGGGAGGCCCCGGGTTCGGTTCCCAGGGCCTCCTGGTGAAGGCAAGCCCGCCCGCACGGCGTGGTTAGCTGACCCAGCGAGCACAAGCAGCAAGGGGGGGATAAATGAATAAATAAAATCTTTAAAAAAAAAAAACAAAAAAAACATTATAGCAGATAAAGGGTTAACACAGAAAGCGTGAAAAGCTCTTACAAATTGACAATACAAAGATAACCAATAGAAAAAGTATGCAAAGAAAATCAGATAATTTACAAAACAGAAAATTCAAATGGCCAATAAGCATATGAAAATATGCTCAAATTTACTAATAGACCAGGAAAGCAAATTAAAGTAATATTTATCAGAATTATAAATAAAAATTTGGCAAAAATTCAGAGAATTTTTATAGCCAGAGGCTATAATACCTATTACTGGCAGGTATGTGAGAAAAAAGCATACTTTTATATTGCTGATAGAAATATTCAATTTTATAATCATTTTGGAAAGCAATTTGACCATCCATATCTATTAATATTAGAAAGGCATGTGACCTTTGAACCAGCAATTCCACTGTTAGGAATCTATAGCAAAGATTTAAAAAACCCAGCTTATAAGGTTGGATATTATTTACTGCAACATTGTTTACAGCAACAAAAAATTAAAACTGAAAATAAAATAAACATATCAATAGTGGAATGGTTGAATATATTGTGGTATCTCCACATAATGGATTATTACTTTTCAAATATGAATGAATGAATTAGATATTCCAGATGACTTCCAAAGAGGTTGTGAATGAGAGAACAAAATACATAAAAGTATACATATGACGGATCTCTACCTGTGTGTATAACTGTATGTGTACATAGATCTGTTAATATTATGAGTACAAAAAATATCTGAAGGTTACACGTAGGTCAGTATAGCGGTTGATGTGTGTTTCTTGATGGGCGTGCAGCCAATATAGGGGAGAAAGGAGCAAAAGAGTGGAGGAGCCAAGCAAATAAGACGGATAAAAAAACAAGTGTGATATGGGCCATAGTTAGTCGTAGTAGTCTGATCGTGTTCTTTTATAATCTGTAACAAATATTCGACAACAATGTAAGGTGTTGGTGGAGAGGTGATATGTGGGAATTCTGCACATTATGCATGATTGTTTTCTAAGCTCATAACTTCTCTAAAAAAATTTTAAAAATAAAAAAGCAAACATGGTAAGACCATATGCATGCATCTAAGTAAAATAATCAATATATTGATATATGTGGGACTATATGAGGAAATTAAAAATAATAAAAAACACAATGCTTTCTTTAAAAAAAAAAAAAACCCTGACTCCTGACTTCTTGAGGAATATGACTTGTGCTCCTTTGCATTTACAGTGCAAATTGGAATCGAAATGTAAGAAACACAATTGACTGAAACCAAAGTGGAGTGAAAGAGGAGAAAGGGGACCCTTGAGCTGGAATAAACATCAGTGTGCTGCTTGGGTTTCTTCATAAAATTTTTTGTTATCCCAACTGTAGGTTGAGTGATGGGCAACTTAAATTACTATTCCTGTATGCTAGGCAAAATGCAATAACCACAATTTAATTTATATTTATTATAATTAATTATTGTTAATATATATTTTAAATATTTTTTAATAATAGGTACTTTGAGTGAGAAAGGAACTCATAGTTATTGTTTACAATATTTTAAAATCTGATGGAATTTTTTTCTTTCCCTAAATTCATTTCTCTCTCTCTTTCATGTGTATATGTGTGTGTGTTTATTTGAGCACCAGGATTAGATTTGATTAAAATGTACTTGACATACAATCAGTCTTGTGCTCTATGCATGTCAACAAATACCCATTTGAGCACTCTATCCTCTTCTCAAATCTTGAAGAAATTTGTCCTTCATGGTTTTTTTTTTTTTAAATCTCTGTCTTTATAACCAAATATTTAGGACAGTAAGAAGAGGATAGAGGAACTTCATCACTGAATTGGACTTGGCTGAAGTCTGAGACCTTCTTCCATAGAATATTCAGAAAATAATTATGATATAAAAGTCTTAGGGAGAGCGATGAGCATCTTATGTTGGGTTCCGAGGAGATTTATGTGCAGAAAAGTTATTGGGGCGTGTGTATTGAGCACCATCTGTGAGACAGTGAAGGAATCCATACTGGGCATGGGGAGGGCTTGAACTTCTTTGCCCACAGCAGAGGCCTCATTGGCTCCTGTGGGGAGCTCTGGAGCTGGACTGGATCTCCAGAGTTGTCCCACCTTCCATTGACTGGCCTTTGGCTACAAGCCACCCCAGAGAGGCGCTGTAGCATTAGGTGGTTGCCTGTCTATGGCCGAGAGGAAAGACATGGACAGCATACCACAACATCCAACACAGTGAGCATTTGGAGTACTCTTTTTCACAAAGGACATATTCCTAATTTTGTTCCTTCAGTAAAAAGGGAATATAGAATAGCTTATTTAACCCTGGGGTGAAATCTATACATTTTTTAAAAACCAGCATGTATTTCAAACCCTTCCTAGAGTCCATAATGTATACTTTCAAACAGATTTCAGCTTTATTCCGATGCTCATGGCTATTACCGGCATTATTATATTTGAAGATTTTCTATTTGCATATTTATTGTCAATACAAGAAAAGGAAAATGGTGAAATTCATTTTACTGTTTTCTATACTACTATTTTCATTCTACTATTTTTTGAAATTCATTCTACTACTATACATTCTACCTTTTAGTGTTTTAGAAACCAAGCACATTTCTAAAGGACCTTAAAGGACCACTAATAGAGAATTTATCTTTATAATTGTCCTGACTGCATCTCAAGTCATCCAGGCAGGTCACAGAACCACCTCAGGCTTCAACCACTGCAGTAGTACTGAGATTTAAAACAAGGAACATTATTGGACACTCATTGTGGCTCAGAAATACTTCCCTTAAAATGCAGTACTTCATTCAACAGGACTGAATAAAGTCAGGGAAATTAAATTTTAAAAAGTAATTGCTGTAATGAGAAGAGACAAGTTCCCAGTGTGAATTAAAAATGAAATTAAGTGCAAATGTTTGTATGTGCAAGTGCACTTCAATTTCAGGAAACCCAAAAAGTATAAATCTGGATTCAAAAAACAGAAAAGAGAATGGGGTGTAAAAAAAACAAAAAGCACGTAAAAGAATCTCTTTAAATATCTTTAAAAATATTTAGAACATGATTAGATTTTTCAGCAGAGACCAATTTACTCACTTCTTTTTAAAGAAAACATAGCTATCACATGGAGCAAGCTATCACATATGCAGAAAAATAACCTTATACTTAATGTTTTCCCAATTTGCATTCAGTTCTTTGTTATTGTTCCTTTCTCTTTTCCTGTAAATTTATGCAAAATGAAATGGGATGTGCCAATAAACTGGACTTTCCTTTTGTTGCTCTGCTCAAAACCTAGATCATGGGATTTTTTTATGTGACTGACTTCTCATCAAATTTCTATTTTTCTTTCTTTTTTAAAGTATTTAAGTAAATAGAATTTCTTGGATGGTCTCAGATTAACTCTTCTTATGCTTGAGTCTATGTAAGGAGAAGTGAACAGGAGAACAAGTGCGTTACCTCTGCCAGGGCTTTAGAAACCTGTGCTGTAGCTCCCTGCTTCGATAACTGCAGTCAGTACTTGCTGGCAGAGCATAGTTATCTCTGTGAGTTAGGTAGGAGGTGTTAATGAATTTGAGGAGGTGGGTGTGCCTGCTAATTTACAGGGCCTTTTCTCTCTTTTCACCTCTGAGCCTGCAGCCCTGATAATTCAAGATCGGCATGGAGCAGAGCGTTAATTACAAGTTCTGCTAACCTGTAGCTAGAGCTGTGAAACCTTAGGAACAGCTTGTGGTGTTAATTTGCTGTTACTTCTCTGATAGACTGTTGGTGGAGAAAGAGTCATTCTAAAGAAAGAATTCTCAGCTGTTTTCCTTGCCAGCTCTCTCCCAAAGAAAAGTAGTTATTACTTTACCTGAGGTGCACTCCAAAGTCACCATAGGGTCGGGAGCAGTTTCTTTCTCCCTGTAATCCAATCACAGGAGCCCTAGGATGTTGGCGTAAGGAAGCCAGTGCCTCTGAGAGTCTCTTCATATTTTCCTCTATCCCATGATGCCTCCTGAAGGTCCAAGCTTCATGTTTCCGGTTAAGGCACAAAAGAGAGGGGAAGGAAGGTGTTATGGTTAGTTATATTGTCAACTTGGTGCTCAGTTATTTAATCAAACACTAATCTAGGTGTTGGAGGGAAAGTATTATGTAGATGTGGTTAACATCTACAATCAATTTCTTTTAAGTAAAAGAGATTACCCTTGGTAATGTGGGTGGGCATTGTCCAATCATGAAGGCCTTAAGAGCAAAAACTGTAGTTTCTTGGAAAAGAAGAAATTCTGGCTCAAAACTACAGCATCAACTCTTGCTAAATTTTCACACTGTCAGACTGCCCTACAAATTTTGGACTTGCCAGTCCCCACAATCATATGCGTCAATTCCTTAAAATAAATCTCTTCATAATAACCCAATCTGATACAGATGGTATCAGCAAATCTTTCTCTCTTATCAGGAAAGCAAAAGTTTTCCCAGGAGCTCCCCAGCAAACTTCTACTTATGTCTCATTTGCTACCTTCAATTGTAAGGGAAGCTGGGAATGCGTTTCATTTTTCTGGTCTCTTTAGAAGAGAAGAATAAGACAGAGCTAAGAATGAATGTTGGTAGACAACCAATGATGTTTCCCTCAGGCCGCCACCAGCTCTGCTATCCTGTGAATCTCAAAACACAACCCGCATCAAGTGTGTTCTTTAATGATGGCTACATTGAGTCATTCATGGGCAGAGCCATCATATACACCAGAATTTTCAGGGCCTTACCAATTGCACATATTCTGCATCATGAGCCTCACAAAACATCGATATATCATCAAAATTCAATATTTTTATTTCACTCATTTGTCAAATGACTGGAATTTATTGAGAGTTGCTTGGGGTGTCAGACTCTGATGTGTTTTAAGGATGGGAGTGACATGGATGGCCCTCATTTGGGACACCTCACTCCAAGTTGCTATGCTGAGGGTGATTTGGAGGGGGCGGGCTGGAGAGATTGTGCTCAGAGGAGAGAGGGTGAAAACCTGGATTAAGGCAGTGGTTGCAGAGATGGAGAGAAGTGAAGGGATCTGCAAAATATTTAAGAGGCAAAATCTACAGTTGCCGTGATTGGTAATCCATGTATGCTTCCCATTTAATTCTTCAAGCAGCCCTCTGGACCATGGACAATTGTCCTTTCCATTTGTCAGCTGAAACAAGGGTTGAAGTAGTTAGGTAACTTATCCAACTGCAATTCAAACCCAGACAGTTTCTCCTATCATAACATATACTGTGTCCACCAAGGAAACAGTGGAGGTATAAACATGATTCTATTTTGAACCTGTTGAGTTTTGAAGAACTTGAGGGTCTTCCAAGTAAACACACCCAATAAACAGTTACATACTTGAGTCTGAAGCTCAGGGAAGAGGTTTGGGTTGCATATATGGAAAACTGGATATCGTACATACATTGGTAGGCAAGATCACTCAGAAAAAGTAGAACAAGTGAGAAGTGGACTGAAGCTCAAAGGCTGGGGAAAAACAACTTTTAAGGGGTAAGTCGAAGAATAAGAGGCCCTGCAGGAGACAAAGTCTAAATGATCAGAGAAGTAAAAGGAAAATCAAGAGAGTACAGTGCCACTAAACCCAAGGGAGTCAGATGTTTAAAGAGTAGAGAGTGACCAACTGCATTAAAAGCACACAGACGGAGTCCAGAGAAATAAGAACTTTCACTGGATTCAACAGTTAGAGGGACACCAGTTACTTGAGGAGAACCAAATTTTAACAGGCTGAAAGTAATAAGATGAGAAGTGGTCATAGAAAATGGAGGTTAATATTTAAGAACCCTGGAGTAGAAGAAAAGAAAATTTAGATAGTAACCAGAAGAGAATGCGGGTAGAGGAGGGGTATTTTGGTTTGGGTGTTTGTTTTAGGATTGGAAGAACTTGATCGTGAATGTAGGCAAAGGGGAAGGAAAAAGAAGAATCCCTTGTCATCTGAGGATGTTAGGGGAGAGGCAAGGGAAAATGAGAATTCTTTAGATAGAGAAATAGGAAACTGAGCATCATGCCTGATGATCTCCATCTCAAAGATTTAAGAGGTGATCAGGTGTGGCAGGAGATTAGGGGTACAAAGGACCATTTGTTACAGCTGAAAGCTTCACCAAAATCCTTTGAGACTACATATCCCCATTGATTTTTGGTTCAGAAACCCAGGTAAAATCACCATACTGATGTGTAATTTTGAAAGGCATAGCACATCTTCTCCATTCAGGAATTTCCTGCCCAAAGTCACACAGTTAGTAAAATGTAGAGAAATACTATCAAACCCATGCACTTTCCACTATTTTGTGCTGTATTTTGTTGAAAATAGGCTACCTATTTCACCACTTTGAAATGGCATTCATATAGGATGCCATTTCAGATTGTAGCTTCTGTCTGTGTTTTCTGCACCGTCAACTTGCTCATTTTTAAGCGTTTCTGTGAAGTGACTAATAATGACATCTAAGAAACTAGGACAGTGTTTCCCAGAGTATGTTCTCTGTGAAAACCTCTCATGTGAGATTTTCCTTGAAAACAAAAATTCTGTGGTCAAATGCATTTGGGTCATGCTGTGTATCATGCCCCTTCTGGGAGAGTTCCAATGCATATTAGTATATTAAAGGCTCTGAGGAGGCACATAGTCAAAAAGCTATCTAATTTGATTGAGTCTGATCTTTCCTAAAATGGCTTTACCACAAGCACCACCCTACCACATTTTCAATTTTACAGTCCTTTTAATAAAATGTATACTTTAGGAAATACTGAACCATAGTTGCATATTACCTTTATATATCTACAGAATACTGAGAAGGGTGAATGATAGAAAACAGTGGATTTGAAGTCCTGTGTATTATATTAACTCTATATAATATCTGGTTTTCCTTTTGACATTTAAGATTTTGTACCAAGCATTAAAATAACTAACAATCTGGTGTTCATATTCAGTAACTTTTCTTTTTTAAAATGATTACTTTCCTTTTTAAAAAGCAATTCTATCTTTATTTTCTGTATTTTTTGTTTCTTTCTGCCATAAAGCTTGTATGCCTTCCTTTTAAATAGGTTTATTTAACACTTGTTGAGCAAAGCACTGTATTGGTAGTAGAGTAGTAAGATATGTTCATCCTCTGCCCTGGAGGGGACCAGTCTGAGCAAAAATGCTTGGAATGCACCTCAGAGAGAGTGATAAACTCTGTGGGTAGTTGAAAAAGTCCCCTAGGAAGTGATAGTTTAGCTGGGTGTCAAAGGATGAGTAGGAGTTGATGCAGTGGAATGAGGAAAGTGTGTATTTTAAGATCTGATATTTTTTACTTTTTAGATTACTGTGACAAAAGTCACAGTAAGTTAGAAACTGAGAATATTGTCAGGGACATCAGTAAGAGACTTGGAATATATCCTACAGGTGATAAAAGGGTAAATGCTTGCTACACCATTCTGTATACATTTTTCTCTCTTATTTTCAGATAAACTGTGTTTAATTTTAAAACACAACATTGTATAATCAGGTTTCTTTTCTTTTCTTAGTAAAATAAGCCTCACCTGTACTAAAGTAACATACTCATGGTCTGAGGAATAACAGCATGCTACAGTGACTAGCCCTTTGCATTTGTGGAGTCATTTCAGGGATGACAACTCATTTGGTAAACAGTCCAGCAAGCTGTGTTGTGGAAGAGGAGGGCTTTGGAATCAGTCAGACAGAACCTAGTCAAAATCTTAGCTCCAGCACTTAGAGCAAGTATAAGATTGCTTAATCCTATGAGTTACTGTGTCCTCACTTGCAAAATAGGGATTATTACACATACTTCCAACTTCAGACAACTATTTATGGATAAAGGTGATAATGTATTTGAAGGAACCTTTTTATTTTCACAAGACTGGGAGCAAAGAGGGTAGGAATTAAGCCCATTTAAGTCTGGAAACCAAAATTCACAAGGATTAAGTAACTTACCTAGATTGTACAGTGGAGGTGGGTTTCCTGCCCCCAACTTTCCTTCAGAACATCAGAATCTTAGCTCACTGGCCTTTCCACCTTAAACCACCTTAAACTTTGCCAAGCACCAAGCTTGAGATAAAAGAGTAACATTAATCCTAATTAAGTTGTTTTGGTGGATTACTTCATTTATTCTACTCTATTTTCCCTTTCTGCCTACAGGTAAATTGAGACGTTTGCTCAGGCATCAGCCTTCATGACTCTAGACACTGGTGTTTCTATGGGATTGACTTCTCCATTGTCCTATAGCCCCTCCATAATCCTCACCCCCATTCTTGGTCTGAAGAGCTAGCAGTAGAGACAAGGTTCCTACCCCTCCCTTTTAGGGTGAGTCCTTAAAGACTGAGTCAGGACTAATGGCACTGGATGAGGTTTTCCAATCAAGGACTATTACTAAATTTTTTAAAAATATCTGCTTTTGAAAAGGAAAATGGTTGGCCATTGCCCCTGTGTCTTCTCTCTCATAGTAGCAAAACAAAGATAACAAATCACTGAAACTCTCCAACCAAAAATGCCCGTTTCTGCATCATCTATACTGACAGCTTAAATAGTGTTGTCTTGTCCCTCTTTTCCATCCCCTTCCTCACTTCCCTGACAACCTCCAGGCCAAGTTCTACCTGAAATTACTTGTACACAGTTCTGGCTGAAGCGACAGAAGCTGTTTGGTCCCAAGCTATGTGGGATTGTCATCCATTTTCTAATGCCAGAAACCTTACAACATGCCTTCTCAGCCCTGCCTCATGAACCATATCACATCCTGCAGGCCTGGGTCTTTAACTGGAGCTCAGGTCCTACCAGCGTGTTTCATAACATCAAGAATTACAAGCATAGAGTGCTTGCAAAGGACCGTGGATATTGGGATGAGAATTCTCACACGAATGCCTGTCTTCCTTCTTCCTCCTTCTCCCCTCTTTTTCATTCCCTTAATTTGCCTTCTCCTTCACCCCCCGCTTTCTGTTTCTTTCTATTTTCATGCTTGGATCTTAACAGTGACCTTTTTCACCCACAAGCATTCATGAGCTTGGCTAATTAGCACGCAAATAATTGAAACTGTGCTCTACCAGAAACTCATGATCTGAATTTAGAGATTATACAGTGTGCACATTCCTGGGCTTCACATCAATTCTAAAAATTTTGT
>JAKSZT010054399.1:11314641-11324815 GCA_026826555.1 Tolypeutes matacus
GTTATTCCATCAGCGTGTTGTAATGGATTGATAAGGGAATAACTGGAAAGCTCTTTGAACCTCTTAGTGATAGTTGCTTGCTAATAAGATGACCCAAATACCAGCCTTATTTTGAATATTACAACTATAGGAAAGTTCAATCCTTCTAGTATTCCTTAAGGAACTATAACCTTCATAAAAGGCTGCTATAATAGCAGTCAGGCCAGATAAGATATTAGACAACCCAAAGATAAACTACAAATAGCTATACTTACCTTTTCCTATGTTTTTTGCCTTCTCTTTCTTCTCAATATCTCAGCTCTTCTTCTGATCTTTTCTCCCCTTTCTTATAATTTGTATGACTCTCTTTATCTCTGTCTCTGTTTCTCTTAAGTTTTCTGTCTTATATACACATACACACTGTCTTCTGGATGAATGTTTTGGAATTGGCCCATTAGCTATGGAAGCCATAGGAGTACCCTCAGTAGGTTGGCATAGCAATGCCTGTGTGTGTTCATGAGTGTTTCTTTGACCTTCTGAAAGCTGGAGTTGGATGCTGTAAATGAACTGCCCCATCTATGGCTGAAGCCTACTTTAACCATTTGGATGCTCCTTTGCTGCCAAGACTCTTCAGGGAGTCTCAACGTGGCTTCTCCAGTTCACCTGTCTACTTCCTTTCCACTTCTAAGTGCCTTGATAATTTCTCATCTCATGTCTGTCTCAGTGAACTTCTGATACAGGCGCCTCTCCTGTGTCCAGCAGTGTGCAAGTTGCTGTAGGGGATATAAGAGGGCTTGAAGATTGCATCCATGCCTTTGAAGAGCTTGCTATGTGGTTGGAGTGAGAATCCCACAAACAGTTAAAGAACACAGACATTTGGTATATAATCAAGTGCTAAATTGATAACATTCTCTTACAGAAATGTGTGATACAGGCAGGCAGAAATTGCGCTGGGCAGTCATTTCAATAGTCCCGGAAGGAAAATGTGAAGGCCTTTAACAAGGAAGTGAGGGAAGTTATGGAAAAGAGGGACAAGACAACATGGAATGGGAATATTTGGGGCTTCATGCCCCCTGCAATCCATAGCTAAATAAAGTGTTTGCAACACTTTACACTGTGGGAATTATCTGGGGAGAAATGCATTTGCAGGATTTTTGTGGAAAGCAGTCATCTTTACAACGCTATCCACTCTTCCAATAAAGGCATCATGCTTTCCGTTTGAACTTATATCATAAGAACCAATGCTATTTCAAGTGCTGTTTCCCTGAATGCAAAAAAAAACAAAAACAAAAACAAAATACCTGTCCTCTCAACCCTGTAACTTGCTCCCAAAGGTAGAAGCCATGTTTGATGCACCACATCTAAAAATTAGGTTGACATATATGCTATAAATTTGCCAGAATATTAATCCTCAGGAAAGCAAGAGCTTTTCGTATTCTGGAGCAATTAGTTTCACAAAAAGAGACAAAAACAATGTTTCTATGACTGAAATGACAGAGATGAAGTAGTGGAGACAGCTATGGTGGCATTTTCCATCAAACAACTTTTTTATTTTTGCAACATACTTCTAAGTGATGGAAA
This sequence comes from Tolypeutes matacus, assembly GCA_026826555.1. Lineage (NCBI taxonomy): Eukaryota > Metazoa > Chordata > Mammalia > Cingulata > Chlamyphoridae > Tolypeutes > Tolypeutes matacus. The sequence continues at coordinate 11,316,202 of JAKSZT010054399.1, forward strand.
AATGGCACACTATCTCCCTGACTTCATTTCCATCATTTCAATCTTTTCTAACTTTCGTATTTGTGAAACAAATTGCTTTAAACATGTCAAAGACACTTGAGTGGAGTGTTAGCCAAATTTTTAAAAATAAAGATGATTCATAAAGACAGCACTTGTGTTTATAACCATCAAGATAAAATTTCAAGAAAAATATCACAGTCCTGATTATTTAGGGCACAAACATAAGGTAATCATCTTCAGAAGTTAGAAAGAAATCTCTTTTTGCTCTCTGCTTCATTTCCCCTAGATTTATAGGACACAGTAAATGTGGCCTTTGGATGCTCCATCATCTCGTTTCAATGATTTACTCAGTAACCACATGCATATTGATTTTTTTCAGCCTCTGGATTCTATTTGCATTAGTATTCAATGGGTCTAGCACCTCATTGACATTCTGCTCCTTGCCGGTTAGTCTGATATTCTCTTAGAGCCGATGCTTCTTGAGAGGAAAGGCCACATCATGCTTTTTGTTAGAGACAAGATATTGCCTGTGTAGGGCAACCAGGGACGTATCCCTGCAGCAAATTCTTCTGAAGAATTGATGTCCCAAGGAGAGAAAGCTCAAAGAATGTTGCTCATCTCAACAATATAGATGACAATTGTACAAACAGTGGGTAAATGTTATTTTATTGTTATTGTCATTGTTTAAAAAGTTTTTAAATTTGAAACAAACTCTACAGAAAAACTACAAAGAGTTTGTATTTTCCAGAGCCATTAGAGACTCATCAACTGGATTCCCTTATCATCTCTGCATACTTTAGTGTGTTTTAACTAAAAGGAAGGACACTCTCCTATAAAATCATTAAAATCAGGAAATGAGCATCAATACATTATGGCCATTTAAGCTTCAGACCCCATTCAAGTTTCACCAATTGTCCCTCCCAAAAAATGTCTCTTAAAACAAGGGGCTTCAGTTCAGAATCACATGTTGCATTTGTTGTCATGTCTCTTTAGCTTCCTCTGATTTGTAGCAGTTCCGTTGTTTTTCCTTGACTTTCATAACTTGATACCTTTGAAGATACAAAGCAGTAATTTTGTAGAATACACCACAATTTGGGTTTGTCTACCATTTCCTCCTGGTTAGAATATGGTTACATATCTTTAACAAGAATATCATAGAAGTGATGCCATGTTCTTCTCAGTGCATCCTATCAGAAGGCATATAGTTTTTTTATCTGTCCTAATACTTGTGCTGTTAATGGTGGTTATAGGTTAGATTTCCCAGGAAGTAAACTTTGAGATTAGTGTGCAAGAAGTTTGTTAGGAGTGCTCTTGGGATCAATATGTGTGGTAGGAAGTAGGACTGGACAGAGGGAGAAGTCGAGTTATAATACAGTCCCAACAGCCTCAGCTGCCCCATGAGGAGCCATGGGGCTGACTGTTGATCAGTCACTGGATGCAAGCTGCCCCAGGAAGTTTTCTTTGGCCAACACAATTCCCAAAGAGGGCTGGTCCAATGAGCACCATTTTTTGGCATGCCTCCCAGCAGCTGGGGCATACGTCTTTCATTCTTGAAGGGGACTCTGGGCAGCACATCAGAGTCTGCTGGGGGGTATCTGCCAGGATACCCCAATGCAAAGTTAATCTTTCCCCTTTGTAATTAATAAATATTTTATGGGAAGGTACTTTGAGACTATGAAATTATTGCATTCATCATCAAATATTTTATTGATTGAATGAATAATGATTGATTGATATCAGCATGGATTCATGATTTCCTCTTACAATTAAATGGGTTATAATCTTTTATTATCACTATTTATTTTCATGTTCAAATTGTCCTAGGTTTTGCCAGGAGAACACCCTTCCAACTGTCTTCACTATCCTTACTCCCTTATTTTCTGGCACAACAGGATGGTTCAGGCTCATCTTGCATTTTCTCTACCCTCTCCCCACCCCCACCCCTGGAATCAGCCAAGGAGTTCTGGTTCCTTTTAGTGGAAAGAGCTATTCAGAAACCAAGATCTGAGCACTAGGTATGTTCATTGTTATTTCACCTCCTTTTAGAATACCCAGTCTTACCTAAGTTATCTCACTTAGTATTTTATTAGTCGCTTTGATATGCCTATGGTGACCCCTTGATCCCTGACCCTGACTTCTATAACTTTTCTCATCCTGGAAGTTTATCTTGATTCATACCTGAGGAGAGGTTAGGGAGTGTAGATGTAGGGCCAGTAATGAAATCAGCCAACATTTACTGAGACTTCACAATGGGCCAAAACAGTGCCTTGTGTCCATGTTAGTTTCCTGTGGCTTTTGTAACAATTATCACAAAATTAGTGGCTTAAAACAGTGCATATTTATTCTCATACAGTGCTGTAGGTCAATGTCTGACAGGGTCCTCAAGGGGCTAAAGTCAAGGCATCAACAGAACTGTACTCCTTTCTGGAAACTCTAACAGAGAATTGTTTCCCTGACATTCCTAGCCTTTTGATGCTACCAGCAGACCTTGGCTTGTGGCCCCTTTGGCCACCTTCCAAGCCAGCAATGGTGGATTGAGTCCTTCTCACATGGTATCTCTCTGACCTTCTATCATCATCATCATCATCACCATCATATCTCTCTTACCACAGCCAGGAAAGAATCCCTGTTTTTAAAGACTCTTGTGATTAGATTGGGCCCACCTGGATAATCTCCCTATCCCAAGGTCTGACCATAGCTCACATCTTCAAAGTCCTCTTTGCCATGTAAGATGATATATTCACAGGTTCAGAGGGAGTACGGCATAGATGTTTTGGGGGGCCAATATTCTGCTTTGGATGGCATCTTAACAGTTTTATGAAATGTAATTCTCACAACAGCCATATAAATTAGTTACAACTATAATCTAATTTTTGCCTCTGAGGAAACTGAGGCAGTGGTCTTTAAAGCAGAGTGCACTTTGGAAAATAGAAAAATATATAATGACCTCTAATTATATTTATTCTCAAAATCATTTAATTTCTATTTTATGTATATTTAATCATATAAACAATTGACATAAATTATATATTCTTATATAAAATATATGTATATATAAGATATTTTCAATAGGAATATACAAATAAAGTTTAAATTAATTAAATGTATAAGTAATGTTATAAACAAATAAATCTTGAATGAATGGATGGATGGAAGGGAACATTACCACCGTTCTACCTGGCATGAATTTTCTCTTCTCCATCTCCCTCTACTTCCATTTCCAATGGACTCTCAAGCTCCCAAGAGTCCCATTCCTTGATGTTTTATCCCTCTTTCCCATCCCCTCACTCTCTTCATTACTGAAGGCCTTCATATTGTAATGCCTGCACTATTGAAATGACCCCTAAATCAATCTCCTTTTATCTAGTCCTTTCCCTTATGGAAGAAACAGTGGGAGTCAGTACTGAATTTTGGCTGGATTTGCCTTGCTGGACTGATGCTGGGCCTGGGACCTGGAAAGGTATTGGAAGAAGACAAGGCCCACTGAAACTGACGTGAAGACTAAACCCATCCTCCTCTCCGAATTGTATGCAATGAGTGAAATTCAGCTATGGTGATTTATTCATTTAGGATGTTTAGGGATTATTCCCTACAGAGCGTAAATATCGAAGTGAGAGGAAGTATAATGAGTCTTATCAGATATTAAATTTTTAACAAGAATTAATGTAGTAGACTTGCCATTAGCTGTTAGCTGAGACCAGTTCAGTTCTGTTTTTCTGGAGAAACTCTACTAATACAAGAATATATTGTGAATATCCAATATCAGATGCACTGCATCTTATATCCTAGAAAGTTTCCATGTTGAGTTTTATCCTCCCATAAATTAGTTTAATCTCTAGCAATGCACATTCATTTAATACTTGCTATTATATAGTGCATGCATGTATATTGCATTCCAAAGACAAACAAATATTTCATTAAAATTGCCAGTGATTTGCCCTGAATTGCATCAATATTGCCATCAAATGTTTAACCAGAATGGATTGTTTTAGCAAAAATTCCATCAATTGTTCTGTTTTCCTTGAAGTTGTTCACCTAAACTTTTGATCCTATCCTTGTTGGTGGATGAAAATTTTTTTAAAAAATTTATTGCCACAAATTAATTAAATGAGTCTTTTTCATAAGACCTGCAAGCCTCAGTCTGCTCACATGACAGGGAGAACATAAACTAAGGGAGCTTTGGCTCCATGGATGCATTTGCTAGGGAAACCAGGTTGTTGCAACAGAGAATTACAACAGCTGACTGAGAATAGGAAAAACGTACATACCGAAGCTGCTAGCTATCTTGCAACTACTCGGTAATCCCCAATTTCAGTCTAAAGCATGTTTGCCTCCCCAAACCTGTCCTCACCTCTTTGATTTCCACAGCCCAGCATTAGGGAGGCAGAAATCCAAGAAATATGGAAATATCCTGTTTCACCCGAAAGGGTTGCAGAACAGTTGGAGTGAGGTGGAGCAAAAACCTTGTATCCAGTTTGGTTCATAATAGTGAAAAACCAGCAAACTACAAGAAACTCAATGTTTGTGACACTAACATCCTGCTGCTCTCCCCCACTCCTCTAGATCCTTGAAGAGTTCAACCTGATTGATCAATAGAACAACAGAGTCTTATTTAAATGCATGCCAGGGAAGGGCTAAAGATTGCCCTAGAAACAGTTGTGACATAGATAACCTTTATATTTCTAGTGGTCACATTTTTTTATACCATCTCCCATGAACAAGTTTCTCTATTTTCAATGTCCAGTGCCTTCCCAGCTGTGAAAAACAGCTTTTAGGAAAGCTACTGTAATCAGTTTTTATTTTATGACATAACAAATTGAAGAAAACATATTGACTTTCCAAGGGATATAAGCATTGTAGGCATTATCTCTAATTTATCCACTGATGGAAAGATTTTAATTATTAACAAGTGAAATGGGAATATTATTGGAAGCCAAGAGATCTTTATGGCAATCTTGTTTGCTCCCTGACAGGCTTCACGCAGCAACCAGAGTGGTTTGTTTTTAAAGACCATGTCTCCTTTCTGCTTATAACACTTTAATGTCCTCCTTTCTCAATCAGAATTAAAGCCAAAGTCCTGACAATGGCCTACAAGACTCTACTTGACCTCCTGGTTCTCTCCAACTCCATCTACTGCTGTACACATATGCTCTTTGCTCCAGACACATCAGCCTCCTTGAATGTTCCAACCACACTCCTTCAGGACCTCCGTACTTACTGGACCATCTCCCCCCGCCCCCCCTCCATATTTGTATGGCTTCATTTCTTCACTTCTCTTATGTTTCTGCTCAAATGTCACCTCACCAGAGGGTCTTTCTCTGGCTACTCTTTCCAAATTAGCACCCTAGCCCTATCACTTTCGGTCTCCTTAAGCTGCCTTATTTGTTTTTCATTGCACTTATCTCCATTTGATATCTACGTTATTCATTTGATTACTGTCTTTTGTGCCTTTCTAGACTGTAAGCCTCATGAACTTCATCTGTGTTGACACTGCTGTGTTTTCAATACCTAAAACAATTCCTGGTGCCCAAATGTTGCTCAATGAATATCTGTTGACTGAATGAGTCCCCAAGTCATGCCACATCACCAGTCACCTTCTTTGCTACCCACGTTATCATGTTCAGAAAGAAAAACAAAAGAGGCAGAGTGAGTTTTCTTTGCTGTAGCATTATATATCACCATATAATATGGGAATAATAATAATTTATTCAGTTCATGAAATGCCCTTCAGTATGTTATTATTTCATCATCACATTTTATAATTGCCATTTTATGGATGGAAGATAGGTTGGATTGAGAGAAGTTCATTAGCTTCCCAAATCATGAGCACTGAACCAAACAGACCTGGGTTCAAATCACTGCTCTGCAGCTTATTAACTGTGTACCTAGAGCTGACTCCTTAAGTTCTCTGAGCCTCAGTTTCCTCATATATAAAATGGACATAACCATTAAGGCATATTTAAAGCATTAATTAGTACAATGTCTGATACATTAGAGTCCAGAGTGAGAAACAGAAACCAGAAACCACTCCTGGTTTTACTAGCAGCAGAAATTTAATCAAGGGAATTGGTTGCACAGGGGATGAAACAACTAAGAAGCCAACAGGTGATGCAGTGAGGCAACCCAAGCATTAGCAACTGCAGAAAATTGCCACCACACCTGCAGCTGCAGGCACAATGGAGGAAGAGGTTTACCAGAACCCAGAATCCATCAGGTAGGAGCTGGAGCCTCAGCAGGAGCTGCCCAAGGAGAGCTGGGCACCATGGAGGAGAAGCAGCCTCTCCCCTAAAAAGGGGGGGCTTCTCCCTTCCTCCTTCCTCCAACCACCTGCCAGAACTTCTTAACTGGCCAACCTACCCAGAAGCCAGAAGGCAAAAGACCCTGGGAATATAGTTTCTTGTGAAACAGAGCAGAGGATTCTGGAAGTGCAGGGAAGGGGTCTGGGAGCAACCAGGTAGTTGACAGGTACAGAGGATAAGCACAAACTTATTATTCCTAAGCTGACTTTTTAGATCTAGATGTCCAACTCCTGTTCCTCTGTACCATAGGCATTTGATCAGCAAGATGAACAAATCCACAGCATAGTGCCATGTTCAGTAACTGACTACATTGTAGAACATTTTGTGCTCATTATTGTTTCTTAAAGACTACAGATATTCTGGCTTCTCTCAAATGAGACTCATCTGGTTAAGGAAACTTCCAGAAAAGCCGTTCCACTGTGTAAATTTGCATCACATTTAACCACGCTGGACCCTAAACATTTTTAGAGTGAACTGGTGACAAAACAGCATATTCGTCAATGCTTGCAGCTTAGTCATGAATCTTAGGGTAAGAAAAAGGATTGTTTCATTCGTGGCTGTATGCCCAATGTCTGAAACACCACATGGCACATAGTAGGTACTCAAAAAATACTGTTTGCTAAAGAATGAATAAAACCTAGGGTCATCTTTGGCTTTGCCCTTCTCACTCAATGCCAACAGCTCATACCTGGCCAAGCCCCAACTGCTTCTACTTCCTGTTTCTACCCTGCATCCTTCCACTCCTCTTCCCTTCAGAGTTCTCATTACTGCCTCCGAGTACTTCCTGTCTCACCTGAGTACTTCAGCTGCTCTCTCACTGGTTTCCCTGATTCCACTCTTGTCCTCTCCACCTCATTCTCCCTGCTGCACATACAGGGATCCTTCTAAAATACACATTTCATTAGGCCACAAAAAGGCTTAAAATTTCCCAGTGGCTTCAGCCTTGTCTGCAGCCCTCCCCAGGATGCAGCCCAAACTCCTTTGCATGGTGTCAAAGGCCCCCTTGGCTCTTACCTTGCCTTGCTCTGCTTCTTCTCCTGCCCCCTACATCTAGAGTTTCTCCTCATCCCTTTCTCACACCATGCTTCCTTGAGTTCCTCAGTTGAGAAGACTCTTTTCCAGTTTTTCTACCTTCAAGATTATACTCCAAAGCCACTTTCTCTGAGAAATACTCTCTGACTTCCTCAGAGAGTTGGTTGCTTAGGTCTCTGTGTTTCTGTAGCATCTAATAGCAGTTATTACCTTGTTGTAATGATTTATGTTTCAGAAACGCTCACCACGCGGTGCTTCTCACAGGCAGTAAGCCCAGCCAAAACCTGGTCTTCTGTCAGCGTGTTGAAAATGTGTGTACATTTTGTTGAAGGCTCTCTACAGTCTGGTTTCATAGATGAAGAAACTTTCCTATCACAATGCTGTCAGTGTTTGCTCTGAATCTTACCTCATGACCTTTTCTTCCCCTCCATATGCCATTAGCAGCACCTGGGCCAGTTCCTCGTTCTCCTCGTGTCCAAATTATTGCCTTGGTCAGCCACCTCGACAGTGTACATCTTAAAGCCAGGAGCTAGGCAGTCAGCATCAGATGGTAGCCTTGTTACTTCTTTCTGCCTCACTCTAATTGCCTACCACTATGCTGGTTGTATATACCTTTCACAAAGTTACACTTCCTCCAAAATGGTTTTAAGTACTTTAAAAAGCATTGAAAGAAATGTGAAGGTAGACAAGATATTCTAAATAGTACCTATATTTAGTTTACCCAATACTTGTTGAGCACCTATTATATTCCAAGCATGGTGTGAGCCCCCGGGCACACAAAAATTAACAAAACTGTTCCTGTCTTCTAGAAACTTCCCCACTCTTCCTCAGTTTACTGGAGCCCCAGAATGCACTCAGCCAGGAAGCTTTCTTCCTTTAGTAAATATCTGCTATATATAAGAGAGGTGCAAAAATAATACAAAATCCATACATGTTGCCACGTGTGCTGTATCATTCCATCTATCCATCATCAGTCTATCTATAGCTACCTTTCTATCTGTCTATCTCCCTATCTATCTCTCTTTCATCTATCTCTCTATCATCTATCTATCTATCTTCTGAGTTTTGAGAGTAGGTTGGATACATCTTGCTCCTTGAACACATAATATTTCCATGTTAATTTCCTAAGAACAAGAATATTCACTTATGTAATCACCTTAGGTGCAATTCTCAAGATCAAGAAATTTAACATTGGTATCTATATCTTAATTTTCTCATACGTCCGGATAATCTCTTTCTCTCTCTCTCTCTCTCTCTCTCTCTCTCTCTCTCTCTCTCTCTCT
>JAKSZT010054399.1:11324915-11418038 GCA_026826555.1 Tolypeutes matacus
CTCTCTCTCTCTCTCTCTCTCTCTCTTTTTTTTTTTTTTTTTTTTAGGAGATAATGGGCATTGAACCCAGGACCTCGTACATGGGAAGCAGGCTCTTAACCACTTGAGTTACATTTGCTCCCTAACAATATCCTTTTGAGCCTTTTCTCCTCCATTATTAGATCCAATCCAGGATCATGTATGGCAGTTAATTGTCATTTTCTCTTTGGTTGTTCTTTTTTTCTTTTGATCATGGAAACATTGTTTTAGATTCCTGGCTGCTAAAACAAATATCAATGTGTTGGTTTAAACACGGGGCATCTGTTGGCACACAGTTTTGAAGCTATGAGAGGTCCAAAATTGAGGCATCAGCAAGGCAATGCTTTCTTCCAGAAGAATATGGTGTTCTGGGCTGGCTGCCAGTGAACCTTGGGGTTCCTTGACTTTTCTGTCACATGGTAATGTCCTCTCCTTTCTTTTCCACCTTCTACCTTTACGTGGCTTCTCTTTCCCTCATCAGTTTCCTTTGTGTATATAGGCTTTAGCCATATTGGATTAAGGCCCACCCTCATTCAGTCTGCTATATATAAAATCTTCAACAGAATTTGGTATTTCCTGTTTTAATAACAGCAATTTTAGTGGATGTGAAGTGGTATCTCATTGTGGTTTTGATTTACATTTCATTAATGAATAATTATTTTGAACTTTTCATGTGCTTATCATCATATGTATATCTTCTGTGAAGAAATGTCTATTCAAATAAGTCCTTTTACCATTTCTTTAAATAACTTTTTATTAAATTAGAGAAGTTGTAGGTTTACCGAAAAGTCATGCAGAAAATGTAGAGTTCCCATATACCCCCTAATTATTAGTACTTTGCATTAGTGTGGTACAACTGATGAAAGAATATTATTATAATTGAACTATAAACTATAGTCTATGGTTTACATTAGGGTTCACTGTTTGTGTTGTCAGAACAGTTTGTTTTGTTTCTTAAGTATAATAATATATATACAATCTAAAATTTCCCATTTTAGCCACATTCAAATATATGATTCAGTGGTGTTAATTCCATTCACAATGGTGTGCTACCTTTGACCATTTTTAAAATTGGGCTGTTAGTCTTTTTGTTATTGAGATGTAGGCTTTTTAAAAAATGTATTCTGAATATTAAACCCTTATCAGATATATGGTTTTCCAACATTTTCTCCCAACCCGTTGGCTGTTTTTTCACTTTCTTGATAATGTCCTTAGATGCACAGATTTTCATTTTGATGAAGTCCAATTAATTTTTTTCTTTTATCACTCATGCTTTCAGTGTGAAGTAATGCTTTCCTTTTGAGCATTTGTTTTTCACTGCTCTTAGTTGCGGTCATCCAAGATTCTGTGCCTTTTGTTTGTTTCTTTTTGGGGGGTTGTGGTTTTGGTTTTGTGATTGGTCTCCTGATGTTTCTAAAAGTAATTGGGGGGCAATAGTTCTGGTGCCCACACATGGCACATTGCACCCGATTCCGATCTACGGCTGCTTGTGAAAACAAGGTTTGCTTCCCTTTACAAGGCCAGTGTACTCAGGCTTCCAGCTCTGCCTTATGTGTCATGCTGTCAGACAATACTTCCAGGACCCATTTGGAAACAGATTGATTATTTTTGAACATGAAAGGTGCATCTTGGGAAAAACAAATGAATCAAATGGAGAAATGAATTATCATCTTGAAATTTATGTTCACAGCCGGAGACATGATATATTCCTGAGGCCCTTAGAGGCAATCCTCATAGAACAGTACACTCTGACGGAAAGTCTGCAGTTAGGCGGAGTCAGAGCTCAGCTTAAAATTTGTTTATATGTGAATGGAAAACACCTTATGAGGGCAAGACTTGAGAACTAGAAATATTTATTTCTTGCAAGGGGCACTTGGAATTGACAATGGATTGCCACAGACTTCTCATTCCAGAGCTTCTAAAGCCACTCTGATGTTCTTAATGGGACTTGACATATATAAAAAGCTCAGTTCTGTCAAATTAGCATTTATTGGACACCTTCTGGGGTGCAAGGCATTGTGACATTCTGTGGGTCTGAAAAGATATATAAGGCGATCTTTTTAGTTCAGTTTAATAAGAGAAATAGATATTGAAGTGATTAACTGAGGAGGAAAAGTTTTGATTGGGCTTTTCTGGCAATTAATTAAGGCTCACAGTTCAGAAATTTTACTATTAATAAGCAGATCCTAGGTTAAACACAGTCTATGGCCACATAACTTTCAGATGACATGCCCAAGAGATGGGTGAAAAGGGGGGTCCTGAGCTAAGTGTGTCATTTCTGAGCATCTGTGGAATAAATGACTGACAGCTGTATCTTCTTTAGTTACTGGAATCTGCTCCTTCTCAATGCTGAATATATTCTTCAAGATTCTACCTTTAAGTGAGGTAGAGTCAAAACAATTCTGCAAGCAACAATATTCAACCTTCCTGACCATATTGTTTGCTAACTAATGATCTTCCTGGACAACCTGGGAAACTAATCGCCACATAGAGAACACTGTGGTTTTTAATGTGAAAATATTCTAATAGCTGTCAACTGACTGAAAAAGTAACCACTGGGTCTTGCCTATGCAAGGCTTTGCCAGCAGTAGGTTCCCATGTCTGTGAAATGAATGGTCGAGGGTAAATTTGCCCCAAAGTCCCTTATGGCTGAGTCTGAGTCTGAGCTGGAGGTAGGTTTCTTTTTTCCTCCCTCCCTGCCTCCCTGCCTCCCTCCCTCCCTGCCTCCCTCCTTCCCTCCTTCCTTCCTTCCTTCCTTCCTTCCTTCCTTCCTTCCTTCCTTCCTTCCTTCCTTCCTTCCTTCCTTTTCTTTCTTTCTATTTTCTTTCTTCCTTACCTCCCTTTTTTCTTCCTTTTTTCCTCCCTCCCTCCCATCCTTCCTTCCTTACTTCCTTATTTCCTTACTTTCTTACTTTCTTACTTTCTTACTTTCTATCTTGTGAATGACACTAATATGAGGAAACCATGGGTGGGAAAATAAAATCTGAAAGGCGTTAAATATTTTCATCCTCTCCCTTCTAGTTCTGGGCTGGGAAGATGAAGGTAGATGAGTCTCTTTATATTTAAGGAATGAGCAAGGGCTAACAAAGGAGCATTGTGGGGTTCAAATATAGGTGCACGGTCCAAATGAATTTTGCATATAGAATTTTTGTGGCCTCAAAAATAATTTACAAATTAAAGTAAGCACATAAGCTAAGAACATATGTTAATTTCTGTATCACTTGGGAGGATGGAACCAATTTTATATAAGTGACAGAATGTAATCGGTAATTATATTTATTTCAAGTTCAATAGTCCAATGTCAAAGTCTACATTTTAAAAAACAAAACAACAATCCTTCCCAGGATACTATATTTCCTTCTCTTTTTCTTGCTCAGGTTTTCTTTAACATAAAAGTGCAATTTTAGAAAAAATCAAAAGCGATCCATATCCAGGCATTATACACTTTGATGAAACGTGTGCCAGTTGTCACCTGGATAGGGCTGAGTTCCACACACAGATTTGGCAAAGGATAGGCAGTCGTGGATGTTGGTGAACGAGTGGAGCCTGATTGTGTTCTCTTGAACATTCTAATTCCTGAGGGTTGAGAAGGGCTAGTTAGCAAAATGAACTACTACTCTGTCATAACTTCCTCCCTCACAATTCAATCATGGAACGTTCTTCCCCGGTGCTGTCACTGAAATCATTACATTCAGAATTAAACTTGATGTAATAGAGCTGCTGACAAGACCCTTAGGTACCATAGACATGCCAGTTCTCACATTAGTAATCAGTTTTTCCACACAGTGAATAGGAAAACACCTGCAAATCTGGGTCCTTTCTCTCCCTTTGGAATTAATGTCATCACTAACTGTCCCTGATGGGACCATGGAATGTGGCCATTTGTTTCCATAAGCTGGTCTGGGACCACTGCCCAAGTATATTAGCAGTGTGGTTGATACCTCCCTTCTTCAGGTGCTTCCCTGACTTTGGAAAGCTTCCCAATTCTCAAATGCACTGTAGTCCCCCAAAACCCTCTTGAAATTCTCTCTGCCAGGTTTTCTTTCTCCAAACCGAGTCCCTACTTCTGCCTCACACATCTGTTATCTACCACAGCATATCTTTTCACCATCCTTTTACCTTATGGCCATCTCTTCTGATTTTCCAGCTTTATTCTTCTCTCAGTTTCCTGCATCTTCTGTAAACCCTTTCAGCATCCTCCATGGTACTCCTTCTTGGGGCAGCAGGATGCAGGTAAAGGAGAAAGGCCTCACAGAGCCAAGATCTCGGTCTGAGCCCTGCCTCTGCCTCTACCTAGTTAGAGGATGTTATGCATTTGACGTAGCCTCATGGAGCCTGTTTCCCATCTGATAACTGTTAGGACCAGTAGAGATAAACCTTCATTCCTGTAACTTTATGTCCATTTCTCTGTGTACAAACCGCTTTGGCAAATCTAAAAACTTCTACAGAATTAAAATTATTGAATAATTTACCTACGTATAGTGAAATCAATCAAAGTTACAACCAACCTTTATATTTGACACACCCTCTAAGAGGATGAGGAATTTAACTAGGAGGTTTAAAAGAAACGAAATGTTGACCTAATAGCAATGCAGATATTTATTAGTTTAGCAGTATATTTCTTTTTGTAAGGAAAAACTTGGTGATGGTATTTTCTAGGTCCAGGAGGTAGTGACTGGGTGTCTCTTAAAAAATCACCCCTTAAATAAATAAAATGTAAAATCCTCTAAGGCAAGGGTTGGCAAACTTCCACTGTCAGCATCAGATAGTAAATATTTTCAGCTTTGCAGGCCATCTGGTCTCTGTCACAACTACTCAATTCTGTTGTTGTAGCACAATAGTACATACATGCATGAGCATGACTGTATTCCAATGAAACTTTATTTACAAAAACAGGCGGCAAGCCACACTTGGCCCACAGGCTTAACTTGACTACTCTTGTTCTAAGGAATGAATGGAGATTACAGTGACTACAAGAGACTCAGAAAATCAGAAATTATGATTGGATGGCAGGTTTCAGGTCATTCTTTTGTGGTAATTCCACTTAGAAGAATCAGAAAACTTGGGAAAATGGGTACATAACAATAAAATTAATAACTGACATTTATTGAGCTGCCTTCTGTATCACAAGCACTTGTTATGCCCATTTCATAGAATAAAAGTAAGTTTACTTGAAAGATCAAAAAGTAGGTGTCAGAGCCAGGGTTCAAATACAACTGAATTTCTTTTTACTTTACTCCAGTATATCTCTCAATAAAAGTAACATGGATTTCCCTGGGACACCTTCTTTTCTTTGGGTTCAAAACCAGAAAAGAGAAAAATCACCTCTTCTTTCTAATAGCTTTACTTTCCGGTGGCTTTTTTGTTTAAAATACAAACAATAAATGTCTCCTGAGCCAGCCCCTACTGTGTGCCAGGCATAAAGCTTTCATTATATCTTAAAAGCCATTTTCTTTTAATTTCCAGAACTAAATTGAAAAGAGACAAGGAAATGGAAGCTCAGACAATTAAACAATTGGCCCAAAGTGGCACCAATAGTCAATTCTGGAATAAGAATTTTAACATAGTTCTCACCAACTCCAAAATATTTTCTACACATATAACTGACATAAAGCTGAACAGTTAAATTCCCAGGGTCTCATGCCACACTGTCTGGGTTCAAATCCTAATACCGCTACTTACTAGTTGCATCATCCTGGACAAATTGTTTAGTGACTCTGTGACTTAGTTTTCTGATTTGTAAAATTAGGAGAATGATTATGATTTTCCTTTCACAATTTGTTGCAAGGGCTAAAGGAGCAACAGGCACACGAATTGGCTTTTGACATAAAATATAAACTCTTTGAACACAGGAGATTGTCTGTTTTACTCACTGCTATATGGGTAGCACTTAGAATAATGTAATAATGTTATTACATTGTATTGTTATATAACATGCAATATTGTTTCATGACTGAAAAATGTTTAGACAGACTAGAACCTTTGGATTAAGTTGTGACTGAGTTTAAGACTAGCACCAATAAACACGATTCACCTTTTTTCTTCTTTGTAGGACATGAATTTGAAAGGTAAAATTTAACCAGAGTCATTAAAATAATCATTTAAAATTTAATCATGGAAACTTGTTATTGTCTTGTTTCTTTCACTGTCTTCAACAATAGTAGATATTAGTACAAAGATGAAACTGATGTTTTAAAGCACATAGCAGGTACAAGAGAAGCTTCAGTTACGCTTTCCTAATTCTTTGCTCTTCCCAAAGGTGTATGCTTATATAATTCATTTTTAAATTTCTTTCATCTTTTTTATCTAGTCTGTCATTATTGCATGGATCTTCATCTCTGAAAGTTTATTTTTACTATACTTGTATCTTTTAAAAATATTGTACATTCTAAATGCAGGTCAGTATTTAGCAGCATCAGCCGGTGGAAGCCACTGTAATAAATGAATTATGGTCCTATCTACCTGGCAAGCTTGCCTTTGGTATCTACATTTCAACCGTGATAAGGGACTTCCAAGAGCTGCAATGCCTCTGGGAGAAAGAGCAACCTCATCCCTGAGCCTGAGTGTGGGGAAACAGGAGGGCACACAGGAACTAGGGAGACAAGGTGCCTGGAGAAGAAACATGCTTTTGCATGTTTATGTAGGGGTTTCTAGGAGGATGAACCCCAAGTATTTCCAGGAGCACTGCTTAGAAACTATGGCACCTTGGCAGGAAACCATTTTTAAGGCTTTATTGGATTTATGACAAGTAAATGTGATATTAATTCTGAGTTTTGATTAGCTCATAGCAAAGCACTGGGGTTCTAATCTTTCTCCCTGGTTTGCACTATGTAAATTTTTATTTTCATTAGGATGAAGAATCTTATAGAATTACAAAGCAGTAACTTACAGTACCATCTCTTTAGATGCTCTGTATAATAGAGCATCTAACAATAACCCTACCAAAGAATTGTTTAAAGACATCAATAATTGGAAAGGCCAAATATAGTGTGTTTGTTTGCCTGTTTTAATGTAGAATCCTCCATATGTTTTATATAAAACAGTTGAATTAGGCACTCTCTGCCTCGAGGAGCCCACACCAAATCTTGGTGTGTATTTCCATCTTTCTCTCCCATTTCTCAGCAAGCTCTGTTCTTTCCCCCATTTCCCAAATAAATTATTTTTACTGGCCTAACTTAAAAAAAAACAAAAACAGTTGAATTAGATAAATTTTGCCCTTCAAGTTTCTTCTGCTTACTACCAAAATAATTTGCAGACTTATTTGCCTGGTCTGTATCTTTTTGTTCAAGTCAGAGGAAATAAATGTCTTTACACTTTGAAAGTTTGTAAATAAAAGATTTGCTCCAGTTTAATACCTATGCACTTGAATATCCTGAGTTTAGGTAGAGAAGGGATAAAGAGTTAAAGGTTCACTTTCTATACGGTGAAGACAATTTTCAGGAACACATTGGTAAAATTCGCTTTTGAATGAGATAAAAATTTGATCCAAAATGGCAGCAATAAAGGAGATAAGATTTGCCTTGAGATACTTTATACATAAAGTTTTGTGAGGCTGGAAATGTGGTATAGTGCCCTGATGTTTACTCTTCCATTTAAATAACAGGTAAAATTATTAAGTGTTTATTATGTATCAGAAATTATGTACCAAGCCCTGAATTGTTGGGCATGTATTATTTCATCTATGAGATATGTAGACTTATTATACTCATGTACTGATGAGGAAAAAGGGAAGGAAATAGGGATTTTTAAAGGTTAAGTAACATGTCAGAGGTTGCAAGTGTAAGAAGTAACAGAGTCAAGAATTAAACCCAGAGAATTTGCCTCTGGTGCCTGAACTCTTAAACATTACCTATGGTAAAAAATCTAAATCAGTACTGGGATTAGCAATAAACACGTTTGGGTTGAATATGACAATGGTTTATATATGGATAGCCTACAACTATAATCCTGTTACAGGTAATACCATAATCATAACAAATATACAAATTATATTAATAAGAAATAAAAACTAAAATTACTTCTATCTAACAAAACAATTCTAACAGTGTAGAGGGCAGGATTTGGAATAATGATAACTTCACAGTACCTTATCAACTCTGTTTTTGTAACCTTTATTAGTGTTTCCATATCTTATTTGATTTCATTGTCTACCGACCAAACAAAAATCTCTATATGTACTGTTATTCTTGTGTGTGTGTGTGTGGATAGACATGACAAATCTGAGCATCAAAGAAGTTAAGGAAATTGACTACGTTCAAATAGCTATTTGGTAGCAGAAATGAAATTCAAACCCAAATCTTACGATTCCACATCCAAAGGGTAATGGCCCCCCTTCCTCCATTTGCATAAGAACAATAGTGGTTTGCCAAGTCTACTCAACAGTGCATTTGTTCTTTCTTCTCACAGGTCGCTACCCTCAAGAAAACAAGGGGACCTACATCCCTGTCCCTATTGTCTCAGAGCTACAAAGTGGAAAGTGGGGGGCCAAAGTAATCATGAGAGAGGACAGGTCTGTCCGGCTGTCTGTCCAGTCTTCTCCCGACTGCATTGTGGGGAAATTCCGCATGTATGTTGCTGTCTGGACCCCCTACGGCATACTCCGCACAAACCGGAACCCAGAAACAGACACATACATCCTCTTCAATCCTTGGTGTGAAGGTAAGGAGGAGGGATGTGTTTGTCTCGTGAGAAAACAGTAATTCACATATCTCCAATGCATCTGTTTTTGGAAGAGTGACAGGATTATTCCAGAAGACTTTTCCTGTTCCTGTTTTCCATGATTGAAAAAAGAGAAAGAGGTCTTCAGTCTCTCTTCAGTGTGTCTGAAGATAAAGCCTGTATATGTGATGTTAATGCTGCTTTACATTTATTCCAAGAATTAATTTAAGGTTGCCCAATGTTGCACAATTAGTTAATTGCAGAGCTGTATGTTGATAGCGTCTGTGTATGTTATGGTTGTGTAAACAAAAAGGATTTGTTAAACTTGACTTTCAAACCTGTTAAGGATCCTTGGCTCTGACTTCAGAAAATGGAAGAAAATCAACTGTGTCTGTGCTGAAACTAGCTTCTTTATCTCCTTAATTCAAAATCGAAAGCTTGACTATCTAATGGAGCTCATAAATTTGTTTATATGCATATTGGATGCAGATTTCACAAACCATAACTCTGTTACAAGCCTTGCAACTTTCTTTTAATATAACACAACCTAATTTCTACTGCTATTTTGAGTCTTCCTGTCTGCTGCAGAAGTTTAATCTAGTCATATCCAAATAAACTCAGTCAAGTCCTGCAATTTCTCTCTCAATTCAATTTGAAAACTCCATCACACACAGAATTTTCTCATCATCCCTATCTCTGCCCTTCCACACACACCCTCCCTACTCCCATATTTGGTATGGGGATGATTTTTAAGTTCTGGAGGTGGATGCAAACGTTGTGACAGCATTAATGGGAGAGGGCCCACTTTCAGGTCTCAGGAACTAAGGCAGTGGAATATATAACAGCCAAGAAGGGCCAGGAGTCTTCCCCTGTGCATTATGCTCTAATATCTTTCAAAATGAGTCTGTATTGTTGTTGATCATCAGAGTCTCATAGGGTCCGGATTGATCTGAACTGGACACAGAAAGAAGTAGACAACAACGATGTCTACTCATATGTGACATACACCTGGTTCCTACTAGCCTTTTCTTTGAATGATCTGTTCCAACAGTGTTGGCAGATGGTGCCAAGCTAATCCTATGCTCCCCACCCACCCACCCCCATCATTCTGTACCCAGCACTACTATCTAAGAGACAGATGTTCAATGGTAACATGAGATGTTAGCTAAGCCATGTGCAATTCAAAGTATGCTCCTATTTGTTAGTAGTTGCCTTGTGTTCTCATCAACTAGGTATAAGACATTTTGCATCTAGGTTGGAAAACAGATATGGAAAAGACTGAAGAGAGTGGTGTTCTGGAGATAAACTATGACCTTGAAATTACTGTAGATATCTCAAGAGAAATGAAAAGTAGACAAACTAGATATGTGTCTGGAGATGAAGATCAGAGATGGAAATTCGGGAATCATCTGCACCTAAAGAGAAAATATAGATAAAGAAGGAAAGAGGATATAATATCAAGTTACACCAGCAGTTAGGGTAGAGAAGGAATCACCTAGAGAGACTGAGAAGGAAGTAGCCTATTATAAGAAGATTTAAAAATCCAGGGGCATGGACATGATTTTAAAGTGATGGAAATGACTAGGAATAAAGAGTTTACTGCCCAGAGAGAAGTTCACAACCTTGGCTACATGATGGAAAATACTGATGCCTCAGTCTCCCCACCCAGAGATTCTGGTGCAATTGGTCTGGAGTGCAGCCTGGGCTTCAGGATTTTTAAAAAGAACACTGCAGGTAATTCTTGAAGCCGAGGTTGAGAACAGGTGTCCCCTATGCCAGGAGGAGACAGCTACCCTCCACTGGGACAGGAGCAAAATAGGAGAAGATGGGGCAAAGTGCAGGTTTTCTAGATTCAGTGGAAGCAGAATGTGATTGTTGCCAAGTCATTGATTCTCTTTTCTTACAGAAGTGTGAAGCAAAGTCCTCTGTTGAGGACCAGTAAGGAGGAGGGACATGAAATAGCTACCATGGGGAATCAGACACATGCAGACACATGACAAGTAGGCCCTCCCTGCTCCTCAAAACATAGAGAAAACTTCCAAGATCCCCTTAATGCCTTGGTCTGGGAAAGTCCAAAATTTCTGCCATTTCCTTGAGGATTTCTGTCCTTCTGGCTATCTCTACCTCTAGGAATCCTATTTCCCCCAGTGCCGACTCCTGGGCAGACTTAAGTGAGGTATTTGAACCTTCTTCAATTTCTATTACATTGACAACAAAAACATTCACACAAACATTTGTGAATATGTAGACATTCATTGAAATTTTGAGTGGAGGGTGATAGGAAGAGAGATTTACTCAGTGGTTCGCAAACTTAACCCACCTCACCACAATCACCTGGGGGGGCTTGTTAAAACACAGCTCTCTGCAGCACCCCTATAATGAGTAGGTCTGGGTGAGGGCCTGAGAATTTGCAGGTCTAACAAGTTCCCAGGGGATACTGAGGCAGAGAAAAAGACCACACTTAGGGAACCACTGGTTTACATTAGAACAACAAAACAACTTGAAATAGAAAAGCATAATTTACTCTTAAAATGTCATGGACTCTTCACTAAACCTAATCCCAGAATCCCACCCTCTCTTCACCTCACTGCCTCTCCCCTCTCTCCTCTTTTTCTTCCTTCTTATTCAAACTCTTCTCTCCCATTCTTTCTTAGGAACAGATTCTCTTTCTTCTCTCGTGCAGAAGCAATTCAGCAAGCTTTTTTATTTTTGTTGCCAAGCTCCCACAACCATGTTTTGGGGGGTTTGCATACTTTTTGAAGACCATTCCTTCCAGAAAATCCCTGGTGCCAGCTTTAAAGATAATACTTTTTTTTTCAACCTCCTTATGTTAATATACACTTAGATTTTGGCAGAAGATGACGATTGGGGTTAATAATATAAATACAGGAATGTTCTACTACAAGGTGTTAAGAATGTGGTGATACATGAGAAATATATAAATAATGTAGTTTGTAGACTATAACATTGTACTATTTTTTTAGCAAAAGCAAAGAAGGTACTTTTTTGACCTTTTGCTTAAGATCAAGAAAAGAAAATGGGGTTTGGTTTTGTGAGATAAGAGTATGATTAAGCATTTTTTCCTCTTCTTCATTTTTTTTTCATTAATAAGGAGACCTTGACTATGTCATTTAACTAATCTGTGTTCATCTCTGTATCTTTCTGAGCACTGGAGAAACAGTTAAGTTAGTTGTTGGAATTAGATAAGATAAAAGAGATAAAAGTGCCTGGACAGGAATTATTAGGAGTAATGCTTCCATAATTTTTGAGTTGCCTTTTGTCTATTATTTTATTTTTTGAATTTGAAATAAAGTTATGTGTGTGTATATATACATATATGCACACACACTTAGATCCCCCAGGGAAAATTTATGAAATAAGAGAAAGAGATCATCTGTTAATTCCACTTATTGTGAAGTCTTCCCAGCCTAGCATCCAAAGCATACCCTGAAAAGGGGATCTGTAGGAAGATAAAATCCCCCCTCCTGCCACATGCCACATACACTTGAGCCTGACAATCACCTCCAGTTTTGTGCTTGCATAGCAAAGGCCTCATAGAGATACTGTCTGGCAACTGGAAAATAGGAAAAAAGTGAGGGTGGGACCACTGCCCAAATGGGAAATGTAACGGAAGAGTAAAATGGAAACAGAACCAGTTAGTTCTCACAAGTTGTTGGAAGAGTAGGATAAGGGCTGAAAACATTGCACGCTTGCTGTGGCAGGGAGAGCCAGGGTGGCTCGGGGATGAGCATTATGCCAGCACGTACAGTATTTATTGATAAAAGACTGTTCTGTTGTGTTCCTGGGGGTCCTTCAGCCTGCTTTGCATTCCTAGGCAATTTATCCTCCTTAATCACTAAATCATTAATGGGGAATCAATAGTAATACCACACTAGTGAGATGGATGTGGGGAGAAATATTGGTTAGTTTTTAAATTTAATACTGCAAATCAAGATTTTGGTCCATTCCATCAGGGAGCCCATCTCCAGGGCATTGGAGACAGAACTGAATCCACGAAGGCAGCGGGGGTGGGCTGGCCATTTATTGTGAATTCATCTTGTTTTTCTGACCATTCAGGATCTCTGAATAATTGAGTGTATTTCAGTATTTAAATTCAGAACTTTCCAGATCAGTAGATTTCTGATGCCTGTGCCTAAGATTCTGGGGCAGTATTTGGTTGTTATATTTGTTTCTGTGTCAGTCATTTTCACAGTGTCTATCTTCTCTTGATAAAGTGTTTTCTCTCACATTCCCCATAACTCATTTTTCCTTACTTCATTTGATCTTGTATTCTTAGCACCTAGGACAGTGCCTGGCACATGCTTGATACCTAATAAATGTTTTCTGTGTTGAATTAATACTTCCAAGTAAATACTATGCGGGTTCACTGCACCTTATCAGCATAGTGAAGGTGTAAGTGTAACCTCAGACCTCACCATCTTGAAAACAGCTAAAGACATGCATGGTGGGCCGGTGGGTGTATGTTTGCAGAGTTCTGCTCTCTTAGCATCTGACACTAAATTAGTAGCTGGTACTTCTACCTTCCAGTCAAAGTGATATTCGTATTTATCTTTCAACAAAGAAATCAATTGAATTGCATTTAAAGAAATCAATAAATTTCCAATATCTGGGATGCTTTTAAAAGAGTGTAAATAAATATGATTGGCTTATTATAAAATTAATTCTTTTACTATATGCTTTCATAAATATATATGGTTCTTTTGACCCTTCAGTTAAAAAAAAAAAAGAGTAGTTTTGCCAGGATCTATATTCTCTGGGAAACAATAACCAAAACTCCCTTCTCCTGGAGACACTAGAGCCCTGACCAGAATTTATACTCTCAGGCTAGAGCCATTCATCTATTCAATCCACAGATATTTATAGTATGTCTCCCACATGCCCATTATAATCCAGTTACCCATGCATAGTGCAACAATATTATTTATTCATTCACAAATATTAAGGGTCAATGCTGAATTAGACACTGGAGATTCACTGGTAGTGAAAAAGACAGACACAATCCTTGCCCATATAGAGCTTCTAGCCAAGGTTTCACAAATGAGCTACTGTTACAAAAAAATTACAATTGTGGAAAGTGCTAAAGCAAGTCAGGACATAACACAAACACATAAGATGGGGCATTCCTAGTGGAAGAGTGGGGAGAGGCAGGTCGGCAGTTTATTTTTGTCCTCTCAGTAGCCCCTAGGATAGTGCATGAATAAAATAGTAAATAGTTAGTTAATTGAATTTTTATGAAGTTTAAATAAAGCTCAGATGAAAACTGAATTTTCAAGCCTCCTTCGTAATAAAATCCAGTGTTTGAATCAGGCAGAGGCTCCTTCCTCCTTTTTATACCAAATGAATGTCAGTCAATGGGGCTTTGTTACACTGCAGTCAGAAGGAGCCCAGAGAACTCAACATAAGCATCGTTTCCAATGACATATGGGTGATCCCATGAGCAAGGGCCAAAGCTATTTGTAAGATATTTCTGGAAGGAGCAAGGTTGGACGGGTCTAATCCAGAATCACATTTGCCCACCAATTCAGTGGTTTACAGTCCTTATATCTAGAGCTTTTTAAAGTCTTCAAAGTTTACTCAAAGCCGGTATCTCCCAGGACCACGTGTCATGAGCTCCTGTCTCCTTCCATCTGCCATGGTACCTGGCACCAAGGGTGAAGCTCAAATCAAGTTTGCTGAATGGAGTTGATCACCACCACTCCGAGAGGCAAGGAGAGGAATATTCATCTCATCTTTCAGGAGAGAAAAGAGGCACTGTGGTGTTGCATACATTTCTCAACGCCACCTAGAAAACTAGGAAACACGCTGGATCTAAAACTTGGGTGTCCTGACTCAGTAAGCTCTTAATTTGGAAACGGTAGTTATCAGTATCACGCCTTGTGCAGCAAGAGAAATAAGAATTAGATGGCCAGCTGAGAAATTTCTATGGTGTTCTAATCAAGATCAAGGAGTCCTGCCATTAAAATAAATAAATAAACAAACAAACAAATAAGCAAACAGATACAAACAAAAACAGGTTGATATTTATTTATAAGATCAAATGAACTTTTTCTCTGCAAAAAAAAAAAAAAAAAACGACATTAAAGCATGCCAGCCAGGGCACATCCCTTCGAGGATGCGCACTAAGTAAAGAAGCTCTGACATTTTCTTTGTAGAATTGCTTCATGAATAATGATCTATCTTCTGAAAATATTGAAGTGCACTAAAAATCTCTTAACCGGCAAAACTGGCAAATGAGCACAAATCAAATAAAAAGCCCAGGCTGGTATGATCAGTAATGCAATGCAACAAGTTTGTAAGGAATATAAGCCGGTCTGACTGTTGAGAACCTCTTGTCTGGGACTCCTGGATTCATTCCATTCCAGAATGAATAGGTTCAAAGACAAGACCACCAGAGCAGTTGTCTTAACACCATTTTAGAAAAAGCAGTGGCTTTGAAAATTTCCAGAAAGAAACGCACAGATCCTGGAAGTGCTATTCTTTAATAAAGTCTCATGTCTCCTACAGCACACCCTGCCACTGGAGCTTGCCACCCTTATGATTTACTTGGAGCTGGAAAAACATATCACATTTGCTCTGCAGATGAAACCTCTCCCTCCAAGAGCGATTACTGTCTCCCAGCATGTCTTTCCTCTTTCTTTAGTGATGTTTAGCCTTTATTTAAGGGGGAGGCAAGTAACAGGTATTTCTAATACCCTATTAAAATTTCCCCCTTCACTATCAGTGTGACACATCTTGCCTTTTTGAAGGGCCCAGACCATTATTTCTTCTAAAAGATTAGAAACAAAAGCAGCCCCTGATTCGCACTGTTAGACAGTCTCTTCACAGAGATAACTTATATGATAGAGTCTTGGCATCATAATTTTCTTTGATCTCTGAGTTCGCCTTGCAAGGCTTGAAGTTCATGACTTTGGAAGAGGCACTCCCTTTAACTTTAAAATAATATGTAAATAAGAAAAGAGAATAAATCAGCCCATGCAATGATGAATGCCCACCTTCTCCCAAAGAGGTTTTACAGGTACTGTAATTGATAGATGCAACATTCATTTCTGCATGTTTGTTATACAATTCTTACTCTCTTTGAGTGGGGAGGCAAGTGGTAATTTCCAAGGGTGCCTGAAATCAGCCCTGTATGTCAGTCCTAAAATTTCTCAGTGCACAATTTTCTTTTTTTAACTACCCCAGTAATCCCACAAGAGGAACAGTCCAAATAAATGAAATCATCCTTCTTTACTGCTTGCCTCGCACAAATTGTTAGTCACCCTGGAAAGGTGGTTGTTTACAAGGTGTTTTGAAAGCCTATTGGGGTGGTAGAGCCACTCTGGAAGTGAATGGCAATATTGTGTCTTGTTCACTAATGGCACCACGTGTAATTTTTTTTTTCTCTTGACTTTTATTCTGGCGGTTCTTTGCCGAAGGTCACCAAGGAGAGAAAAGTCATCAGTAGCTCCATGGTGCTACCACTGCAATCTCTGAGCTTTCTAGACCTAGCTTCCCCCATCAGTCTTCATGCATTTCAGAATTATAGCCCCAAATCCTACACTCATACACCCCTGCTTTTCTAACAGTACAAATTCTTGGGTTGCTAGAACAGTGAGTTCTTTGCAAGTTGATTTTTCCTCTTAGTAAGGTCCTCATTCATTTGATCAAGTGGAGAATCAGTTTCTCCCCTGATCTAGTTAATGCCCACTGCCCCTCTAATACTAACCAAAAATTAAACAACAAACAAACACAACAAAAACATAAGTCTCCCGAGGCAAAAGATTACATTTTCCTGATTTTGTTAGCCTATCAAACATAGGGAGTTTTTTGTGTTTCCATGGCAATATAAATATTTTTTTCTAATTTCTTTTTTTTATTAGAAAAGTTGTAGGTTTACAGAAAAATTATGCAGAAAATATAGAGTTCCCGTATACTGCCCTGCCCCCCACAGATTTCTGTATTATTAACACTTTTGTAGTGGGGCAACTTTGCTACAATTGATGAAAGAATATTATCATAATTGTGCTATTAACTATAGTCCATAGTTTAAATTAGGGTCCGCTGTTTGTATTACACAGTCTTATGGCGTGTTTTTAACAATTTTATTCTTGTCACATATATACAACCTAAAATTTCCCCTTTTAACCACATTCAAATATATAATTCAGTAGTGTTAATTATGTTCGCAATGTGCTACCATCA
Organism: Tolypeutes matacus; assembly: GCA_026826555.1. Taxonomy (NCBI): domain Eukaryota; kingdom Metazoa; phylum Chordata; class Mammalia; order Cingulata; family Chlamyphoridae; genus Tolypeutes; species Tolypeutes matacus. Next base: position 11,341,794 of record JAKSZT010054399.1, read on the forward strand.
CCACCATCCATTACCAAGAACTTTTCCATTACCCCAAAGAGAAACCTAGCTTGGGGCAACTGTATTTTAAAATGACAGATCTGAATAAAAATGGGAGGGAAAAAAAAACATTGCTTTCCACCTTCAATCTTCTTTGAAAATCATAAATAAATTTAAAATTAAAATTGAGCCTTCACTGTTTGACTTGCCTTGCCTTGCTGTGGATTCATGATTGTGCCCGTCCATTTTTAAGTAAGATTTAATTCAGCTACTGGTAGGAAAAGGGTGGCCTTTCCTTGAGCTACAGAACTCTACCCTATTTACAGTTTGATACCTAAATTTATAACTCCCTATCAATGATAACCCTACTCCCCAAGGTAAATCCTTCATTTTCTTGGACTTTTCTCTCGCTCCCTAAGCTCCAGACATCCCTCTTCATCCCTCATTCTTTTGCTAGACATGTATTGATTCCCCACTTCCAAGCCACTGAACCAGATGCTGGGGATACAGTGACCTGATCCTTTTAACTTAAGAATCACAGTCTAATTGGGTGACAGCTTAGCATTCACATCCTGGTTTCCCTTCTTATTAGCAGCGAAGCCTTGGGAAAGTTATGTAGCATCTCTCTGCCTCAGTTTCCTCATCTATAAAATGGGGATAATATAATGCCTTCCTCTGAGAGATTTTATGAGCTTTAATGAGTTGATTTTTTTTACATAGCACTTAGAAAGTTCCTGACACATAGTAAACACTAGGTTAGTGTTTGTTAAATCATTAAATATAACAATCATCTCCATACAATGGGAAACATGTTCTTCAGTATCTACAGGGCACTAAGGGAATAAGGTTTAATGCAGCCTGTGCTGGGAAAAATAAGGGAGCATGGAGACTTAAAGAAGGAGGACATGCTACGATTATATGATGATATTTAATAAGAATATTGATAATAAAAGAAGAGCTCAACCATACTGTTCTTGAAGAAAAATGAATATATCAAAATTGAACTGGGGGCGGATGTGGCTCAAATGGTTGGGCGTCCGTCTGCCATATGGAGGGACCTGGGTTCAATCCCCGGGGCCTCCCGGTAAAATTTAAAAAAAAAATTTAAAAAAAAAATTAAAAAAAAAAAAAATTGAACTAGCTAATCTCTTAGTAAACAGCTATTTTCACATAAATGCAAAAACCTTTCTAAAAATAACTCTTTTTCTGATGATAATTCTTACAGAAAAACAAAAATAATTAAAGCATTAAAAAGAATCCAGAGTTCTACAAATCAGAGGCTCCAACCATTAACATTGGGGTGTATTTTCAACTATTTAATGATTTTAATTTTTATTTGACAATTAATTGAATACATTCTTCTTGTCCCATATACACACACGTACACATTTATATGGTAAAAAGTGAAAGTTCCCTCAGACCTGCCAATTCTCTTTTTCTCCCAAGAGAAAACCACCTTTAGCTGTGTATATCCTTCCAGATACTTTGCTATAATTTAAAATATTAATGTCCATAAACACACCTATAGAGTTTGGATTTGTAACCACAGATGGGAGTGTGTCATATGCATTGCTGTGTACCTAACTTTTTTGCACAATATATCTTGGAGATCTTTCAGTATATCAGTATCTACATATTCTTTTTAATAGCTGTTTAGCATGATTGTATAACAATTGATTTGGTTTTTTACTCACAGATACTTAGATCATTTTCCATTTTTCACTGTAGCGAACCATGCTGCAATGAATGTTGAGCATTCATCTTGTACCTGTGCAAGTATTTCTGTAGAATGGACACACAGAAAGAGCATCACTTGGTCAAAATGAATGCACATTTTAAATTTGCCTAGATACTGCCAAATAACCCTTTTAAAAGGCTGCACTAGTTGGTAATACTGCTACAGTATATGAGAGTATCCATTTCTTCACAGCCACAATGGCACTGGGTGTTACCAATTGTTTTAATATTTGCCTATTTGGTAGACAAAATATGGTATTTCATTGCTATTTCATGGCTCTTTTAACTTATATGTCTCTAATTATTAGTGAGGTTGAACATCTTTTCATATATTCATTAAATGTTGTATTACTTCTGAATTGTTCATATCTGGGACTTTGAAGGTGAATTAAGGATTGACAGGAGGAAACATGCATCTCTTAAATCTATCTATAAATTTTGTGTATGGTCTGAAGAAGAGATCTTATTCCCACGTGGATAGCCATTGTCAAAAGATCATTTATTGACCAGCTTTGTCATTACCAGTGCTCTTAAATGCCATCTTTTTTTTTTTTTTTTTTTGGCTTTTATAAAGGATATTTATTTGGGGTAAAAGCTTACAGTTACAAGGCCATAAAAAGTCAAACTCAGGGTTGCTTTCTCACCAAAGTCAGTTGCCACGTGTTGAAGCAAGATGGCCACTGATCTCTGGCTGGTCTCTGCCTTCCCCTCTGGGCTTTCTCTTCCTCTCGAGGCTCCATGGACCCAGCTTCCTCCTGATTTCAGCTGCAGGCTGGCATAGGGCTTCCTATATCAGTCTCGGCCATTCTTCCCAATCTCAGCTGTAAGCTATCAGGCGAAATGACTCCTCTTCAGCTGTTTGAGCCTTCTTTCGATCACATGGCTGGATCAAGAATGACAGAGCTCTCTGTCTTCCCACGGTCTGTCTGTGTGAGTGTCTGTTTATATCAGACCCAGCAAGGGTTAAATGCCATCTTTATCAAATGCTAAGGTCCAAGATGCATCTGTTCCACCCATATATTTTTCTATTCCTGGGTCAGTACCACGTGGTTTTAATTACTGCTTTGTTTCTGTTCACTATAAACACAATAATGCTACGTAAGAATGAAAAAAAATCTTAATGGCATACAACAGTAAGCATTCATTCTCGTGGATCACTGACCTGGCTAGGGTTTGACTGGCCAGCCATGCTTCAGACCAGAGCAGCTGAAGATTCTCTACCTCCCACTGCAGGTCTTGGGGATGCTTTTCAGACCAGAGAGCTTGCTGGGGCATGTTTTTCTCATGGGAATGGCAGAAGTTCAAGAGCACATCCTCAGCTGGGCAAGCACATTTCAAGCCCCTGCATGCATCACTTCTACTACCATCCCATAAACCAAAGCAAGGTCAAACTTAAGAGGGGGATACAATTCATCTTTAGAGGGAAGGACTGCTAGTTTCACGGGAAACAGCATAGGTCCAGGAAAGAATGAATTGAGGCCAAAAGCTCAATTCACCACAAATTTTATTGTAGGTCAAGCAGTCCCAACCAGAAACGACCCTGTACTCTCGCTCACCCAAAGGCAGCCACCCACACCTGTTTCCCCCACTTTCCCCGAGCACCCAACCACAAGATGAGCAAACATCTTGCCTCTCAGAGAATGACATACTGAAACAGGCCCCCCGCCCTCTTCCCACATCCTCCCCTATACCCTACCCCTTAGCCAGCCCCAAGCTAAGCCCGGGAATATATAAAACACCCTTTTTGAACAGAGCAGGCTGAAGTCTCACTTCAGACCCCTGCCATGCTGGCAATCTAATAAACTTCTCCACCTGAACTTTAGGTCTGTCTCCGAGCCTCATTGAACCGAGATCTAACATTTTACAGTGTACATTTATTTCTTGTTGGGTAGGTCCCCCAATATTTCTTCTTTTTCAAAACTTTATTTTTGGACTGTTTGCTTCGCATCAGCTGTTATTTAAAATAAGCATGCATAGTTCCAAGTGGAAATTTTTTGGGCTTGCATTGAAATGTAAAGAATAATTTGGGTAGCAGCGATATCTTTACAATGTTGAATCTTCACATCTAACTAGAGACATTTTTTTGTCTTTTCATTTATTCAAGTTTTCTTTTCTTCCCTTTGGCAAAATTTATCTTTATTATAAAAATTTCAAACAAACTTGAAACTAGAAAGAATAGTACAAAGAATACCTATAGATAAATATCCTGGAGTCAGTGGTTATCAAGGTTTTACCAGATTTGCTGTCCTTTTTTGCCTTAGTATTTTCAAGCTGATCCCAGTAATCATGTGATTTTACTCTTACATATTTTTGTAATTTTTAAAAAGGTGAGACACACAAACACAGCTATACCATTGTTATAGCTAGTAAAATCAGCAAGAGTTCCTTGGTATTATCTAAAATCCACTCCTTAATCAAATCTCAAATGTCGTTTTACAGTTTGTTCATTTGAATCAAGGCCTACGCATTAAATTTGGACAATATGTCTCTTAAATCTCTTTTACTTTAGGGAAATTCTCTTCATCCTTTTTTTTTTTTTTTCCCATGCCATGAACTTATGCTGAAACTAAGTCATTTGTCTCATAGAACTTTCCATATTCTGAATTTTCCTGATTGTGTTTCCTTGGTGTCATGTAATACATTCCGCTAACTCCTGCATATCCTATTAAACAGATCTAGAGACTTGATCAGATTCGGTTTCAAATGACTGGCAAGGGTGGGGGCTAGAGCACTTCATAAGTCATATTGTGTACTTCCCAGGGTATTCAGCGCATCAGGCAGTCTGGTGCTCCCTCCGTTCGTAATATTTAGATTTATCAGTGAGTTCAGGTTTAAGCCATCTATTATGAAATTCTCCATTAGCCTTTTAACTAATGAGCTCAGCCTAGATCCGTTATTTCATTAGGGATTGCAAAACGGCCATATTCTAATTCTACCATATCTTCTGCATTTGTTACCATAAACTACGTTCTTGCCTTGAATCATAGAAGAGAGTCTGAATGCACATTTCTTTCCCTATTTGTCAGCTTTTGGAATATTGAGTTCCTAGCACCCTACAAATGTGGCCAGTGACTTTTGATCATTAATAAGGTCTGAATATTGAAATATTTGATGTGTTTCCTTCCTTTGCAATTACTATTATTTTGATGGAGAGTTTTTCTGTTGCTGTAAAGTAAACTACCTCAGATGTTAGAGGCTTAAAATAGTGGTTTATTGTTTTTCATGATTCTGGGGGTCAGGATATTCAGGGCTTTGCTGGCTGGTTCTTCACCTCCATGCTATGTCAACTGGGGTTCCTCACTTAGTTGCCTTAAGGTAGGACGTGCTGGAAGATTCACAGAGGCCTGGCTCGTATATCCAGGGCCTCAGCTGGAATGGCTGGTGGCCTCTCTCTTGCTTTCTATTCATCTGGCTTCCCAGGGGGTGTCCAGATATTGTGCAATAGCAGTTGTATTCCAAGGGTATGTGTTCCAAGAGGACAACCCGATCCTGTATCAAGCCTTTGCTTGTGTCCCATTTGCTAATGTCCCATTGGCCAAAGCAAATCAGATGGCCAAACTCAAACTCAATGTGGGAGGGGACCACACATGTCTGATTGCCCGAAGGCAGCGTTTATTTGGGCTACCCAGGTAACAGTCTACACAGGAGATTCATCCAAGCCTCATTTCAGCACCATGCCAGACTCTAGGTTGGAAGAACAAATATTTCAGTTTAGGGTATAGTGGTAAGTGCACCTTTTAATGTAGTCTTAGGAGTTCATCCTAAAAATTATTTCCTCATTTCCATTGCAGTATTTGGATATGTTTTTTTAGAGGTTTCCTGATCATTGGTTCATTAAAAAATTCATGTGTTTCTTTCCATTGCAGTTACTATTATTTTTGATATTCAAATTGTCCCATCCTTGGCCAGTCGGAGTCCCTTCAAGTTGAATTCTGATGCCTTTATGTTTTATCTTTGGGAATAAAGCTGAGGTTCTAGTTTGGGGTCATCAGGCTATGCAGAGATTATTCTTAAAACATGACATTCTGCCTCTAGAACTCAAGATCATGCCAGCAATTTGTCGGCATTGGTGCTTACACTTGCAAGAGCTGAGGGGAGACTGGGACACACTTGTTATTTAACTCTGGCTTCTTCTGGAAAGATGTAATGGCTTTAGGAGGAATGAATTCTTGATACACACAACAGCATGAATGAATTTCAGAATAATTATCCAGAGTGTGTGAAGCCAGACCCCCCCCCCCAAATAGTACATACTGTATGATTCCATTTATATAGAAAAGCCAAACTAATTTATAGTGACAGAAAATAGATCAATGGTTTCCTGGTAGAGTTGAGTGAACCAGGCAATTGATAGGCAAGAGGCAGAGAACAGAAAAAGATAACAAGATAGTGCTGGAAATCAGACAAGATCAAGGAATCACCAAATGGTTCAATCAAAACTCTAATACAGACCAGAATGAGGGGGTCTAAGCTGGTTGAACTGAGCAGTGCTTCTCAAATTTTAATGTGAACATAAATCACCAGAAGCTCTTGTTAGCATTGAGATTCTGAAACATAGGGCTGTGACGGGGCCTGGAATTCGGCATTTCTGATGAATTCCCAGGTAATGCTGATGCTGCTACTATTTGAACTCTTTGAGTAGCAAGGGGCTGCAGCATTCATTTTCCACTTTGGCTGCACATATGAATCACTGGGGAGCTTAAAAAAAAAAGAAGAAACACCTGGTACCTGTATCTCACCTCCAGAGATTCCGATTTCATTGATCTGGAGTTCATCATAGATATGGGGAACTTTTTCATCTTCCCAGGTGATTGTAATGTGCACCCCAGGTTGAGCACCACGACTGGAGAGAGTGATGAAATTCTTATCAGGGAATGACAAGGAAAGAAGCCAGATAAAGTCATAGGCATGACAGTTATGACCTGGCTAGAGAAAGGTAATGACCAGCGAGGCTGTTTGAGCACACACACCTGCCAACCCACGCAAAAGGATTTTTCATGAAAAGGAGACACCCTCCAACCTCCCTCCTGCCAGGGACAGGCTACCAACTAAGCATGACAAATGACGCTGCTGCCTTCTAAATACCCCAGATTTGTTTTAAAAATTGCTTTCAGTTCAGCTAGTTTTCTATTAATATTAAATGGTTGGAAATTATTTTTGATCTGTGTTAAAAATTTGTATCTGCATCACAGAGTTCTGATTCTGAAACTACTGACACATCAGAATCATAAAATGTTTAATGAGCCATGTCAATTTCATTGTGCTGCGTGGAACTTAAAGAGTTAGAGCTTCTCAGCACCTTGCTTATGAATGTCATTTACAGATGGATTTTGGGGGATGATTATGTTCACCCCATTACTAAGAATTACATATTGGAAAATGAGCTATGCTTAGTGAAACAAAAGACTTTTTTTTTTTTTTTTTTAACTTAGCTGATGAAATTGCAGTTTAGGATAAAAATAAACTTTCATGTTTTGGGGAACAGTTTGGTTTGGTAACGGTCATTATGTTTACACCCTGTTGCAGATGATGCTGTGTATCTGGAAGATGAGAAAGAAAGAGAGGAGTATGTCTTGAATGACATTGGAGTTATTTTTCATGGTGAAGCCAATGACATGAAGAGTAGAAGCTGGAGCTATGGTCAGGTGAGTCATTTAGAAGTTGTCATTGTCAAGGGCATTTTTATTTAATAATTTTGTCACAGGTATCCCTGCAGGGTGCCATATATCAATATTAGAGTACCACAATTTCCTGCTCCTCAAGATCTGAGACTCCAAGGCAGAGAGCATAGGGGTAGAGACTTATAACGAAAACTGCATAATTCATTGGTTGATGCCACATATCTTTGGTTTTTATAATGTTATAGAAATGAGAATATTTATGGAGAATATGACATGTTACTGAGAATTGCTTTGGCATTTTAGTAGAGTGAAATCTCATTAGTTCAGACTTTGATATTCAAGCTAGAATGGACTGAAATGCTCCTTTTCCTTATAATGATGCAAAGAATACTGCAAGGTGTGTGCCCAACTCAAGGAAAAACCTTTTTTAAGTGTTACTATAGGATACTGCTAATTAGAAAAGAGTGCTGCAATTTCATCAATGGAGAGTCCACTGAGTTCTCACTTTTTATCATCCACAACCTCAAGTTACTGTCTGGACATAAAGTAACAAATATCATTTCCTTTAAGATTGTCAATAATTCAAACTATTCCAGTTTGACATCTTTAACAATAGAACAAATGAATGATATCTTGCCATCTTTCCATAAATGAGTGCATGACATGTGATTCAGAAACAATTTTTCATTCACAACATGAGAGGAGATGAATGTGTCATCCCTTGGAGTGTTTGGGTTGAGATGACTGGAATCATGTGTCATTGCTCAAGGTACCCAAGGAGAGATTTCACTGAATCTGGCCTCCCCAGGTCACCTGACATTTTCTTTGATCCTGGTACCTTGCTCTGATGCCCATGAAGGATCTCTCTAGATCCCTCACCCACTGCTCCATTGGCTCTGTCTCATCACTGCCTCTCGTCCACCTGGCTCTTGTCACCCTGACTCCTGATAATTGCATGCTTAGTTCTCCCACCTGCCTTTCTGATGTCCTGCCAAGCTAGTGACCCATGCTCTCCTCCCCTGCCTGCCTGCAAACCTTCCTCTTCCTGAGCAATCATACAACATTAATGATTGCCTATTGTCTGATGCCCTTGCCTTGAGTCCCCATTTCCTATCCATTAGCTATGATTCTATTTATGGTCCCAATGTGTCAAACTATAGATGGCATCTAGGAGGAGAGTTAGCAAGGTGAGTATCACAGAAAACTGGGAAAGGGTCCTAGGCATGGTGGGGGAACTCCAATATCTACATGCCTCTGAATATACAACATTCACCCTTGAGCACAGGAACTGTCTGTATCTAATATCATTTTAAAAAGCCAATTGATTTTGTTCCTATGGCTGAAATAAATAGTCAATCCAGTTGTTGGCAGGGATGTAGGGAAATGACTAGTTCTGTGACTATTTATTTAACTCTTGGTTAACTGTCAGCATGTCCCACCGACACAGTTGATAAGTGCCGCTTAATAAGAACCAAAATGATGATTTATTTACATACCTGAAGAACTAACACAATTACCCATAACTGCATACATCACATCAGTTTTTAAAGTTCTAACTGGATTTAATAAAGAATTACATAGTAATTAACCATTAAGATTGTGATTTCTGTCACAAGTACTTGGGGGAAATGATATGCAAGATCTCTGTGTTCAAGGAAATGTCCTATTCCCATGTCCTACTTTAAGTAGAGTATAGATAATATCTTTCTATCTTGCAAGTTTATTGCTGTTTGGTCCTTATTCCAATTTTTAGAAAATTCTGGTATATTTTGTGGCTAGAAACTTTTTCTAAGGAAATTGAACTACCATACTGTTCCTTTGATGATACAGTCCACTCTCTCTAGGTCTCCATGCCCTCTCTTTGACCCTGGGGTCCACCTTGTCACAGAAGAAGGGAAACTTTAGACTGACATTTGCTAGATGAGGTCCCCTACTATTTCACGTGCAAGCTAACGAAACCTGAAATACCGTACCGTGATATACCTGAGAACCGTTTATTTGGAAGACTCACAAGGACTTATGTTACTTTTGAGGTCTCAAGACTTTGGTCTGACATTAGTAAATCATTCATTTCTTTGCCTTAGGCACCAAGCAGATATGTTGGAAAGATCCTCTAAATTAACTTGTGCAATTTTATAAAGACCTTCACATTAGTTAGTTCATGACCCTTGAAGAGGTCAGCTCTCTAGTACTTCTGTTTATATTTATGGCTGGCTTTTATGTTCTTGTTAATCATGCTGTAAAAAAAGAGAGAGCATGTCTGCTTCCTTTCATTTTAATATTTCATACTATAAGAGGTTACTATATAAGAAATATACATTCCTATTAGGTTGTGATTGTATTTTATTTTTAAGCAGGGAGTATCTTATTGTCAGAGTGGACATTAGATTGTCATGTTCTTTTTTCCTGGACAGTTTGAGGATGGCATCCTTGATGCATGCCTATATGTGATGGACAGAGCACAAATGGATCTTTCTGGCCGAGGGAATCCTATCAAAGTCAGCCGTGTTGGATCGGCGATGGTAAGCAACAACCAGTGATCACTAAAATCACATGTGGTTTACCCCAGTACAAACACCAGATCATTAAGAGCTGTTGAAATGGTAACTTACATTTAGTGAACTCTTTTTCATAAGATTCTGGTTCATGACATCCATGATAGCGCTGGTGATTTCCTGAGCTCATGATGTCTCTTCTCAATACTGTATGTTGGCTTCAGAAAAATGGTGATAGGTAATGTGATATTATAAACCAGTTATTCTTTTTTGTTTTGTTTTTTTACCGGGAGGTCCCGGGTCCCTCCATATGGGAGATGGACGCCCAACCATTTGGGCCACATCCGTCCCCCCAGTTATTCTTAAGAACTTCTTGTCTAGGGACTGAGGAATGACATGACAGAATATCATTAGTTATAATCAATCAATCAGTCTATTGATAAAACATCAAGGGGTACAAAAAAAGACATGCAAGATGCAGCTTTTCTCTATTTTCACATGTATACGAAAAGTAAGGAAATAAATTATTCCAATCCTAATATCTTTTACAATGATGCCTCACCACAGTGCTGAAGAGCTAATAAAATGGGTATTAGAAAGATTATTTTAAAAGTAGGGTAGGCATTGCTCATGCCATTTTACAAGTTAGGAAGCAGCATAAGGAGGTCGATAGCAAAGTCTCAGCTAGAACCCAGGTCTGCTGACTCCAAATCCAGACATTTTCTACCTTCCATGATGCTCTCTGAAGGAGATCTGGAAACACCTTTGGAAATACAGAGATTCTGCAACGGAACAGCTTGCTGAGAGAGGTGATAGAATTCTCATGGGTGGCAAGTTAGGGATCAAGTTGGGAGGATTAAATGGGAAGCCAGGGTCCTTGCACTTCTCAAACACACGGACATACACAGCACATGGATCCAGCTCCTTGGTGCATAAAAGTCTGTGAAATCCGATTCATGAGCCCTGAAGAATCAGTATGGTGGTATTACAAACAATGAGAAAAAATATTCATATTACCAATTTCCTTAAGGTTTCTAAAATATTGTCTTTCAAACAATTTTATCTTTGAGTTTGGATTATGTGTTCTTTTGAGTTAAATAAGATCAATATTAAAATTTTTAAGTATTATTCTGCTAATGATTTGCAATGTGATTTCTGGTTAACTTTTAAGAAGGGTTATTTTTATTTTACTAATAACTAAGCTACCTGTAAATTTAAGAAATAGTGGAGCTTAAGAAGTGAATGTAAAAACTAACATTCAAAGGCAGTTTTAGTTTCTGTGTTAGATTACTTTGCATAATGAAAACACAACATATTCTCAAGAATTTTTAAATGTCTTTATAAAAACTACTTTGACAACATACATTAGACCCACAGTTGAGCATAACTTTTTCTGTTTCAAAGACAAGCTTTTCTCTTTTCTTTTCCTTTGAAGTTACCTTGATAGCTTTGCAGTGAAAAGAGATACAATAGCTAGCTGTGGTTGAATATAAATTCCTTCTGAAGCATTCTAAAATGGCTTACTTGTCAGCCTAAGCTTACCCACACATTTTGTGTATTTTTACTGATCCAGAAATCACTGCCTAACACAAGCCAATGCAAGACAGAAGCTAATATAAAGCAGCTAACCTAATACAGCCTAGGTTGACACCTGGACAAGTGGAAGTTGTTAAGTCTTGAATTAAGCAAATAATTTTGATGCGAATTGCCTTGAAATTTTATTAATCATAAAAAGTCCATGAAGCTCCAATTTTGAAAATGTATGGGAAGCGGCTGTGGCTCAGTTGGTGGGGCTCCCATTTACCATATGGGAGGCCCCAGGTTCGGTTCCCGGGGCCTCCTGGTGAAAGCAGGCCCGCCCACACGGCGCGGTTAGCTGACCCAGCGAGCACGAGCAGCAAGGGGGGGATAAATGAATAAATAAATAAAATCTTAAAAAAAAAGAAAAAGAAAATGTATAACCCATTACAAGGTTTGGAACTAGACAGAGAGAATGCATTTGGGGGTGGTTGTTTTGTTTTGTTTTGTTTTGTTTTGTTTTGTTTTTGGAAGGGAAGGTCTTTGGGCATTGAGAGCAGAGGCCTTGTCCTGGACCATTTTGAGCAGTATCTCTAAATTTCCACCACCACCATTGTTTACAGAGACAAAATGTGTGAGAGTTTTCCAAAGCCTTATACATCTAGTATCTCCTTTAATCCCTAGAATAGCTCTTTCCAAAATTTATTCAGCTATAATGATTTTTTTAACTAAAATATGAATCCTCACACACAAAAAATTTAAAGATGACACACTTTTTTTTTTTTCCAAAATGAAGTGTTTTCTGGTCATTCTGGCAGTTTTTCTCCTCATCACAAATCCTTTTAAGGAAATGTAGCATGAAATTACTGAGGGAAGTTTAGCAGAGACTAAAAAGCAAACAAACAGAAAATACCTCAAATGTCTCGATTTAAGATTTGTCTTATAATATGAGACAATATATTTAGAAAGCCCAGAAAGAAACTGTTTTGAAGTTGGAAGTGTCTAGCCAGAACTCCAATTCAGAGGCACATGGACCTGTGGGTTTTCTCAGGGGAGCAGGTCTATCCTCTGGTAGGACAGATCCTGCCTGCATAGCTGTTTTAGGAGTTCCTCTCAAACGCCACTCCATCCTGATCATTGAGATTCAAAATCCCTTTCCCAGGGTACAAATACTAAAGTAGAGCTGCACATCATGACTTGCAAATTCCCCAGAGGTGCATCGCATTGCCTTAGATGCAAGCAAAGGTGAAAGTGATGGGAAGTAGAAATGTTCCTGAGAACAAGTGCTGCCTGGAAGGTGTGGGGTTGAAGCTGCACGGCTCTGGCTGGTAACTGTAAAGGGCAGAGGACAGTGGAGGCAGAGGCAGGAGCAGATGCCTGGGGCCCAGCCTGCTTCCTGTGGCCATGGCACAGTCTAGTGATGAAGACTGGCATGGCGTTTGCAGAGAGCAGATGGGTGCATGTTGCTAAATGAGCATGGATGATAACCCAAATTGGGTAGACTCTCTAATAAAAATAACAGAATCTGGATTTTAAGCCCATAATCCTCAAACAGAAATCTTTATTTCCCAGTAAATATGATCTTGAGGGAGTCCTTAAACCATGGTTTGTCAACATCAGCACTGTTGACATTTTGAACTGGATAATTCTTTGCCATGGGAACTGTCCTATGCATTATACGGTGTTTAGCAGCATCCTTACCTTCTACCCATGAGATGCTAGTGGTACCTGCCTCCCAAACTTGTGACAATCAAAATTGCCACAATGGCCAATACAGCCAAATGTCCCCTGGGGTCAAAATCATCTCAGTTTAGGACCACAGCACTAAACCTCTCTGTGCCTCAGTTTCCCTGTCTGTGGAATGGAAGTAACACTCTCTTCTTGTTTGCATAGCCTTCAAAACCTGTGCTTTTCCTTCCTCTACTTAAGGGAAAGAGGTAGGTCACACAGAAAGAGTAGGCTCTGGTGCCCTGTGAGGAAGCAGGGCATTGGTTCCGGGTTTGCCACTACGTTGCTGTGTAACCATAGGCAAATCATTTAAATTCTCCAAGCCTTATTTCTTCATCTTTAAAATAAAACTTTGCCTCTGTACTCAAACCATATTTGTTATTCCAAGTGGCCTCAAGAATATTCTTTTATTCTTCAAGACAGTGCTCTTTTTCCCTTCTATTTTTTCTTTGTAAGCTCAACTTTTTCTCTAGTTCTTTTCTTTGAGTTGCTGTTACTTCACTTTGATATGAAAATAGGAAAAGTTTAGTACTATCTGGACAGCCTGGGGGTTTTGGATTTTCTCAGGAGAAAGACAGTCCAAAACTCCTGTAATCTCATTGTTTCAAGTTTGGGCCAGAGTTTTTATAACCTTACATAAGCTAACTTTTATTTAGGCTTTCCTAAATATTGAGCGGTGCATTTTACCAAAGCTACATTGTAGATTGATTAAAGGGATAAAAGATAAAGAAGAGGAAAGGAGAAAAAAGAAGAAACTTGCCCAAAGTTACACTTCTTCCATTAAATTACATTGTCTAATTGCTGTTTTCTTTCCACCTCGCTTCTGATATGACAATCCCCACCAGGAAAATTGCCAGGATATATGCCAGGGAAAAAAAAAAATAAGGATGCTTTGTGCCATCTGAAAACTTATTTCACTCACATAGCATTAATAAAGCGTTCCATTCCTCCCCCTAAATTGCTGTGAAGAAACCAGGCATAGACTCTGAGCTCCCATACAGACTATCAGAACAGTTGTGCTATGACACATTATGACAAGGACAGTATGGTCCCGGGAAAGGGGGAAGACAGTAATAATAGCCTGGCTTTCCTGCTGGATGGTTACCTGTCCATGCCCATATCTGCCGCTGTCCGACTGGATCTGGCAGCAACGATATGCAGGAAACTTCTCCAGGGCAATGCAGCTCCTGCTGCAATGGCCATTGTTACTCCAATTCTGTTTAACTTGCTCACTGCGAAAACCCCAAATAGTTCACCCCAGTGCAGGTTCCATCCTTTGGGTTGAGACTTTATCAGTAGAAGACTTCTGTCCAATTGTGCACAGAACCAGCATGTGAGATCTGGAAAACTCTCTAGGGTCTTCCAAGTGAGGAAGTCGAAACCCTTGGAAGTGATGTCAGTCACTCAAGGTCATATAGCAAGTGAGTGACTGAGCTAGAACTAAAAAGTATTGTCCTTACTCTCAGAATATGTTACCAGAGGGCCAAGAGTAACACGTTATTACCAATAAAACAATGACCCCAAGAAAATGGGGCCCAGAACTGGTGAATTTTGAAGTAAGGGAATAAGTGAAATAGGTGTAAATTAGAGAGGATTCTGAATAGCCAGAGGCACTGGGTCCCTAAGGAAAGAGTCCCAAAAGAGGATTAGGTACCATATATGGTATGATAGTGGCATTGGTGGAGGTGGTAGTAGTGGAGATGGTGGTGGTGGTCATGGTGATAATGATGGTAATGGTATTGGACGTTGTGGAGGTGATGGTGGGGATCATGATAGGTGAGGGTGGTGGTGGTGATGCTGACGGTGGTGGTGGTGGTGGTGGTGGTGGTGGTCATGGTGATGATGGTAATGGTATTGGACATTGTGGTGGTGATTGTGGTGATCATGATAGGTGGTGGTGATGGTGGTGGTGATGGTGGTGATGGTGGTGATGGTGGTGGTGGTGGTGATGGTGGTGGTGGTGGTGGTGGTGGTGGTGGTGGTGGTGGTCGTGGTGGTGGTGGTGGTGGTGGTGATGGTGGTGGTGGTGGTGGTGGTGGTGATGATGGTGGTGATGATGGTGGTGAAGATGATGGTGGTGGTCGTGATGGTGGTGAGGATAGAGTAGTGGTGATGACGATAGGTGGTGGTGATGATGGCGATGGTGGTAATATTGATGAGGTTGATATCGGTAAAACACTCAATATTAATTAATTCAAATATTGGTGAGGTTGATGTTGGTAAAACACTCAATATTAATTCATTCAACAAATATTTATTGAGAATGTACTGGCCTAGGTCCTGGTGTACAATAGTGGAAAAAACAGTTCTTAGCTTCACAGAATTTACCATCTAGTAGAGAAGACAGACTAGTAATTAGAAAATTTAGCACAGTATGGCAAATGTTCTGTTGGAAAATTACATAGGGTTGTATGGGAGAGGAAACCTCTCAGGCTTAACTCACATCTTCCTAGGACTGAACACTGGTCTAACATTTGTGGGGTATTGAATCAAGGAATATAAGAATGGCTGACAAAGCAGGTTTAAAGCAGGCTTCATAGAAACCCTTTCCCATGATGGAAAGTATAACAAAATAGTCAGTCACCAAAAGCACTAGAGAAAAATGCAGTAGGGAATAATTTTCTTCTCTGAGGGTTTGTTTGCTTTGTAATCCAGAACACATAAGGTTACTGCCTTAAAGTTTTTCTCCATGGGATCTCAATACTTACAGTCACTTGACTCCATGACAATGTGATTCTGTTATAATAAAAAACCAGGGTAACACTGATAGAAATTTGGAAAGTGGAAAAGGAGAAAAAAATGTTAATATAGTTAATATTTTCGCATTCCAGTGCTTTACACTACTGCTAGCTTGGACTTTCCGGCTTCCCTTGAGGTGTACTCATTTATTTTAACCCTGGTCTTTTGCTAATATTGAACCAAAATGCCATCATTAATCCCCATTAATGCCCTGCTCCAACTGAGCCTTTTGGGAGCTAACTCAAGACTGAACTTTTTGTTAACCAATTGATGTCTGATGTACTGTTTGGTATTTATTTAAAATCCTGAAATCCAGCTAGTAAGTCAAACTGACCACAAGTGGAGGCAGATCTTTGACTTTCCTAGGGCCCAAGAGGCTTCAGGGCTTTTGGTCCTCAAGCCTCCATGATCCCATAAGAAAACTGAAAATAAAGTTATTTTTCACTTTGTACATCTTTTTTTTTCCTTTTCCTTGTCCTAGAATTTAGAAAAATTTTTTCTCTATGTATGAAATGACAGTAATGGCATGTCTACTCCGATATTTTTGCCAAACAATACTCCACAGGGGGTTTTCTACAAAACCATGCTTTTGATTTCCCTGCAGTTCTTTAGTTGGGTGGCCTATGGGATGCTTCATATTCAGAAAATCTCTTCATGCAAGAAACCTGGGATAAAATGATTCAGATTACATTTCAGAACTCATATGGGTTGGAAATTCCATTCCTCAGTCATCCCCAATGAAGCTAACAATCAGAAATAAAATCTTAATGTCTATTCCCTGATCATACAACCAAAGCAAAGCTCCCTCACATTTGTATTCTTTTAATTAAAAAAAAAAATTTAAATCACTAACTGCTCCTTGGCTTATAAAGCCACTGAAATACCCTTTCTTGGAGTGAGTTGTCATGGAGACAACAGCTGAAAAACCACTGCTCCCAACCTTTTCACCATCACCTTTTCACATTCCCCAGTATGGATTTTTTTTTCCCTCAATATTGTCAATCAAAAGAGTATAATTACTTAATAATAATTTGTACCCCCATTCTTGTGTCCAAGATTTATATAATTGCCCATCAGACTTCTAATCAGCCCCAAATAATCATTGCCAACACAGTGAGCATGATGTGATGCCACCTTTTTTGAGGGTGGAAACACAATTTCCATTTGGTGTTTTGGGAGGGTGAAAATATCAGACACACCTGCATTGCTTACTTTGCAGACTCTCAGAGGTCAAAGCTCCCAGGCTGGTGATCATTGCCAGCTGTAGGATTCAGGATGGATTTGAGTCCCCATCCCGAGTTTCTGGGTCTCCAGTCCTATCAGCTTTCTTATTTTAAATGGTTAATTTCTCTCTCCAAGACACATGCTCAGGAATGTTAGGAATGATGTTTCTTATTTTGATATGGCAAGAAAAACCAGAAAAGACCTCTGAAGCTCATTATTACCTTTCCGGGGGCAGCGCATCTCAATCAATAGGCGCACTCAGTGGTGGTACCTTACTGGAGACTATACTGATTAGGATTAGTGAATAATGGTATTGCAGTTCAACTCCATAAAACACTAAAATACCAATTCTGAAAAGATTTTTTTAACCCTTAAAGTTGGAGTTATGGTATTTCTAAGCGTTCCTTGAGCTTGGGAGACATTTCTATGGTTCAGGCAAGCTTCCAATGACTAAGGGACAAGTAGGGAGTTAGGGAAGTTCTTTAAAACATTTCAAACTAAACATAATACCGTAAGGTCTCCTTATTCACCAAGGATTTTCACTTCCTTTTAGGAGAAACTTTTAACAATTGACAAATATATTGGAATTCAGTGGAAAAAAGTAGAATTTACCTAACAGAAATGGTCTTCATAGCCAATTTTGGGAAATTGTAACCATTCCATAAATAACCAATATACAGATGGAGAGGCTCAGGTATCAGGAAGTTAAGTGACTAATATCCAAGGTTACTTTTATAACCAGAACTGGATCTCAGGTTGCCTGACCCCACTGTCCCACACTTGATGCTGTATTTCTGTGGACTTGTCCTCTGTCTGTCCTTGCTCTTTATCACATGAGTTCCTTGGGTACAAATATAATTCCTTTTACGTGCCCTGTTTGATTCCTAAAAAAGGAGAGGGAAGCGAGGGAACAATCAACTGCTCAGAAATCAGTTTTTCTTCTCTTATGGTAAAAGCCAGCACTGTAATGAAGTTTCCATTCGTGGGCCAACAGCTTGGTTTCTCAATTATTAAGGTTACATTTCTTATGCCTGTTGTCCTCATATCTTTGGAGAAAAACAGACATTTATTACAAGCCACCTCTCGAATGTGATAATCCTAGTCAATCTAAATGTCTCCTTCTCCTGAATTGCTTCTTGGAATGAGGTTTCAATGCTGCATCTATTTGGTAATCACACAGGCTATTTCTGAAACACAGAGATGCCTTGCAGCCCACCCTCCAAGCTGTGCAGTTGAAGCTGCTCTGGTCTCGGGGGTACTTTTCCCCAGGATGGAAAGAGAGAAATGCTGCAAAGCCAGGCGAAGCCCTTCAGGATCTCCCCCAAAGCCTTATGCACTTTGTGTTTCTTCCTTGATTTTTTTCCCTTCTGCCCCTCTCCTCCGTCTTTCCTCCTATTGTGTTGTTTTTTTCCCTCTCTCATCTGTCCACATATTTTTTGAGGTCTGTTCTGTAGCAGCCCTATACCATGCAGCAGTGGTATAACAAGGAAAAGAGCAGACAACCCTGGTAGAGCTTAAAACCTCAGTTTCTCTTTCTCTTGGTCCATATCTGGTTATTTTGATCATGGATTGTCCATTAGTAAAATAAGTTTTGGCCAGAGAGGATCCCCAGTTACTGAGGGAGGGACATTAATAGTCCCTTGATGCCATGGTCATCATGAAGAATGAATCTAATTACCTGTCCCTGTTGGAGCTTTTTGTTATGTATATATATCAAAGGACATTTGCATTCCTGTGGTTATATGCTTCAGAACATAGGTTGGGGTTAGTTCATGGGTTGTTGTTATTATTATTATTGAAGTAAAATTTACATATAGTGAAATGCATGGATATTAAATTGCACAATTCATTGAGTTTTGATTGGAGCAATCACCACCCCAGTGAAAATATAAACATTTCCATCAGCCCAGAGATTTCCCTCATGACACTTTCCAGTTGATCTGCCTCCCCCATAAGCAATCACTATGCCAATAGATTGTGGTTTTTGCCTATTCTTAAACTTCATATAAATGGATTCATACAGTAAGTACTACTTGGGGTGGGCTTCTTTTATTCAATGAGTTGTTGCATGTATTTTACTTTGTTCCTTTTCGTTGCTGAACAATATTTTCGCCATATGCATATATCCCAATTTGCCTACAATTTACTTGTTGATGGACATATGAGATGTTTCCAATTTGGAGATACTATGAACAAAAGTACAGTGAACATTCTTGTACAGGTATTTTTTGTGTACGTATGTTTTCATATCTCTGGGATAAATAGCTTAAGGTGACATGTCTGGATCATAGGGTAGATATTTGTTTAACTTTCTGAGAATCTGCTTGTTTTCCAAACTGGTCACAATATTTTACAGTCCTGCTAGCAATATATGAGAGTTCTAGTTTTCCTACAGCTTTGCCTATGCATGGTGTTTTCAGCCTTTCTAATTTTAGCCCTTCTAGTGAATGTTTAGTGGTAACCCGTGGTTTTAATTTCCATTTCTCTGATGACTAATGATGTTGAGCACCTTCTCGTGTATTTATTGGCCATTCTCATACCTTTTTTTGTGTGGGGTCTATGATCAAGTGTTTGCTCATTTTCCTATCAGGTTGCTTTTTAAATAACTATTATTGAATTGTAATTGCTCTTTGTATATTCTGGATATGAGTCCTTTGTCAGATATATGTATAGAGGATATTTTCCCCCAGGCTATGGCTTGCCATTGTATTTTCTTAATGATGTATTTTAAGGGACAAAAGTTTTAACTTTTTATGAAGTCCAATTTTTCAATTGTTTTACATTACCCTCTAGGAAATATGCTATATCCACAAGATCATGAAGGTATTCTCCTATGTTTTCATTTAGAAACTTTATAACTTCAGCTTTTACATTTAGTTCTATGGTCCATCTTGAGTTATCTTTCTGTGTGGTGTGAGGTAGGGGTCAAGGTTAATTTTTCCCAGTTTTTCCATTTGCTCCAGGTCCTTTTGTTAAAAAGACAATCATTTGTTGAAAAATCTTTCATTTGTTGAAAAGTCTGTCATTCCACCATTGTATTGTTTTGGTGACTTTGTTGAAAATCATATGACTGTGTAAGCATGGCTCTATTTTTGGAATCTCTATTCTGTTCCATTGGTGTATACCAATATCATACTGTCTTGATTAGTGTAGTGTTATAGTAAGTCTTGAAATTAAATAGTCCTCCAACTTTGTTCTTCTTTTCCAATATGGTTTTGGTTATTCTAGATCCTTTCATTTCTATATAAATTTTAGAAAAAACTTGTCAATTTTGATCAAAAAGCCTATAACACAGTGAACCATGTTGTGGATGATGGACTGTGGTTAACAGTACAAATATGAGAATGTTCCCTCATGAACTAGAACAAATGTGCAATACTAATACATGAAAGTTATATGGAAAAATATACCAAATGTAAGCTATGGACCATAGTTAGTAGTAATATTTTGACAGTGTTCTTTCATGATCTGTAACAAATGTTCCACAATATAATGTGGAGGGAGTTGGTGGAGGAGTGGTATATGGAAACTTTATATATACAATTTTTAAGAGTCTATTGGCATTTTTGATTAATGCATTTGTTTTGATCTGGTAAGGAAATATTGAAAGGTGTCTTACACCCACCCTCCACGGATACCACATTAATTCATTCAGCAGACCTAGTTGAGCGCCCACTCTGTGCTAGCACTGGGAATACATTCAAATGAGCCTTGGGCCTTCCCTCTGGGAGCTCACGGTCTGGTACTGGGAAGACTGACAATTAAACCAATGACACAATGCAATATGATGAATAGGAGATAGCACAAAGCTAAGGTTACTGTATGAGCAAATCAAAGCGATAGGTAAAAATTTCCAGAGCGAAGCCAGTTGAGATGTAAAGAATCAGTAAGCATTCACAGGTAATGGAGGAGTCTGAGTGGAGAAAAGCATGTCAGGAAGAGAGAATAACATGTTCAAGTACACTGAGGCAGGAAACAGTTTGTTGTTAAAACCTACCACTATGAAAAGCAATGGAGATGGTGAATCGCTTAACTTTCCTTTGTGCTCAAGAAGGAATCAAGGATGAGGAGCCAGACAAGTGAGGAAATAGAAATGTTGCTACCCTAGTGTTTTTCTCTGGTGTTTATTTGCTGGTAGGCCTCCCCATGGAATGGCCTAAGAGACCTCCATCTTTAGTTCATGTCCACTCCTATCCTTACCACATAACTTGGCTAATGGCAGACCAGACACAATAAACAGATCTCCACATTCCCAGCCCAGCAAATTTTCAAATTTTATTATTTTAAAGCTCTTTTTAAAAAACAAATATCAACTGAACCCAAATACATAAAAGAAAAAAGCGGAATGTTGTCATTGAAGAGAGGTGGTGCCTGAAACTTCTCCCACATCACTCAGCTTCTACCCTCCCCACCTCAAACACAGAATCCTTGAGTGCCATGGGACGCAATTTGACATCCACAATACCACCTCCCCCTACGATTAAGATTGATCCTCTCCAGACCATAGTAGAATGCTGTGGTTCACAATACCTGGGAAAGATTTTATTCGAGAAATAATTCTTCTCCTTCCCAAACTTAACTCTCTGCCTTTGAAACTACCTCGTGTTACCCAAAATTTATATCCAGCTGTCTTTGAAAAACTATTATAGACAAGATTAGGTATAAAACTGTTTGCTAAAAGAGTTTCAGAAGTCCTAGCCTTTATGAGACCATAATTTTAAACAATGTATTTTAAAAGAATATAATAGGCTTACAACAGAGAGAAGTCATTTCAATCATAGACACCTAAAATGTGCATACAGGAGAAAAATGCCTTTACATATTTTAAAAGAAACAGAAAAAATAGTAACAATAAAAAATGTAAAGCTATGTGTCAGAGGAAATTGGAAATAAAAGAAAAGTCACATTTCTTGTGATTTCTTGAAATGTATCAAGTTAACAATCTGCTCAAGTCCCCATGACCAGAACTGGAGAGAAGTTTAGTATCCATCGTGCTTTCAGGCTCTCTCCCCATCCCTTGAATTATACGAACCAGAGCTTATTCTGTCCCCTAGGGTGGAGGTCTCCGCAGTGTGGCTTTTGGTCCAGATCACCAGGTCAGAGCAGGTAGCCCTGCTGGCAGTTTCTCTTCTGCAGAGCCAAGCCTAGCCCAGTCTTCATGAGGCTACTCCATTTAAAAGGTCTCCTACCCAAAAGTCATTGCATTTCCTGACTGGATTTCCCACAATTCCCCAGGCCCTGAGGGTCCACCTCCCGTATGCTCAGACCACTTCCCGTTCAGCCCCCAAAGAGCACTGTCCTTGCATCTCCCCATATTTGACAAGCCCGCTTAATCACTCCCCATGGACCTGAGCCTTGAAACCAGAGAGGCGACTCACCCCACTAGGCACCTCTCTGACGCACAAAAGGAATTTTAACTATTCTAACCCCTAGGGTAAATATGAGGAGAAATTTTAAACATTCAAAAAGTATAAAATAAGTGGAGCGTGACATTATGCGTCTGTCAGTACCCGTAGAATTGTACAACACAGAGTGAGCCTTAATGTAAACCATGGACTTTAGTTATTTATTAGTCATTTAATAAATAATGCATCAATATTGGTTCATCAGTTGTAACAAATGAACCACACTAACGTGAGATGCTAAGAATAGGCAAAATTGGCGGCTAGGAGGTGGATGTAGAAGGGAGGTAGAAGGGATGCACTGTAACTTTTGCTCAATTTTTCTGTAAGCCTAAAACTGCTCTAAAAATAGTCTATTAATTTAGAAAAGTATAAAGAAGCAAATAATAATTATATATATTCTCACTGCAAAACTTAAACACAGCATCTTGGCATATCTGCTTCTAGTCGTTTTTATGAGAATTTTTTTTTTTGTAAAACAGTGATACTGCTGTATAATGATAATTCAGATAATGCAGACAAATTTAAAGACAAAAGCTTTAAAACTCTTCCCAAAAATCACCCCAAATTTCACCACCCAGAAATAACATTATTAATATTTGATGAAAATTTTCCCAACGAGTTATATAGATAATTTTTTTTATTTTGTCTTTAGATATTTAAATAGATATAGTTTCTAAAATAAATACAGGGCATGTTGATGGTAGTTTAATTAAAAATATTATGTTTACTCTTAACAGCTTTGTTGAGATATAATTTGCATACAATCAGTTGCACAGATTTAAAGTGTGCAATTTGATAAATTTTGACATGTAAATATATGCCCATGAAACCATCACCACAATCAAAATAATGAGCATACCCATCAAACCCCAGAAATTTCCTTAACTCCTCCCTGCCACCCTTCCCATCCCAAATCATTTCTTTGCTTTCTGTCACAGTAACTTATTTTTATTTTCTATAATTTTACATAAATAGAATCATAGTATGTAATCTGTTTTTTTGTCTGACTTCTTTCATGCTTCTTGCTCTTCTTTTTCAATCCATTTATCCATGCTGTCATTTGTTTTAGTAGTACATTCCTTTTTTATTGTAGAGTAGAACTCCATTGTATGGTTGGACCAAACTTTGTTTATCAATGAACTTGCTGATAAACATTTTAAACAAGTAAATGGCTGTTTCCCATTTTTGGCTTTTCAAAGAAAGCTAAGACCATTCATGTACAAATGTTGTATAATTATGTTTTTATTTCACTTGGGAGTACAATATCTGGGTCATTTTCAAAAAACTACAAACTGTTTTCCAAAGTAGTTTTACCACTTTATACCTCCCACCAGTAGAGTGTAAGAGTCTCAGGTCTTCCACAACCTCTCCAGCACTTGGTGTGAGCCATCTTTTAAATTATAGACTTTCTAATAGGTGTAGAGTGGTATCTCGTGGTTTTAATTTGCATTTCCCTGATGACTAATGATGTTGAGCACATTTTGTTGTGCTTAATATGCTATCCACATATCTACTTTGATGGAATATTTGTTCAAATCTTTTGCCCATGTTTTAAATTTGACTGTGTTTTCTGACTATTGAGTTTTGAGAGGTCTTTACATATACTCTAGACAAGTCCTTTATTAGACATGTGATTTACACAGATTTTCTCCCAAATTGCAGCTTATCTTTCATTTTTTTAACAGTGTCTTTCAAAGAGCAAAAGTTCTTAATTTTGATGAGGTCCAGTTTATAAGTATATTCCTGTATGGATTATGCTTTTGGTGTTATCCAAGGAATCATTGCTAACTCAGGGTCACACAGATTTTCTCCAATGTTTTCTTCTAAAAATTTTATGGTTTTAGGTTTTATATTTAGTTCAATGGTCCACTTTAAGTTAACTTTTGTATATGATGCAAGGTATTAATCAAAGTTTATTTTTTGTATGTGAATATCCAATTGTTCCAGCACCGTTTGTTGAAAAGACTATCCTTTGTAAAAAATCAATTAGGGAAGCGGCTGTGGCTCAATCAGTAGGGCTCCCGTTTACCATATGGGAGGCCCCGGGTTCGGTTCCCGGGGCCTCCTGGTGAAGGCAAGCCCGCCCGCACGGGGTGTGGTTAGCTGACCCAGTGAGCACAAGCAGCAAGGGGGGGATAAATGAATAAATAAATAAAATCTTTAAAAAAAAAAAAAAAAAAAATCAATTAACTATATTTGCATGGATCTATGCTTGTGCTTTCTATTATATTATTTGTCTGTATTTATGCCAAGTAGTGACATGTTATTTAATTTAAAAGGATCCATTTAATTGTACATAAATTTATTTCATTTTTAATTTTATTGAATTTTACTTCATTTACTGACATTAAAGTTTAACATAAAAAGTGAATTGCAACAGAAGAAATTATTAAACTTGAAATAAATAAATACTTCTCCACTTCAAGGAATATTATTGCCTAATAGATTCCTCTAAGATTATTAAGACATTAAAAGACATTTTAATTTTAGGTATTATCAATTAACTATGAAAGATCAACACATTAAAGCATTAGCACTTTCATTCTTCCTCTCCTTTTCCCTCCCTCATGTCTAGTTCTTCTCTCAGTGATTATTACTTTTACATTGCCATATTTTATATTTCATATCCATTCTATAACTTTAATTCCCAAAGCTATTTAAATTTATATGGATTTTCTCACTACTGGATTGTTTACTCACAGAATCTCTGTTCCTCCGTTCTTTATTTGATTCAGCCCTTACTTATCTTGATATCATTTTTCAAGTCATTTTGTTAGGTTTGTATATCCCCTGAAATCTTTCGTGTTTGAAAATGTGTGCTGGTTGCTTTTATATTTGCACAATATCTTAGGTGTGCACGATATTCTTGGGTCACCCTGTCTTTTTATTGGGGCTATGTAAATATTGATCATCTATATTTTCCCATTGAATAGTGCTGTGGAGAAGTCTGAAGACAGCCTGATACCCTCCCCCCCACACACACACATAACACACACAGCTTCTTGCTAATTTGCGTTTTTGGTCTGGATGACTGGGTAATTATTTCTTTATTTTAAAATTCGGTAACCTAATTAGGCCATGTCTAGGCAATGAGCATTCTGCATCAAATTATCCTGGAGCACAGATTGTTGTTTCGATTTATAGATTCAGTTTTTCTTCACTTAAGTAAAATTTTCTTATATTATGTCACGAATATATCTTCTGTTACATTTATTGGATTCTCTGCCTTAAATGAACTAATTACCCTTATGTTGTATAATCTTCATTTTCCATAACTCTTACCTTCTCTCTAATTTCATCTATTTGTCTTTTTCATTAGGATTTTCTTTGATTATCTCAAGCTTCTTTTCTCTGTCATTAGTTTTATTTTCAGCAACGTCTATTGATTTCTAATTTATTATTAGTTCAGAAATGATGTGATTTGGTCCTTGATTTATTCTCTTAGGTCTGTGATCTCCTAAGAGATTGTAAGAAAATTCTTTGTGTTCCTCAGTTTTGTTTCCTAATATGTATGACTTTTTTTATTTCTCACAGTTCCCCCTTCTCTGTCTCCCTTCTTTTCTCTCTCTCTCTCTCTCTTTCTCCACATGCACACACACATGCATACACATACACAAACACTCTGCTTCTTTTCCTTTTATTCTAACTCAAATTTGCATAGCTCTACCCCAGGTGTTCTGTTTGCTCTAATATAGGGTAAATGAATTATTGGCTCTCTTCTCAATTTATGATTAGTTCTCTTTCTCCTCCGAACTACAGCTTGAGGCCTGGGTACTTCATTCTATCTACTCTTTAGTACCTTGAGAGTAGATTGGAATAGAGAATTACCCTGGAGATGGGCAATCTCTTTTAGAATACTTGGGTTCTGTTCTTTCTTTTAACATTCTGTTAAATTTTTCTTTGCAAAAACCGCTCAACCTAATTGGAGTTATATCTCTTTCCCATGGCAAATATCCTCAGGCTTTATGTAATTTCTTCATTGTAGTCCCAGAATACCTACCTCTTTTAGAGGTGCAGACCTCTTTATATCCATTTTGCCACAGTAATTTTTTTCCACCATTGTGGTTGGTATGAGGAAAAGATTAGAACTTTAATTCAGTTTGTTTCTTTGCATATTTTGAAATATAAATGAAAAATCTCAGGATTTTGTTGACCTTCCAATAGGACTTCTGAAGAGGTGGTGGTTGGGTTAGGAGCTAAGCCATGCTACCCTTTCTGTTCCATTCCAATCATTGTCATACCTTTTCCTGGCACCAGGTTTTGAAATTTATTTACTGCATTATGTTATGCCACAAAGGTTGCTGATTGTGACTTTTCTGGGGGCTGGTATTTCACTTTTCCAATTTGGTAAGAATTTTGAGAAGGCTATTTAGCATGACCTTAATGAAGTTGAATATTTGCTCCCTGTCCATCTCCCAGGCTCGTATTGTCTACTTGGCCGGCAGTGACTCAAACCCAAGACATTTCATTCTGCCACTGGTCGAATGCTGAGTTCACAATAAGGTGTTCAAACAGCTTGTTGTGTTGTGAAAAAGGACCAGAGTGTGTTGTCCTTGAAGTGTCCCCCAAACATGCCTTGTTTTCTAGGGAGGGAGATATTACTTTAACCCTTTACATATGTCACTAAAGACTTATATCTTCTAGTGTCCAGAGCCTGCAGAAATCAATATTCTAATTAGAAAATAGTAGCTAATCTGGCCAAATGCTAATAAATAAGAGTTGTGATTCAGCTAACATCAGGGGAACAGATCAGCATTAACAATTAAAAGAACTGTAGAGACAAGAGTTTTTTCTTTACTCTTCCCTTTAGTTGATTGGGTTCAGCCTTTTGCTATAAATAGCTCTTCTAATTAATGGCTATCTTTTTAACAATCAGTCATCAAACTCACAGTTAGAAACTTTTACCTATCAGTTCATTGACCCTATTCTATTTCTCAATGATAAAGGAATGGTAATGTGAGTTCAAAGCTAAATCTATCTAACCACAAAAACCATACTACATCATAACCTACCAAGCTACTCTTCTGTCTTCATTATCCAATTCTGATTTCTTAATAATCAGCACAATGGCAAGAGAAATGTTGATCATAAAAAGAGCCAAAATATATGGCTAACCCTGGCTATACAACTCCTTTCATGCAGCTACCTCCTAAAGTCAAAGTTTACATCAAAGCCATGAGTTTGCATTTGGCTTAACAAGGTCCTTCTGAAAACTCCAAAGATTTACTGTGGGTTTTTTTTGTTTTGTTTTTTGTTTTTTACATCAAACAAATTAACTGAGTTACTAGAACTCTCCTTTGTTTTACCCTGACAAAGCATGGCATGAAAGGGAAAAAAAAGTATTTCCAAAGAGAGCTGAATGACAATCTTTTAGAAAACACTTCTCAGAAAGACTGTCTTTGATAAATGTCAATCAGTGCTGCAGTAAATATCACACTTCAGTGGACAGTTTGTCATTCACGGTAGAAGGTGCTTGCCCATCTTTTTTTTTGTAATAATAAACTTTATTTTTAGAGAATTTTAGATTACAGAATAGTCACATCAAAAGTATAGGGGAGGGTTGGGGGCAAAATGGCAGGTGAGTAAGGAGCTCAAAGAGTCATCTCATCCTACAGGACAGTTAGTAATCACTGAGCTATCTAAAGCACCTGTTTGGGGGGCCCAGGAGACCAGAAGAGTATCCTGCAACATCCTTGAAAGAATGGAATAAGGAGACTGCCCATCTGTAGAGAAGATTAATGAGTACAGCACTCCACACTGCAGAGGTTGGTGCCCATTCTCCACTGGCAGTGCAAACCACCTGAGGAGCTTTTCCATGGCTGGAGTTGGAAGTTCCATTTCCCAAAAGTGGGGAAGGAAGAGATGATTGGCCACCGACTTCAGCTACTAATTGGTAAATTTGGATGGCTAAAGTATAATCCTAAGAACGGCTAAAGTTTGAAACTGTCCAGATCAGAAGGAAGCCAGTAGCTGCCATTTTAACTCTGCCCCCAGGATGAGGAGAAGCGGGGCTGATTAAAAATCACAGTAATCATAGGGACGGGATTCTTTCCACCAGATTGGATTGCAGCTCTAGCCTAAGCTCCAGTCCCACTTCTGGCAGGGAGGAAGCTGGTAGGACCAGCACCAACCTGTCCAGGTAACTGCAGGTACTTTCGGCCTGCACAGACTGATTTCTTGAGTGCCTTCAATTCCATCCCTACCCTACCCCCCCCCATAGGATAAGAGGGGCCTGGTGTTTCTTTAGCTTTTCAGCCCACACAGACTGGATACTCAGACAACTTTGCCCCATTCCCACCCCCCAAAAAGATAGATGGGGAGCTGTGTTCCCTCAGCCTCTCTGGGCAACTGCAGGCACTTTCAGCCCACACAGACTAAATAGCTGGATACCTGTGGCTCCATTCCTGCCCCCCAGTAGGATAAGAGGGAAGTTGTGTTTCTTCAGCCTCTCAAGGCAATGGAAGACACTCTTAGCCAGCACAATCTGGATTGTTGGGCGCCTGTGGATCCTCCTTCACCCCGCCCCCCCAATATGATAAGAAGAGGCTGGTGTTTCCTTAGATTCTCCAGGCAATGACAGGCACCTTTGGCCTACATGTACTGGACTTTTGGGTGCCAGTGGTTTCAATCCCACCGCCCAGTAAGATAGCGTGGGCTCTCTCTGCCTAGAGGAGCCTGTGCCAAATCTTGGTGTGTATTTCTATCTTTCTCTACCATTTCTCAGTAAACTATGTTCTTTCCCCCATTTCCCAATAAATTCTTTTTACTGGCCTAACTTAAAAAAAAAAAAAAAAAGATAAGAGTGGAGCTGTGTTTCCTTAGCCTCTCTGGGCAACTGCAGGTGCTTTTGGCCTGCGTGGACTGGTCTGTTGGGTGCTTGTGGTTCCATCCCCATCCCTTAAATGGCAAAAGGGACAGTATTCCCTCAAGCTCTCAGGGAAACTGGAAGTGCTTTTGACCCACATAGATAATATTGTTGGGCACTCTGGAGGGTCCATGCCCATCCCTAGCAGGGCGAGGGAGGACCTGGTGCTACATCAGTCTACCTGAGCAACTGCAGTCAGTTTTGATTCACATGGTTTAGTTTGCTGCCCATGCTGGCAGAGACATCCCCACCCCAGGAAGGGAGAAAGGGGCATGAAGCTTCATCAGTCTTTCCAGGCAACTACAGGCAGTTTTGGCCTGCACTGCTTGGAATACTACACACAGCTCTGGCTCTGTCCCTCCCCTTGGCAAAGGAGAAAGGTGGGAGAAGCTTCATCAGTTCCTGGGGCAACATGGGCAGCATCAACCTCCAGAACATCCAGTACCAACTAAATCCTCAGTTCCTACTACACAACCAGCAAGGGAAAAGGTGGGGGGAGGAGTAAAGCCTTATACTAAAGAGAGAAGCTGCGCCTAGAATAAATATATCTAGTAAGCCAGATGCCAAAAACACCAACAAAAAATGACAATCCATACCAAGAAAGAGGAAGATATGGCCCAGTCAAAGGGACAAGATAAGTGTCCAGGTGACATAAAGGAATTGAGACAACTAATCAAACCAATCTCCTTAAATTCAGTGAGATGGCTAAAGAGATCAAGGATATTAAGAAGACACTGGGGGAGCACAAAGAAGAATTTGAAAGCATACATAGAAAAATAGCAGGTCTTATAGGAATGAAAGGCACAATAAATGAAATAAAAAATACACTGGAGGCATATAACAGCAGATTTGAGGAGGCAGAAGAAAGGATCGATGAAATTGAAGATATGCTCTCTGAAAGCAAACATACAAAAGAACAGATGAAGAAAAGAATGGGAAAAAATGAACAGGGTCTCAGGAGACTAAATGACAACAAGAAACATGCAAATATATGTGCCAAGAGTGTTTCAGAAGGAGAAGAGAAGAGAAAAGAGTCAGAAGGAAATCTGAAGAAATAATGGTTGAAAATCTCCCAAACCTATTGAAGGACATAGATAACCATGTCCAAGAAGCACGACGTACTCCCACTTGAATAAATCTGAATAGACCTACTCCAAGATGCTAATCAGGATGTCAAATGCCAAAGACAAAGAGAGAATTCTGAGAGCAGCAAGAGAAAAGTGATGCTTCACATACAAGTGATATCCAATAAGATTAAGTGCCAATTTCTCATCAGAAACCATGGAGGCAAGAAGACAGTTGTGTGATATATTTAAGATACTGCAAGAGAAAAAGTGCCAGCCAAGAATCTTATATCCAGCAAGATTGTCTTTCAAAACTGAGGGCAAGTTTAGAATATTCACAGATAAACAGAAACTGAGAGAGTTTGTAACCAAGAGACCAGCTTTGAAAGACATACTAAAGGGAGTGTTACAGCCTGAAAAGAATATACAGGAGAGAGAGGCTTGTAAGCGAATCTAGAAAAGATTTTATCAGTAAAAGTAACTAAAAGTGTGAAAAGAGTGGTGAAAATAAAATATGACAGATAAACCCAAAGATCAAAATGGGTGAAGTAAGAACTGCTTTTATAATAAAATTGAATGTTTATGGGTTAACTCCCCAATCAAAAAGACACAGACTGGTGGAATGGATAAGAAGGTTTGAGCCATCTATGTTTTCTACAAGAGACTCACCTTGGACCCAAGGATACCAATAGATTGAAAGTGAAAGGCTGGAGAAAGATTTCACACATGCAGTAACCCCCCCCCCCCCCCCCCCAAAAAAAAAAAAACTGGAGTAGTGATACTTATATTGGACAAAATAGACTTTA
Organism: Tolypeutes matacus; assembly: GCA_026826555.1. NCBI lineage: Eukaryota > Metazoa > Chordata > Mammalia > Cingulata > Chlamyphoridae > Tolypeutes > Tolypeutes matacus. The sequence continues at coordinate 11,372,975 of JAKSZT010054399.1, forward strand.
AAAACAAAACTGTTATTACAGACAAGTAAGGACATTGTATATTAATAAAAGGGGCAATTCACCAGGAAGAAATAACAATCATAAATGTATATGCACCTAATCAAGATGCCCCAAATTACATGAGGCAAACACTGGCAAAACTGAAGGGAGAAACTTACCCAGCTGGAGCAGAGCAGTCTATTCAACAAATGGTGCTGGAAGAACTGGATATCCATAGCCAAAAGAAAGAAAGAGGACCCCTATCTCACACCCTATACAAAAATTAACTCAAAGTGAATCAAAGAGCTAACTATAAAATCTAAAACCACAAAGCTCCTAGAAGAAAATGTGGGGAAGCATCTTCAAGACTTGCTGGTAGGTAGTAGATTCTTAAACCTTACACCAAAAGCATGAACAATGAAAGAAAACATGGATAAATGGGACCTCCTCAAACTTAAACACTGTTGTGATTCAAAGGACTTTGTCAAGAAACTGAAAAGGTAGACCACTCAATGGGAGAAAATATTTGGAAAACCACATATCTGATTAAGGTTTGATTTCCATGCTATATAAAGAGATCATACAACTCAACAATAAAAGAGCAAGCAATCCAATTTAAAAATGGGCAAAACACTTAAATAAACATTTCAACAAAGAGGAAATAAAAATAGCCAAAAAACACATGAAAAAAAAAGTTCAATATCATTAGCTATTAAGGAATGCAAATCAAAACGACAATGAGATATCATCTCACACCACATAGAATGGCCATTATTAAAAAAAAAAAAAGCAGAAAACAGTAAGTGTTGGAGAGGATATAGAGAAACAGGAACTCTCCTCCACTGTTGGTGGGAGTGCAGAATATTTCAGACTCTGTGGAAGACATTTTGGCAGTTCCCCAGGAAGCTAAATATAGAATGATGTGAACAGACATTTGCACACCGATGTTCATAGCAGCATTATTCGCAATTGAAAAAAGATGAAAACTACTGAAGTGTCCATCAACCAATGAATAGATAAACAAAATGTGGTATATACATACAATGGAATACTATACTGCTGTAAGAAGAAATGAAATTGGGACACAAATTATAAAATGGATAAACCTTGAAGACATTATGTTAAGTGAAATAAGCCAGACACAAATGGACAAATATTGTATGGTCTCACTAACAAGAACTAAATATGAAGAATAAATGCATGGGATTGAAACCTAGAGTATAGATTACTAGAAGATAAGAGGAGGACTGAGAAGGGTACTGATGTTTAATGTATGTAGAAGTTTTAATTAACTTGACTGCAAAAGTGTGGAAATGGATAGTGTTGATGGTAACACATTATAGTGAGTAGAACTAATGCAGCTGGTTTATAAATAGAATTGTGGCTGAAAAAGGGTAGTCTAGTGATGTAAATGTCAATTGAAAGAAAGCTAGAGAATAATCTAAGGACTGAACAGCATAGTGAACCCAGAGGTGGATGAGAATTGTGGTTAATAGTACAAATACAAAAATGTCCCTCTATGAACCAGAACAAATGCACATCGCTTTTGCAAGATGGTAAGAATGTGGAGAATCATGGGAAAAGTACAATTAATGTAACCTATGGAATATAGCTAACAGCAATACTATAATATCCTTGCATCAATGCCGAAGATGTACTCTGATAATAATAGAGAGGTGTGGAAAAAAGATACCAAATGTATTCTATAGACCATAGTTAGTGGTAATAGTCTGATGGTAGCATTTAATAATCTGTAACAAATATTGCACAATAATTTAAGGTGTTGGTGGAGGGGTATTGCATGGGAATTCCACACATGTGCATGATTGTTTTGTAAGTTCACAACCTCTTTAATAAAAATATATTTTTTAAAAAGATAGGGGATTCCTATGTAACTCCCACACATACACACATTTTTCCCTACTATTAACATCATCTTAATTATTTTCTTCTAGTACTTTCTATTTCATCTAATATTGCCTACTTATATGATACTCACACAGAGCTAGTAACAAGTCCTTGAATCTGCCATGTTGTTTATGTCACCAAGAACTTATTCAAATTCCTTCCTCTGTGCAGATGGTCTTTCCTGGCCCTCAGCCCCTCAAGAACTAGCTTGTGTGCCATCTCTTCTATTAAGCCCCACCATCACCACCATCCTCCAAACTGATAGAACTGAGTACTTCCTCCTTTGGGCCCCCACTCTACCTGTACATCTTTCACTCTTATTATCAATTACTTCCATTTGATTGGTTCCTTGTCTATCTCTTCCCAGGCACAGGTCTTATTTTTTCTTGGTTGTATGATGCCTATATACTTGTTGAGTATATGAATGGTTATTCAACAACTACTGAGCACCTAATCTTTACTAATACTTGCTGGAAGTCACAAATACATAGATTTTTATTTCTATCAATGAACTCACAAACCAGTGGGGGAGACAGATTCCTATATAACTAAACTCAGCAAGTTTAGAAGAGAGGTCTGAACAAGTGGTGAAGTTCAGCTATTACTCGGTGAGGCAATGGACACATTAAAATGCTCTATCTTTTCGTTTCTCTTCTATGATTTTCATAATCCCAACACATGTTTTAATCATATAGGCCACATTATTTTCAGCATACACTAAACTCATGCCTCTCAAAGTAAAGTGCATACAAATCAGAGAGGGATCATGTTAAAATGCAGGTTCTGACTCAGTATGTGAGGAGGAGGCCTGAGATTCTGCATTTCCAACAAGCTCCCAGGGAATGTCAATACTGCTGGTCCACAGATAACACTTTGAGCAGCAAGGTTCTGAACAATTGTCATATCAACATACAAAAATTGTCAATGTGGCACCTGTTTTTGGAAAGGCTTCCACTGCTACCTACCCAGACATCCTTCTCTCTATGACTAAATGTGGTGAAAGTTACACCAAGAGAAGAAGATTGAGCAGTGCCCAGAAAAAATGACAGGATGCCCCTACACTGTTCCTTCATAGTCTTCAATTACAGTTTCACTCTGCAGGTCTTTGTTTCTGTACTTCAGGTCTGCTGTTTCCAGATGACTCTTAAGACTGTGGAAGTAAGATTTTCACAAGCATTTACGATTGACATTCTTTGCTTGTCTCCCCCAGACAAACATAATATTGAAGGCTCTTTATGTAAATAGAAATATCTTTCAGCAAAACTATAAAACTTTAATCACTTTAAATTAAACAAACATAAAAAGTACTTCTTTAATGTAGCTTTTTTGAAGCAAACCCTGTATGGTCCATCCATGAATCTGTTTTTTTTTTTTTATTAACTCATAATGGTTCCTATGATGACATCTGTTAACTTTTTCAACTCATCATCAACTGCCACTCATCATAAAAGTCAAAACCCATTAGACCACTGATTCCTCACTTGTGTGATTTGAATTCTCCCTCCTCCAAGACAAGATCCACACTAGAGCGTTCTTTGCTAGGACTTCTGCTCTTCCTCACATCATCACCCAACAAGATTCCAGCCCAAACCAAGCAACCTTGTGGAGAAGACATTGCAGCTTTTCCTATCTGCTCGTCTATTTAGTCCATTTAACCTTCCTACAGTATACAATAATGTGCTATTGACAAGATAGTCTTCGGTCTTGGTGATCCCTTGCACACAGCTATGGTAACGTTTTCCCTCACCACGGAACAGTGAATTGAACAGAAGTGGAACATTTTCACCACGCAGGATACATGGAAGGCCCTGGAAGCCTTAGCCTACCCACTGATAGTGCCTCTGTCGTAGTCTGGAGAACACTCATCTAAATGATCTTTCTTCCTTCTTACTACTCATGGCCTCATTTAGATTAATGCCAAAGATGATGAAGGTGTCCTTGTTGGATCCTGGGACAATGCCTATGCTTATGGTGTCCCCCCATCTGCCTGGACTGGAAGCATTGACATCCTATTGGAATACTCGAGTTCCAAGACCCCAGTCCGGTATGGCCAGTGCTGGGTTTTTGCCGGTGTCTTTAACACATGTAAGTATCCGACTGAGCGATTTTTTAAAAATGTAAAACAAATTTCATTTCAAGACATTCTACCTAAAATCTGGCAAAGAGACCTAGCAGCCTGTATTGTCTATAGAATTGATGTGTGAGTATTCTGGGATGTAGTTAATGCATAATTAAATTGTACTGGGTCAGAAATGCTTATAGTTTCTCTCTGCCTGCAGAATCTTTTTTTTTTTTTTTTTTAATTTATTTCTTTTTTATTGTGGGTAAAAATCAAATTTTTCACAATACATACCAATATTTGTAAAATGATATATAAATATATATGCATATATGTGCATTTACTTACAAAATTATTTATATATATCTTTTAAGAGGTGCTTAACTTACCTAAATATTACACGGAACCTACCGGGATTCCCATGTTCCCCACCTCCCACACCTCCCACCACATCCCACACAAACATCTCCCACAAGTGTGGCCCATCACCCTCAATGGACTTACACATCCTGGGGCCTTGCCATCAACCATAGACCACAGTTCACATCGTAGACCACACTCTCTCCCACATAGTTCTGAGTGGTGTGTGCTGATTTAAAATGGCCTACATCCGTTGCCACAACGGCACTCAGGACAACCTCCAAATCCCGAAGAAGCCCCTGTATTTCAACTGCACATCCCCTCCCTGCCCCGAAAGTGTCCAGTGGCCACTGGCTCCACCTCACTGTTATAATTTCTTCCATTGACTGCAGAATCTTTATAGAGAGAATGATGGACTATTTATCATATACTCTTATCATTAAACAAAGAAATGGAGAGTCATAGAGGCCAACCAAAGATATGGGGAAAAGGATAAGCCATTTTCTTTCCAGGACTGCCACACCCTCTGTTTTTAAAAGGTTAAAATACTGAAACAAAATAATTTTTAAAATAAAAGGTATATGCTGCTTATTTTTTATCGAGGAGTTTTATAAGTATGTTTATTGTTTAGAGAGTTTGTAAATATCTCTACTTAATTTTGATGGAAGGAATCATGGCAGGTGGTCTTATCTTCGTTTTTAGACGAGTGACTCTCCATGCCCCTGAGCAATCTGACATCAGAACTTAATGGAACAACCTCTACCTCTCCAGTTTGCCTCCTAGCCTATAATCCACCCAACATGCAATCTATAGAGGGAAACTTATGGGAACAGAATTGTTCTCTTCGGCCTCATGCATCATTTTTCAAAATGGCATTTGCCTCTCTAGGCCCAGAAAATGTTATAGTTAATTCAGTGAATATTTTTTAAATTACATTTGTCTCAGTATGTCTTCATCATCGGTAATGATTTTCATTCACATACCATTTCTACAGCCTCGGAGAAAATATTAAGCTAAAGACTGAGTTTCCTTTCTGCCTGCACATTAATACAGAATATTTTACCTAGTTAGCATTTTTAAAATCAGAAAAACCAATTAGGGGCTGGAAGTCAAAGTGAGACCACTTTTTAAAACGATTGTGAAACCTGTCGGGTTCAGCTCAAAGTTGCAACAGTCTAAGAATTAGTGATCCAAGGGGAGAGAAATCAAGTTTTGTTTTGTTTTTCCCCCGTGGTATCAAACAGAATAAAATTATTTTCTTAGCCATTTGAGTATACCCAAGGGCTCAGCAAAAATATATTTCCTGGGAGCAATAAAGATTTAAAAAAATCAGCCTCCTAGAAGCACTCGTCTTTGAAGTTCTAGAGAGAAGCCTGAACTTCATGGTGGACTTAAGTCGGAGGTAGCCCCCTTCCTCAAGTCTCCTAAGCAAGATTCTGCAGAGGCTACCCAATGTAGGCAGCCACTGTAGTGAAATGATTTCAGAAAAACAGGACCCTCTACCTCCCCAAGTTCACCCCCTGCCTAAAGTTTTACCATCCCAGTGTGATTCCTTTGGGATTAGAACCGATAAAAAAGCAAAAACCTTACATCAATGTATGTGTTTTATATAAAGGAGTCCTCAGATTAGTACCTGAAAACGGGCATGGATGGTCACTTTCAAAAAGACAGAAGCACCCTCTGGAGAAGTTGTAAGGAGAGTAAACTTGAAGAGGAAGATTGGAGGGGAGGAGGTGCTGGAGCTCAATGTCAAGCCTCACCTGCCTTATCCTTAAAAGTCTTCTGCACACTCAAGTGCTGGCTTCCAAGGTTATTCTAGTCTTTGGTGAAAATGCTAAACTATTCTGAGAACGAAAAGGCAAGCCAAGTCATTAATCTTAAAATTGTCAGCTGAATTATTTTCAATGAGCCCTGATGGCTGGAGTCTTGGGAGCCAGGGAGGGCGTTTGAATTAAGTTTAATCAATAGGTACATATGGCAGGAGATGCATCCAGGTAATTTATTATCTAACAATTAAAATGAATCTGTGGTGTCACCCGCCACTGAATGATACAGAGCATGTTCCAGCCAGAGAGGCAAACCCCACTGAGGACTCACTTTGTAAGTTCCTAATTTCCTATTAGCAGTTTATTTTTTTTAATTATTATTTTTGAAAACATAGCCCCATTAACTGGACTAAAATAAAGCCACTTTGATGATTGCAAGATTAGAAACTAAACAGTTAGACCCCTGTCACTGTGGTTCCATTCCAGTTGGCTTCATTTGGAGTCAACAGCAGTTAGGAACAATCATGCTTGAGGTTTGTTTCTGCAACCGCCATGCTTTAGAACAGGCTCTCTTCTTTGATATGGAACATTTGCGGACAGCTGTGTAAAGGGGGCTTTTCACATAGGTAAAGAAGAAATTTCCTTACAAGAAAGAACTTTCCACCAGGCATTTATTACATTTTGGTGATATTTTCAGCAATGGCCTGTCTCCCTTTCCTGTAGTTTTGCGATGCCTTGGAATACCAGCAAGAGTTGTTACCAATTATTTCTCAGCTCATGATAACGATGCCAATTTGCAAACAGACTTCTTCCTGGAAGAAGACGGGAGCGTGAATTCCAAACTCTCGAAGGATTCAGTGTGGTGAGTTTGATATACAAGGTCATTTGCCGTTATCAAATTTAAATGGCATTACACATTTACCACAGGACAGATTCGGTCAAATGTTTCTTTCTCTTCTATTTTAAGGACAGTTCAATACCATAGGCTGAAGTGTCTCATTGTCAGAAATTGTTTTTAGCTAATGAATTAGAAATGTTACTGAACAGGCAGCTTAAATTCCTAGTAATAAAGATCGATTACTTTATTTCGATAGCAGCTACCAAGAAAAGGGCATAGTTTCAGCTGCTCGATGAGCCAATACTAGCTCCTCTTTATCTTAGGACATTAATAGAATGGCTGATGGCACGGGTATTAGAGCCAAGTTTTCTATGTCAGTACGCTAAGAGCAAAATGGAGAACACATTAAAAAGTGTTATGCAGAGGTTCTATATATCTGCAGTCTTATTAAATTCTTTTAACAATTAAGATCTCCATTTTACAGATGAGGAAACTGAGGCCCACAGAGGTTAAAGTAATTTGTTCAAGGTCACACATCTGGTAAGCTGGGGATAGAACTCAAGTGCATCTAACCCTTAGCCCCAACCCCAATGTTTGGCTGCCCTTTGAATATAAAGATGCTGTTCTCCTTGATTTGCATCCTCACCTTTTATTCTGAGATAATAAAAGGAGAGTTGAAATTGTTACCAAATACCAGCCACCTGGATTCTTTCATTGCTTTTAAGCAGTTGCATCTCAAGCTAGCAATCCTGGAGAAATGCCGTTTTTCCATGTGACCCTTTTAGTCTAAAACCATACACTCAAAAGAAGGAGGGAAGTTCTAAGTGTCCAAATTGAAAGAGTATTTACAAAGGTCAATATTGGAGGAAATTGGGGCATCATTTCAGCTCTTGCCAGGCACTGAAATCGGTGGAATTTCCAAGCCAAAAGTTGTCTCATAAGGTGGTTCTTTACAAGTAATAAAGCGAAAACACTGTCGGATGTAAAATCATCCAGAAGGGGATGGTAGGAAGTTATAAGCTCATTTTAAGAGAAATTAAAAGTTAGAAGTGCCTTAACTCCCCCATGTTAAGGGAATGAATCACAGCTGTAGGAGCAGGATTAACTCGCTAGTACCGGTAAACGCTCATTTGAGAATGTTGAAAGAAGGAAATCACTGAACTAGCAGCAAAGTGCAACTATGAATAAAACATAGTGCAGTTCATTTGAAGGCAATGAACTGAGCAGTGGTAAGCTGGAGAGTTTGGGCAAGAGAAAACCTCACCTCTGAAAATTGAACAGCAATTTAAAGAACCATTTAAACCCCAGGGTATTACAGGATAGCAGCCCTGCACCTCTAAGGAATGAGAAAAAAACAGACCAAAAGAGCTGCCCCCAAACGCTGTCATGACCATCTAAAATGGAAAAGTGGGAACTGTTTGGCATCTCCACTCCGTATCTCTTCCTAACGCACGCACGCATGCGCACACACACACTCACACACATAGTGCTTTACAGCCAATTGCAATTCATATTTATTCCTCCCTGCATCTTGACCCAAATACAACCCATCATAAATCCCCTCTGGGCACCCCCAAAAATATCCCTGTAGTCCCTAAACAAAATTGATGCAAAATTATAAAGATAATAGATCTTGCTCTGGGTAACCCTTTCCTTTTCAGCACCCCAATCTGAATTTCTTCTCTTGCTCCCATATACCTTGGCTCCCTAAGTGCCTTCCTGAAATATTCCAGCACCCCAAAACAGTGCTCATCCTCCACTGCCCCATTCCCTCCCCTTGCTTGGCACATAGTAGGTTTTCAATATTTAGTGACTGCGTAGCTAGATGACCAACACACCCAAACCATCCACAGCAGTGATTGAAAGGGTCGGTCAGGTGTGGCTTCGAGTCTTGACTCAGCCGCATCCTCAGCTGTGTTGACCTTGGGCAAGGCCCAACTTCTCCGTGTATCTCTTTCCTTCTTGAATGTGGGGCCAGTGAAATTCCCTCCCTCCCTCTGCACAGAGCTGAGCCTAACTGGTGCCTAAAGAGCGTGAGCTGCCATGACTGCTTTCTCTCTTAGTCGCACAGCCAGAGCTTATAGCAGCGGAGTTTCATCCAAGCAATATGTCACTGCCAATCGAAGCACGCTGAAGCACATTGGAGGTGTTTTAAAAATAAAAGCAGGAACATGTGCCTCCCCAGTGCAAACAAAGTCACACCTTAGAAGCTACAGATGTTCCAGGAAACCAAGTGTAAACCTAAGATCCTTCTTGAGTGAGGAAGTTGGGAGGGTCTGCTCCTGGGTGTGTCACTGCATGTCATCCATGTCGAGCTTTGGTTTGGGCAGGTACTTGCTGTGTGACCTTGAGAAAATGACTTCACCTCTCTGAGCTTCAGTGCCCCCATCAGTAGAATGAGAGACTTTTATCAAGTTACAGTGTCCTGGGTTTCCTGATGTAACGATGAGATGATCCAGGTAAAGTACTTATCATAGGGCTCGGCCGAGGGGAACCACTTGGCCAGGAGCTACTCAGTGAGGTTATTGGAAGCCCTGGAAAGAAGCAGGGGCTGCCTCAGTGTAGGTTGGCAGAAGGGCAGGGGGGAATCAAGGCTGAGGAGAGACTGAGGGAGGAGGTGGGCATGAGTCCGTGAGCACCAGGTGACCCCTGAGAAGTCGATGTGTCTTAGGCTGGCAAAAAGTGACCTAAAGAATTTCCCATCTTGGGAAGTGGATGTGGCTTAAGCGTTTGGGCTCCTGTCTACCATATAGGAGGTCCAGCGTTCGATTCCCTGGGCCTCCTGGTGAAAACGAGTTGGCTCGCGTGGAGAGCTGGCGCAGCAAGATGACACAACAAAAAGAGACACAGAAGAGAGACAATAAGAGACATAGCAGACCAGGGAGCTGAGGTGGCGCAAGAGATTGAGCAGCCTCTCTCCACTCTGGAAGGTCCAAGGATCGGTTCCCAGTGCTGCCTAAAGAAAAGACAAGCAGACACAGAAGAACACACAAAGAGCAGACAGTGAGCACAAAAACAACAGGGAGGTGGCGGGGGCGGGGGTGGGTAAATAAATAAATCTTTTAAAATCTCAGGGACAGTTAGCTTCCCCAAGCCCACTTACTTCCCTCCACAGGCTCCTATCAAACACACTCACACCCACCTGCTTTCCTCCCCACCATGTGTGTGGCTCATGCTCTCCTCACCCTGTCCCTTCCTGCTTTGCAGCCCTTTCCTCCTTTACATCTCACTCAGAGAGTCCACTCCTCTCTGAAGTAATCCATCTCACCATTCTCTTGCTTGTGCCTCCACCATCTCTTCACCACTTAGCTCCTAGTGATACACAGTTTGCAGTGAGTTAATTTGTCCCGTCAGGGCTTAATTGCCCACAGCCTTCTCTTCTCCATTGCGCAGTCAAGTCCCAGCATGCCAGAAATGAGCTGACAAGGAGAGGTTCACAGGGAAGGCAATGGCTGAGAATGTGTGCTGTGCTGAATACACACCAAAGCAAAGAGAGAATAGTGGGGGGTTTCATCCCCTTCTCTGACATTGTCTACCTTTTTCCTGGTTTGCTGCCTTAGATCCCTGCCTGTGGGACCCCCTGTAGCAGTTTGGCAGTTTGATATAGTTATGAATTCCAAAAACAGATATTGGATTATGCTTGTAAACTGGTCTGTTCATCTGGACATGATTAAATTATGATTAGGGTGTTGACTGGGCTACATCAGTAGGGCATATTGAGCCCCACCCCTTGGTGGGTGGGGAAATCAAATATAAAAGCCATGGCAAGGGACAGTGCGAGCAGTTCTGAAGTTGGAGTTTTGATGCTGGAGCCCGGGGAGGCAAGCAGACGGAGGAGCTTGGTCATGAGGAAGGAGGGAAGGCTCCGGGATAGAGATGAGCCATTCACCTGATAGTCTACAGCTGACCTTGTGAAGGAAACAGAGGCGCTAAGCCTGGAGAGAAACAGAGCCCCGGGAAGAGAGGAACCCAAGAAGCCTGAACCCTGGCAAACATCGGCAGCTGCCTTGCTCCAACACGTGGCAATGGACTTTGGTGAGAGAAGAAACTTACACTTTATAGCCTGGTAACTGTGGATTTCTACCCTTTATAAAGACCAACAGTTTTCTGGTATTTTGCATCAGCACCCCTTTTGGCTGACTAATATACTCCCCCTCCTTGGTCCCCTGGCGTGAGCCATGCAGTCAGAGGGAAGGACGTGGGCCCCTTAGCGACTCTGGAGAGGAAGGGCCACGGGACATCAGAGGGCGTGGCAGAGCGCACTGATTGAGCCTCAGAGCAGTAAATGAAATTCCGAGTGGGCAAATGCAGGGAAACATATCCTGGGAGGAGCAACGTGAGCCCCTGTCCCCAGGGTGCCCATGGACTCTGAATTACGTGAAACCTCCGGGGACGGCATCTCTGCATCACTGCAGACAGTTGAATGCAGACGCGTGCTCAGTGTTTGCTGCAGTCAAAGCCGCTGGGCAGGGATAATCAGCAATTTGGCCTCACCTTGGAATAGCTCGGCTTTGGTCACCTCATTCTCAAAGGTCATGGCAGAAATAGAAACAATTTTAAAAGGAAAGGATGGTGGCACTTATCAGGGTCATGAAACGTATTTCAGCAAACGGCTTCTTTCCTTCTAAATGAAAGCATTACCCTTTGTCCTTTGGCTGCAGAGAACGCAGTCAGTTTTGATGATTCTGGGTGGAAGAACCGTTTCCTTCCTTTAGATTTGCATGCCTGTCTCGTCCCCCACTGGAATGCAAACCCCGCTTGGGGGAGCAAGCTCTTATCTAGTCTCATCCACATGTAACATGCGGGGTGTAGGGCAGGCACTTAAGAAATAGTATTGGTTGAAATGTTTTTCAATGCTTGTTTAACAGAAAAAAAATACTATTTAATCACTCAACAAACACTGGGTCCTAACACCAAACGCTAAGGATTCTGAGAGAAATAAATCAGGGTCTCTGCCCTTGAGAAGCTTCACCCAGAGACACTGGGTGAGACAACCACATATACAACACTCTATAAAAACTATAAGGTGATCTAGAGTCAAGGAGACCAGAGGACAGGGCTTCCATCCTAAGTCCAGGGGAGCAAGGAAAAAGGCTCCTCCTGTGGGCAATGGCAACAGAGGCAGAGCAATTATTCTTCCTGCAGTCTTCTGGCTGAGCTGGTAAAAAAAAAAATGGAATGCTTGGGAAATGTCCTTGGTCCACAGATGAAACCTAGAGGTATATCTGTAAAAGTCCAAGAGACTGAAATGAGACAACCAAGGATGAGTCTGCTTCAAGGACCAAGTAGAAGGCCCAGGATTTCATCCATCATGTGTTATTTTGACTACAGTTGCTGGAGGTTGAAACCTGCTTTGACCCTTAGAATCCAGTCCTTTGTGTGCCTTCCTGAACTGCTGCAAAGAGAAGACCTGGCCCTCCTGAGAGCAGCAATGCCCCCAGGCTGTGCACTCACAGTCCAGTGGGTGGAGGTGGATTGCTATTACCCGACGACCACCACCATCACTCCCTGCTTCCCTGCCTCTAGAGCCATGGCAGGCACCGTCCCATCCCAGGCCCCGCTGCTCTCAGTATTAAAGGGTCAAATAGTAACCAACTTCCAGAGTCCCTCTTGGAACCAGCAGCTCCCTTTGGCACCCAGACTTCTTTTCATCAAGCTCCTAAACCACTCCCCTCAGGCGCTCCTTTCAGATCCCGCTCACATTCCCAGAGGAAGGTAGTTTGAGGCAGGATGAGGGAACATGCTTTGTTAAGTCCTCCGGGATGTGAAGAGAAGGTGGCAGACCTATGAACAGAGTCCTGTCCGCTCTACCCGTCTGCTTCTGAAGCCCAGCTGGCTTGCAAATTGACAGAGAAACAGCCCAATGCAGGGTTTTAAACATTTTATATGACACTAAAGATAATTGTAAAAACTACGAGTGCTAAGGCGATTAACAAGGGTATTTCCTTGATCGTCTTTTCATTTGAAATTAAGTAGGTTTGGTTAAAGTCCCTTTTTCAGATTTTGGTTTTCAAAGGAATTGTGAACTAGCAAATTTTTATTTATCTGTCTTAGCTCAAAGTTGCAACAATCGAAGAATTTGTCAGTGATCCAAGTGGAAAGAAATCACAAGTTTGGTTTTTTGCTTTTCCCCGTGGCATCATGAGAAAACATCAAAGCGAGCCAAACTGTTCTTGACATTCTTTTCCCCTCTCTGCTCTCTCCATATGCAAGGCACATGAAGAGTTCTGCCACTGATGAGCTGGGTGACTTTGGCAGGTCACACATCTTCTCTGGGCCTTAATTTTCTCACTTAAATCCTTATAACAGCCCATTAAGGTAATTACAATTATTATCCTCATTTATACATGAAGAAACTGAGGCACAGTATCTTAACCATGGGCATCCAGCCAGTAAGTGGACAGAGCCAGGATTTCAAATCCAAGGAGGCTGAATCCAGTGCCTACAGTCTTCTTTTTCAATAGTGCTTTTATTGACATATAGTTCACATATCATAAAATTTGCCCTGTTAAAGTGCACAATGCAGTAACCTTTGGTTACTATTACCATTATCTATTTCCAGAATATTTTCGTCTCCCCCAAAAGTCATTCTGTATCCATGCGCAGCCATTCCTATTTCCTCCCTCCCAGCAGCCACTAATCTATTCTCTGTCTCTATGGATATACCTGTTCTGCACATTCATGTAAGTGGCCTTGTCTGCCTTACTTCTTTCACTTAGCATGATATATTTAAGGTGCATCTATGTTGCAGCGTGTACCAGGAGTTCATTCCATTATATTGCTGAATAATATTCCATTGTATGGATGTAGCACTTTTGTTTATCCAGTCTTCAACTGATGGACATTTTGGTTGTTTCTACTTTTTGGCTATAATGAATAGCATTGCTACAAACATTCCTGTAAAAATTATTGTGTGCGTATGTTTTCATTTCTCTTGGGTATATACGTAGGCATAGAATTGCTGGGTCATATGGTAACTCTATGTTGAACCCTTTGAGGAACTGCCAGAATTTGTCCACAGAAGCCACACCATTTTACATTCCCACCGGAAATGTATAAGAGTTCCAAATCCTCCTCATTCTTGCCAACACTTGTTATTTTCGTTTTTTAAAATTGGGTTGTTTATCTTTTTATTGTTGAGTTGTAAGAGTTCGCTATATATTCTGAATACCAGACCCTTAGCAGAATTGCAAATATTTTCTCCCATCTGTGTAGGTTGTCTTTCCACTTTCTTGAGAGTGTTCTTTGATTCACAGAAGGTTTTATTTTTGATGAAGTTCAATTTATCTACTTTTTCTTTCGTTGCTTTTGGTATCATATCTAAAACCATAGCAAAATCTAAGGCCATGGAGATTTACTTCCATGTTTTCTTCTCAGAGTTTTATAGTTTTAACTCTTATATTTAGATATTGATCCATTTTGAGTTAATTTTTGCATATGGTGGGAGATAGAGGTCCACTACCATTATTTTGCATTTAGATATCCAATTTTCCCAGCACCACTTGTTGAGAGTCTATTCTGTCCCCATTTAATGGTCTCAGCACATTTGTTAAAAATTAACTGACCGCACATCTATGAGTTTATCTCTGGACTGAATTCTATTTCGTTAATCTATATCTAGTCTTAGATCATGCTATTTTGATTAGTGTGGCTTTATAGTAAGTATTGAATTTGAGATGTGTGGGCCCTCTGACTTTGTTCTCTTTCAAGATTGTTTTGGCTATTCTTGCTCCCTTGCAATTTCAATTCAATTTTAGGATCAACTTTTATGTTTCCGGGAAAAAAAAAAAAGTCCATTGGGATTTTGGTAAGGATTGCATTGAATCTGTAGATTGCTTGGGAAGTATTGCCATCTTAACAATATTAAGTCTTTCAATTCATGAACATCTATGTCTTTCCATTTATTCAGTCCCTCTTTAATTTCTTTCATCATTGTTTGTAGTTTTCATCTTACATGTCTTGTACCTCCTTGGTTAAATTTATTCCTAAATATTTTATTCCTTTTGATGGTATTGTAATTTAATTGTTTTCTTTATTTCCTTCTCAGATGATTCCCTGCTAGTGTGTAGAAATGCAACTGAGTGTAGACCGTGTGTCCTGCAACTTTGCTGAATTCATTTATTTATTCTAATTGTTTTTTGTAGACTCTTAGGACTTTTACATATAAGATCATGTCATCTGCAAAGACAGTTCTACCCTTTCCTTTTTCAATCTGCATGCCCTTTATTTCTTTATTACCTAATTGCACTCTCTAGAAATTCCAGTACAGTGATAAATAGAAGTGGCAATAGAGGGCATCCTTTTCTTGTTCATGATCTTGTTCCTGATCTTTAAGGGAAAAGTTTTCAGTCTTTCACCACTGAGTATCATATTAGTTGTGAGTTGCCATAAATATTCTTTATCATGTTGACAACATTCCCTTCTATTCTGTTTTTTGTAGGGGGGGGTTGTTGTTGTTTTTATATTTTATCGTGAAAGAGTGTTGGACTTTTCTGAAATGATCGTTTGTTTTTCCCCCATCATTCTATTAATTTGGTGTATTACATTAGTTGATATTTGTGTGTTAATCTACCCTTGCATTCCACTTAGTCATGATGTAATCTTTTTAATAGCTTCTGAATTTGGTTTGCTTGTATTTTGTTGAGGATTTTTCCATCTATATTCATAAAAGATATTGGATGCAATTTTCTTTTCTTGTAATGTCTTTGCTTGATATCAGAGTAATACTAGCATTATACAATGAGATAGAATGTGTTCCTTCTTCTACTTTTGGGAAGAGTTTGAGAAAGATTGCTGTTTAATTCTCCTATAAATGTTTGAATTCACATGTGAAACCATCTGCCCTGAGCTTTTATTGTTGGGAGGTTTTGCATTACTGATTCAATCTCTTTATTTGTTATTGGTCTGTTGAGATTATCAATTTCTTCTTGAGACAGTTGGTTAGTTTTGTGTTTCTAGAAATTTGTCTTGTTTTTCTAATTTATCTAATTTGTGGATGTACAATTGTTCACAATACTGTCTTTTAATGTTTATTTCCATAAGGTTGGTAGTAATGTCTGCACTTTCATTTCTGATTTTAGCAATGTGAGTGTTCTCTCTATTTTCTTAGTCTAGCTAAAAGTTTTTCAACTTTGTTAATCTCTTCAAAGAACCAAATTTTGGATTTGTTAAGTCTCTCGATTGTTTTCCTATTCTCTATTTCATTTATCTCTGTTCTAATCTTTATTTCCTTCCTTCTACTACCTTTGAGTTTAGTTTGCTTTTCTTTTTCTAGTTTCTTAATGTGAAAAGTTTGGTTATTGATTTGAGCTACATCTCTTTTTAAATTTAATTTAAAGCTATGGATTGCCCTAGGAGCACTTCTTTCTGTGCATCCCATAAGTTTTGGTATGTTGCATTTTCATTTTCATTCATCTCAAAGTATTTTCTAATTTATCTTGTGATTTCTTCTTTCACCCATTGATTACTTAGGAATGTGTCATGTTGTTTAATTTCCACATATGTATAAATTTGTCAGTTTACCTTTTGTTATTGATGTCTAGTTTCATCCCATTGTTGTCAGAGAACATGATGATGATTTCATTCTTTTAAAATTCATTGACATTTGTTTTGTGGCCTGACCTAAGGTCCATACGGGAGAATGTTCCGTGTGTATGTGAGAAAAATGTACATTCTGCTGTTCTTGGGTAGATGCTCTCTCTGTGTCTCTGAGGTTTGGTTGGTCTGTAGTGTTGTTCAGGATGTCTGTTTCCTTACTGATGGTCTGTCTGGTTTTTCCACCCATTATTGAAAGTGATGATTGAATTCTCCATATTTTTGCTTCCTACCTTTGGGACTCTATTGTTAGTTATGCTTATGTTTAGAATTGTTATATCTTCTTAATTGAGTCGCCCTTTTATAAATATACAATGTCCTTCTTTGTCTCATGTAACAATTTTTTACTTAAAGTCTATTTTTCCTGGTATTCATATAACCACTCCAGCTCTCTTTTGTTTACTGGTTTGGGGGTATATATTGTCAATCTATTCAGTTTCAAACCTTCTGTGTTTTGAGATCTAAATTCATCTTGGGTATATAGCATATAGTTGGAACACATTTTTAATCTTTGTGTGTGTGTGTGTATGTGTGTGTGTGGTTCAACAATTCCTCGATTACTGCATTAATTTGTATTTAGTTGATTTGGGGAAACATTTTTATTCCTTTCTCATTTGCTTTTCAGTAAATTCTTATTTATTTTTTTAGTGGTTAACCTGGGTATTACACTTAAAATGTTGAATTTATAACAATACTAACTTAGCTTTAATATTATTCAATGCTCTGCTCCTACACAGTCCCACACCTCACCCTCTGTGTTGTTATTATCACAAATTAAATTTTTAAATAGTCTGAACCACTAATATATATACATATATATATATAATCATTTTTTCAGGCATTTGTCTTTTAAATCATATAGAAAATAAAAGAGGAATTACAAGCCAAAATACAATAATACTGGCTTTTATATTCACCTATGTAGTTACTTTTATCAGCATTCTTTACTTCTTTGCATGACTTTGAGTTACTGTCTCATTCCCTTTCATTTCAGCCTGAAGGACTCTTTTTAGCATTTCTACTAGGACAGGTCTACTAACAATGAAATTCCTCAGCTTTTGTTTATCTGGAAATGTCTTAATTTCTCCTTCATATTTGAAGGATAATTTTGCATGATATATAATTGTTAGTTGACAGTCTTTTTCTTTCAGGACTTTAAATATGTCATCCCACTGCCTTCTGTGCTCCATGGTTTCTGATGATAAATAGGTTGTTATCTTATTGAAGGTCTCTTGTAAGTGATGAGTTGCTTCTCTATTGCTGCTTTCAAAAATATCTTCATCTTTGTTTTTTGGCCATTTGATTTAAACATGTCCTAGTATAGATCTCATTGAGTTTCTTACATGGGATTCATTGAGCTTCTTGGCTGTTTATCACCAAATTTAGATGTTTTCAGCTATTGTTTCTTCAAATATTCTTCCTACTGCTTTCTCTTTTTCCTCTTTCTAAGATACCCATAATATATTTGTTGGTACACTTAATAGTGTCCAACAGGGTTTTTAGGCTCTGCTCATTTTCTTCATTCTTTCTCCTTTTGCTCCCCAGACTGGATAACTTAAATTAAATTTTCAAGTTCACTGATAATTTTTTCTGCATGTTCAAGTCTGCTGTTGAACCCTCCTAGTGAATTTTTCTTTTCAGTTATTATACTTTTCCACTCTAGAATTCCTATTTACTTCCTTTTATAACAGAAAAATTGTAGGTGTTTGTTTAACAACTTTTTAAAGCTATTTTTATAAATAATGTTTATTTTTGCCATATATGGGCACTGAAATATTTATTCTATTTGCTTAGTGGTAAGATATTGATTTGACTGAGATTTCCTTGAATACCTGGAGCAAAAACAGAAAAGAAAAGAAAACACTTCTGATCTTTATAGATTGCCTCTGTTTTGGAGCTCTCCTTGTACTCTTAGTCAGGCTGTTTACTACTCTGCCAGAGCCTTCAGTTTCTGATTGAACAGAGCATAACAGTCAGACAGATTTGAAATCTTTGGAATTTGCAGGTGTATTCTGAGCATACATCCAGCCCTGGGCACCCATTTATTTTTCTAAATTCCCCAGTATTCATGGGAACTTTTCAAAGTCCTTTTTCCCCAAATATCACCTTTGTCAGACTCTTCCTTTATAGGATATTGTCTGTCTACTGCTTGTCCTATCCTTTATCCTTGTCCTAGACTGCTGCAGGTATTATATTTGCCTTCAAAAGCTTTTGAGAAATGCCACCCAAGTGGTTGCATCAGCTCTGAGAATTTCTTAGGTATGTGAGATAAATTTAAGCCTATTGATCTGATCCCTCAGAGAGCCACCAGACAGGTCAAAACACACAACCGCCATTCTTTGAGAACAAGGTCTGTATCATTCCCTCTGGCACTAGCAAGTTGCATCAGAAATGCAGGATGCTATCTCCACAACCACTGTCATTTGGGTATTAAAGGGTATTATGTGAGTAAGTTAAAATGCCACAATGCTTTTTTACATAATTTCAGCATCTTATTTCTTCATTAAGTGTTCCCTGGTTGTTGTGTTTATTAGATTCTAGAATTTTGAAAAAGTTGATTCTGACTGCTGACAGTGTTTTCCAACTTAGTCTTTGCTTCAGTGAAGGAATGGGGTTTTGGAGATCCCTACTCCACCTTTTTTAAGTAATATCACTCTCTTCTTCATTTTTTAAGGATAGTTTTACTGGATATAAAATTCTTGGCTGACAGTCTGTTTCTTTCAACTCTTTGAATATGTCATCCACCATCTTCTGACTACAATGGTTTTCAATAAGAAGTCAGAATCCTTATTGAGGATCCTTTGTACATGATGAATAGCTTCATTCATGCTGTTTTCAAGTTTCTCTCTTTGTCTTTCAAAAGTTTGACTACAGTGTATCTAGGTGTGAATGTCTTTATGTTTATCCTACATGGAATTTATGGAATTTCTTGGATGTGCATATAAATGTTTTTCATCAATTTGGGTGTTGTTTTGTTTTGTTTTTTGCTATTATTTTTTTAATCATTCTTTTTGCCCTTTCTTTCTTTCCTCTTCTTCTGGTGCTTCTTAATATATATGTTGGTGGAATAGATGGTAAGCCACAGGTCTCTGAAATTCTGTTCATTTTTTGCCATTATTTTTTATTTTTGTACTTTATATTTGATCATTCTCAACTGACCACTTCAAATTCACTGATTCTTTCTACTTCCCTCTCAAATTTGCTATTGAACTACGCTCATGAATTTTTCCTTTCATTTATCATACTTTTCAACTCCGGCATTTTTATTTGATTCTTTTTAAATAATTTCTATCTATTGATTTATATTCTTTATTTGGGAGACATCATTCTCATACTTTCCTTAAGTCTTCAGACATGCTTCCCATTTGTTCTTTGAACATACTTAAAATGACTGAATATCTTGGCTTCCTCAGGGACAGTTTCTCTTGAATGACTTTTTTTCTGTGCATGAGTCATACTTTTCTGTTTCTTTGTTTTTTTTGTTGAAAACTGGACATTTTCAATAATATAATGTGGCAACTCTGGAAATCAGATTCCCCCTACCAGATTCTGTTGTGTTGCTATTTGTTGTTTTTGTTCTTGTAGTTTCTACTATTTGTTTGTTTATTTAGCAAACTTTCCTGGACTAATTCTGTAAAATTATGCATTTAATTCTGTAAATGTATTCTTTGTCATGTGGGGCCACTGAAGCCTCTGCTAGGTTATCTTAGTGATCAGCTAATGCTTAGACAAAGATTTTCTTAAATGCCTTGAACTGGTAATTTCAAGGCTCTGTGTGTGTGTTGGGTTATGCTTTCAATACTCCAGCAGACAGCTTACCACTCCTTGTTAGCTTTTATTTACTGCTTCTGCCAAACCTCAAGGTTAACCAGAAATGAGAAAGCAGAGCCTTCTCAGGTCTTTCTTGGACATGCGCTAAGCTCAGTCCATGTTCATGGCCTTCTGGATTCTGCAGAATATGTTGAGGTTTTTCAAAGCCCCTATGAACAACCTCATTCCCTAGTTTTTCTTTTCAAGTGTTTTGAGCTACTTCCTCTTAGCCCCTACTGATATTATTCCTTCAGGCAGCTATAATGTTAAACATTACCCCTAATTGTTTTCGATAAACACCCTACAGATAGGGTTGTTCAAACGGTGAGATCACTGAATCATGTCAAGTAAAAACAATCTCTGATATCATTATCTTTCCAGAGAAAAGTTTAACCTGCTGCCAAGCAGGTTAAACAGTGGCATTTTTTTGGACTAGTTACAAATTTATTTTATCTCATCCATTGTTTGCTAGCTCCAGGTTTCATAGCTACAATTATGAGCATGTTGGATTTCAAGACCACCATGGAGTTAGGGAGAGGAGATGAGAATAAGGAAAGTTAAAAATGCCGCAGAGTTAACTGCTCTTATTGAGATTCGGTTGTTTTTCTTGATTAAACATTCCTCAGATTGTTGTAAGACTTTGGTTAATTTCCAGAGTTTTGAAGAAGTTTTGATATTTTATGCTAGTATTCTCACTGCTTTTATGGAGAAGCAGATTTTCAGAGGTCCTTATTCTGCCATACCAGAAGAAGTATCTCCTCAGAGTCCAACTCAATCACCACACAAGTGCTTCCAAATGGGGACTTCTGTCATACAGCTGGTTTTTTTTTTTTTTTTTTTTTTACAAATGTAGGAATTGTAGAGAATCTTTGGCATTTAATGTCTCCCTCACATAAACCTATTAAAATACATATGATTTTTATAAATTCTTTTATTTCTCCATTTCTTCTGTACATAATAGAGCATCATATTGAACCTTTAGAAATTATGTGTGTAGAAAGCTATCTATGGATTCCATTTCAACCCAATAAAAGGGTGTTATAAAATATTTGTTTAAAAATTAGAAAGGGACATTGTGTCTGTGAAGGTTGAGAATCACTGCACTAGCCTCTCCTTTCGTGCCTATCATGCACGTAATCTACTCCTGCTGCCAGACTATCTCCAAAGTATACCTGTAGCCCCTATACTACTCAAGTCTCACCTGAAAGTGAACAAAGAGGGAGTTTGACAGGTAGAAAGTTGGAGGTAATTTGAGTACTTCTCAGGAAACTAGGCAGAATGAGTCAAGAAGTGGAAAACATCTAATAAAGTGCATAGAAACCTCTAAGGTATTTTCCATAATATGAAAATTCCATGTTCTAGTTAATATACATTCTGCCTAACAGAGAGTCATCATATATACCATTCAAAGGTTACCAGTCTTCAAATAAGTAGAAGCTAATAAAATATACAACACCTGAATGTAATTTAATTCCTTTTGATTATTAAGACCTCAGAAAAACTTTATGTAAAAAAGAGCTAACCACTTTTTAAAATGAAAGGCCTGGAGGAGAGGTCTTGGGAAACTTCAAGTGTACCTAGCATCTGAATTCTGTGATTACAAAAATGGCAGGGGCAGAAGAAAGGCAATCATTTATCTTGTAAATTACTTGTGCATTGGTAATACAAACCCAGCTCTCTGGTTCTGCTGATATATTCCCAATACGGGCAGTGATATTGGTGATAAAAAAAAATGGCAGCACATTCTAGAAGTGATCATTCCAATGGCGGCAGGGATGGGGTTGGGAGGGTTGTTGGAAAGGAACTGGAAGAAGTATGGTGGACTCTGAGGCATGTCTAACAAGACATTTCAAGGTGGAAATGAAAGCCTGGACAGAGAAAATAAAAATCTTGTTAGTTAAATGGAGCAGGAATCTCAGAAAAAGAATTATTCAAAGGAAGGGGAAAAAAAAAAAAAGGAAGGGAGGCACACAAGAAGAATCATATATGGAGAGGGAAACTGAGAGTACTATATAACTTCAGAACATAGCTATTCTTTTTTTTTTCCCCCAAGATTTATTTTATTATTTGTTTATTTATTTATTTCTGCCCCCATCATTGTTTGCACACACTGTCTGCTCTCTGTGTGTTTGTCTTCTTTTTAAGAGGCATCGGGAACTGAACCCAAGAGAGGGCTTTCTCTATCTTATTTATGCTCCCCTGAGAGCCCTAATAAGAAAGCAGAAACAAAGTAACAAGCTCATATCCTTTTCTTCCCTTTTAAGGACTCTTTTTTTTTTCCCCTCTGACAACGATTTGGAAAGACTGTAATGAGATGACCCCGTGGAGTGTTTAAGCAGTTAGCCAAGTTAAAGGCAGTAAAGGACCCATTGCTTCAATTAACCACTTATTTTCTTTGACCATGGAACACACACAGCCCCAAAGCCAGTCTTGGCCAAAGCTGCATGCTGTATCCAGTTCTCTTCCATTTCTGGCCTCCTCTACCCTGGATGTGACTTTAATCAGCTGCTAGAACCAGAGCAGATTTTGAACAGTGATCTGTCTTCCTTTAATTAAAGCAAAACAAGTCCTCATAATTTGGGGAAGGAAATATGTACATCCACATTATTAAAAAAAATTCAAACGTTCCAGAAAAAAATACAGAAGTAAAAATCACCCACTTTATTACCACTCAGAACATCTTTAACATCTTGTTAAACATTCTTTAATATGTCTCTCTGAGTACTGTATTCATTTCATATTGCTACATAAGAAGTTACCGCACATGTAGCAGTTTAAAACAACAGTTTCTGCAGGTCAGAAGTTTGGCCAGCTGTGTCCTCTGATCAGGGTCTCTCGTGACTGCAGAAAAGTTTTTGGCCAGGACTGTGGCCCCATCGAAGGCTCAGGATTCTCTTCTAAGCTCATTCATGTTGAAAGAAGTCAGGCCCTTACAGCTGTAGAACTAACGGCAGCTTCCACCTTCTTCCAAGCCAGCGGGAGAGTGTCTGTCATGCTTTCAATCTCTGCCTTCCTCTGTCTCTGACCTCTAGACCCAGATTTAGGTGGCTGATTAGGTCAGGCCCACCCTGATCATCTCTCTCTTTTTCTTGAGGTATCGGTGACCAGGAATTGACCCCAGGACCTCGTATGTGGGAAGCCAGTGCTCAACCACTGAGCCACATCAGCTTCCCTGGGTTTTTTGGTTTGTTTTGCTTATTGTTTTGTTTGTTTTTGTCAGGGGCATCAGGAACCGAACCTGGGACCTCCCATGTAGGAGGCGGGCACTCAGCCACCTGAGCCACATCCATTCCCCCGATAATCTCCCTTTTGATTAACCTGAAGTCAACAATTAGTAAACTTGATTACATCTGCAAAATCTTCATTGCCATGTAAAATAACAGTCCCAGAAATGATATTCCATCATATTCACAGCTTTCCCATACTGCAAGGGGGAGAATTAAACCAGGGTGAGGGTCAGTGAGGGTCATTTAACTGCCTACCACATGTATATATGGATGCAGTGAATGCATGTACTGACATGGTGTTCTGTAACATGTTTTTTAAATATTAATATGACATGGAAATCTTTCCTGCCTAACAAAAATGGATCTGCATTTTTTTATAGCTTGATAGTATTCCCTTTTGTGTTTCAAAGCAATCAATCACATATTGGATAGTTAGGTTGTTTCCAACTTTTCCTCCTGATAAAATATTTTAGGATAAACATTTTCATGCACCTGTCTTTGCATTTGTATGATTGTTTCTTGTGTGTAAATTCCAAAGAAATGAGTTCATTGAGTAGAGTACAGTGTCATTTTTCTAGTGAAGACTTTCTTTTGGTGAAGAGTCTCTGGATTCCTTGAACTGATACTTAGCAGCCTTGAGATAAGTTCTGAAAAGTACTGTGCAAAATATAGAGGAAGTAAAATAAAGCATAGTGTTCTTCACTTGTCATGCTCAACACCCTCCTCCCAAAAGTTGTCTTCAGGTTCATTAAACAAACTCTCAATGAAATGGGGCTTTATTTTAATTTTTACATGTCTTTTATAGAAAGAGGCAACAAAGAAGTTAGATCACTTTGGAGTTTTGTAATTTTATTAACTTCAAAGGCACATTGTACATTTTGACTGCAAATGTACTTGGGTTTCAAGTGAAGGCTCTGAGAAAATACCAAACCCTGAATCTTAAGAACACACAAGCAAATAAAGGCTTACTTGCATCCACCTTGCCAAGAGACATCTTCGCCATTCATTCAAGCAATACTTAATGTGCACCTACTAAGCGCCAGGTGCTGCTTCAGTGCTTGGAAAGTGGTGATGAACAGGACAAATGGAGCCTGAGAGTGGATCCATGCACTCTACAAATGCATAATGAAAATGCAAGATGAAAACAGAAAGGGATCTAGATAGTCTGTAAAATAAAATAAAGTAATAGCATTTCAAGAACATGTATGTATTTCTCACTCTGGAAGTTACCTGGTAGGTAAATGGCATTAAGAAATTCCTGTAAATATTAGCTCCCCTCGTGGGGGATTTGGGACATAAAAGATAAGCATATGGATCCAGAAATATTAACAGCCGGATGAAATTTGGTCCAAGATTCAACTTCTCAAGCCATTCATGAGCAAAAAACGCACAATGGAGGGTAGACCCATGGCTCTAGGGGAAATCCCGTCTCGCTCTTTGATCATAGCCAGCCAGGGCATTGGGTCTTTGGCTTTGCACCATCAACTAAGTCCCAGCCCCACTGGGGAGCTTTCACTGCCACCCCGCTGCACCCACTGCCTGCAGACTCCTGCCTCTGTTGTTAAACTTCTCCACTCTAAATCCACACATAATATTTCAGTCACAGGTGAAATGGGAAGCGATCCTGTGTGACTAATTAGATATCATAGTGAGAGAAAAGAAACCTTTCCCTATCTCCTAGTCTTTCAAAAAAAAAAAAAGATATTATCCTCAAAGAAAAGTCTTTTGAGATCTGAAATACAAAGCCTATTTATCTTTTACAAGGCTGACCTTGCCAAGGATATTTGAATTTAAATAAAGATGTTCTAGGGTCTGTTAATCTAAGCTGGTGATGTAGCAAAGAAACTCAGGATTGCTGCCTTCCCAGGTGCTGGTGTCCATTCAGGATAGCAAATGTTTTGTTGCTGTTTTTCTCTCTGTCTGATGGTGCAAGCTTCACCGTCTATCAGAGTCATTATTTATCAGGCACAGTGACCTTCCTTCCAGCTTCAGGCTCTCAGGTGGGAACTTGCCCCTCCACACCTTTACCCTGCACCTCCCTCCCTTGCAAGCCACACCTATCCGTGAATGCTGCTCTTGAGCTCCTTTTTTTGCATCCTTGATAATTGAGCCCTTTTGTTCCCTCTCTCTCTTAAATCTTTACCCATGCCCTGTCCATGGATTTTTCTTCCATACCCATGCCTCCATCTCTTCTAATCTAAGCATAACCAAAACACTCTCCCCTGCATTGCTTTGCTTTCTAGCCATTGCCCTCTCTTTTCTTCTTCCCTTCACAGCCCAGTGAAAGAGAGAACCCTACACTGCATCTCTCCCCTTCCCATTCACTCCTCGTCTTTGGCCCCCATTCTCTTCCATCATCAAAAAAGACCCCAAAGACCTCTTGCTCATCAAATCCTGAGTGTCACATGTATAATTAAAAACACCTCCTAGGTTTCCTCTCCCGGGTTTTCCACAGGCAAGCAAGTTCATCATGTCTAAAATTGAACTCCATCATCCACCCATCACCACTCCCCCAGCACAACCTTTTCTTCCTCCTTTGGTCCTGGAGCCATCACACTCCCTGAAAGAGCAGAATCCTTCTTTGACTCATCCAGTTCCCTTGCATCTCCACAGCCCATCAGTCGTACTTCCAAAGGCTCTTCTTTCTGTCCACAGTGATGGTCGCCTCTGCAGTGAAAGTCCTCTTACTCCATTCTGGACAGTTACAGGGCATCTGGAGGATAGAGCCATTCAGCTGTCTCCTGTCTTCCACAAATGCAGATTTACAACTTTAACACCCATCCTGAAATTAATTCAATGGCTTCACTTGCCTCCGAATAAAGCCCAAGTATTTAACTTGCCATAAAAATGTCTCACAACCTCATCCTTGCCTATAGCATGGCTCAGCATTTAAGAGCGTGAACCCTGGAACTCAATCACTAGCTGTGTGACCTTGGGAAAGGTTTGTAACCTGTCTGTGCTTCAGTTCCTCTCGTGTAAATTGGAGGTAACAATAGAACCTTATCAGGGTGCTGGGAGCATCGGATGTGTTAATATGCATAACCCTTTTAGGACAGTGCCTGGCACAGAGTAAATGTTGTGCATATTTTTTAGTTTGTGATTTCTCATCCACCCTCGTCTACCATCCCATGCACACAAACATGCTACCCTCTCTGCAGCCACAATAAACAGCTTACAGTTCCCCCAAACACAACATATTAGTTCTTTCACACTTCTGCAACTTTGTTTTTACTCTTTTTTTGTCAACCTGCAAAATTCCCATTTTTCTTTTGGGACTCAGCTCAAATATCTCTTCTGCTGGGAAGCCTTTTCCCAACACCTGAGATTTTCTCCACGGAGATCCCGTTTCATCCCAAAGGAACTTCCATTTCAGCATGCATCACTTGAATTAATAATAAAAAATAATCAGAGAGTTCCATGACAGGCCTTGCTCTAGATGGTTGATATCATTCATATTGATGCCAAATGATTGTTTAAGCCACACAGGCAACCTATGAAGTGTCCTTAAAATCGTTTTTTATATTTGTTTCTCCGCCTAGATTGTGAGACTCTTTGCATGCGAGAACCTATCATCTTTGAATCACTAGCACCTGCCAAGGTGCCTGGTACATACTGAGCACTCCATAAATATATGTTAAAGTAATACTTCTTAATTGAGCCAATCAGAGATGGGCTGAATCAGAAAGAGGTGGGAACATGCACAAATTACTTGAAGGACATTTGGGAAAGGATGGATGATAGTGAGATCTAAAATTCATCAGTGCTATAAACAAAGATGGCTGTAACTTCTCACCCTATCATTAAATGGTTATTACTCTATGAACAGTTTCTACAGTGCTCACGGGTTAATGTGTTCTCATTTGTTTCTGCACTGTCATATAACGGTAGGTCTTTCCAAGGACATAATAATACAATTCGTGATGGCATTTTATTGAACGCTCTTGCTTCAAGGGTCACATGCAAAGTTCTGAAAAGTTTTGCATGGCCCTGAGTTCATAGGTTGTGCACATTTGATAAAAGAGGCATTCACCCTGATAACCTTTTCTAATTGTTTATCACCAAATGGAAATTTGCCACAAACTGTAGAGAATTATAGTCAGTAGTTAATGTTACAATTACTATGACAATGGTCTAAGACCATAAAAATAAGTATTTTATTGCTTAATTGCTACAAAGTAATTTGTTTTTTTTTTTATAAACCAGGACTATATAAAAGAATTTCAAAAATATAGGTATTTCTGTTTTTAATTAACTTTTTTTTCCCCTACTCCTTTGGCACATAGTAAGTTCTGTTTTCATTAGGCAGCAGAGAATGGTTAAGCTCAAAACAGCTTAGTGCATTGATTAAAGTATCTCTGAGTGCCCTTGAAGCTGATATTAGCTAATATGGAAGAGCAAAGTCTAGTCATGCAGGTGTCCCCACAGGGTGCAAATGGGAATGGATCTGCCCAGCAAACTTCAGCCTGGTGCTCTAGGATACCTCTGCAAGCCCCAAATTGGCTTAATCTATTCCAAGAATTTATAGATAGCAAATCCAAAAGATTTGGGGCCACTTTTTGATTTCTTGAAGCCTTGAACGTCATGAGAAGTTCAACTGCTTTGTTGGTTCTGTTTTCTAAGGAATTACCACTGTTGGAACGAGGCCTGGATGACGAGGCCTGATCTCCCTGTTGGATTTGGGGGTTGGCAAGCTGTGGACAGCACCCCCCAGGAAAACAGCGATGGTAAACTGCATTCCTCCTTTGGGGAAATTGTTTCACTACTGATCTTTATTTTCCTTTCAGTTGCATTCGATGTGTGGAAAATACTCCCATTGGGAATCAACAAGAGAGGTGTGCTTTCTGGGAACATGTACACTGTTAAATGCCTGCCAATCAGGTTTAATTTCTTTTCAATCATCAGCTTTACCCTGATTGTTTTACAACTTTTAGGAAAAGATCATAAAACTCAACATATGTAATTCATCGATTCTTGCTTTGATAGCAGTTTTGAAGAGAGGAGAAAAAATATCTGTGTAAGCATTTTCTATTAGGTTACAAAATATACTTCAACCCTCCCAGAAACACAGTGATAATATATAAGGCAGTAGAGAAAATAAGGAATTCAGAATCTAATTACAGATCATCCTTTAAATTCCTATTTCCCTACAAGCTGATTTTTTTTAATATTGTCTGATTTCTTTCAAAGCTTGTGTATTTGGGTATTTTGCAAACAATTATAAGCAATAGTAACTACAACCTCCCCCAGATTTTTATAAAATCACATTATAGGCCTCCATTTCCCCTTAATAGGATGATAAAAATTGGTGGGCTGGGGATATGTTTCTTTTGTCCAGTGTTAACATGAGATATTGATGTGTGTATATGAACATATAAGTGTATAAACATTCAGCACATATTCCCAATGGAATCTCATTATAATACTGGATTTTAGGACAAAAAGTTGAACACTTTCTGACAGTCTGGGTTATATATCATGAAGAGCCTTCAGAATTGACTAATGGCTGCTAATCTCTTATTAACTAGAGACAGGTGGTTAAATTTTAAAATTTGAAGAACTTTAGAAAAGTTAACAAGGAACTGCTAACTTTCTGAATGAGCATATGTTGACCATGGGCTGATGCCCAGATTTGCCTGTTAAACTCGACATCCATTGTGGCTAAAAATTAGCCATAATTTCCAAAAACAAACATCAAAACAAATAAACAACAACAATACAACCACTGAGGAACCACCAACATTTTTAATACATTAGATTCCTGTTGAAAAAGAGAAACACTGGGTCAGGCACCAACACACTTGGGTATGTGCTGTAGGTGGCCACAGAATAGACCCTTTAGTCTTCTCGTGGCTTGCATTTTTGGTTTGAGGAGGCATTTCCCAAAAAACCCTCTTAATTAGACTCCTTCGCTCTCTGCCCTCTCTAGCCATGGAAAGCATTTAGGCTAAATCAATGACAAAGTTGAGAAAACTTTATCTCTAAAGAGCCATTCTCAGTACTACAAACTGCCTTGCATCCAAACAGAATTGGAGACAACAAACTCATGCTCTCCTTCCTTTGACATAGGGATGTATCGGTGTGGACCAGCATCTGTTCAAGCCATTAAACATGGCCACGTCTGCTTCCAGTTTGATGCACCCTTTGTTTTTGCAGAGGTAAGTGAAGAGCTGGAACAAAGTGCCATTTCCTCCTCAACTCCTTAACATGCAAAAGAATAAAATGCTGGCTTGTTGTTTCTAGATTTCCAGGTACATGGTGTGTACTTTGTGTTTACACACATCATTCCAACCTCCAGGTGCTTAATTCTAAAGGCATTTCTTACCCTTCATTTTCCTTTCCTTGATGTTCCAGTTGTTTCCCCCAAAAGCAAGCTTTGCTAACCTTAACTTAGTTCTCTGCTCCAGAGAAATTAAGTGACTAAATGAATCACTCTACTAAAAATTAGTGGAGACAGGTTGAAATTTCAGACTAGCCAAGCAATCCAGTAAAGTAGAATCCAAACACACATCAACCACAGTCTTCACCTGGGACTGCAATCCATTCTCTGCCATTCCATGCCATCACTGGGGAGGGAGAGTGGAGCTGCTAGAGCAGGATGATAGGAGGAGGGGGCTGTAATAGAGCCCGTTTAATGGGTTGATGGAAGCACTTGGGTGAAGGGTCTAAAACCCTGGAAGAACCGGATGGAGGCTGACAGCAGAGATGGCAGTAAAGGATACTCCAAGGAGAGCTCTGAAAAACAAATTGTGAGAGATGTCAAGCAAAGGAGCAGACTGAGAGAAAGGACTTACTCAGATTATAGATGAACCAATAAACACACAGAAACCATGGCTAGCAGATACTGAATTCTTACTATGTAATCCCTTTCCTTGCATTATCTTATTTGATGCTCTTAGCAATCCTTTAAAACGGAGATTATAATTCTTCCCATTTTACAGAGAAGAAGACCAAGACACATAGTGTTTTAATAACCTTTCCACAATCATCTAGCTAATAAATAGTACTGCTAAGATTTGAAGCCAGGCAGGTACCTGAACTCACCCTAGAAACCACTACACTGCTAGTCTAGAATGGGTAAAGATTTATCATTACTATATGTCAGGCACTGTGCTGTGGGGAATTCAGAGATCAATAGCCTTAAGAAACTTGATTCTAGGTGGAAGATGACAATATATAAACACATCAAAAGTTAAATTATAACAATACAAGAGATGCTATGGAACTAATTGTCAGATGAGTGATATAGATGATAAGTGATAGGCTTTTATACATACACGTTTATTTCAGAAATTAGAACCAGGAAAGCAAAGGCAATAACATACTGCCCCTATCTTCATAAAGCTCACCATCTAGGGAAGGAGGGAAACATAATGACAGCCAATGATAGAACCATGTGTAAGTGCAGCCTTAATAAAATGACAGAGCATTGGGGGAACATGTGGAAATGCATTGGCTAGGCTGGGGGCAGGCGAAGAGTGCTCCCCGCAGGAATCAGTGCCTGGCTTGACTATCCAAGGATAATGTAGTTCTCTAGGTGAAGGGGGTTAGAAAGAAGCCAGAAGAAGGAAGGCATTTTAGGGAGAGGGGATGCCTTGACCAGAGTACATCTATGAGCATCTGCATGGTGTGTGTGGGCAATTAAAAGCTGGTGAGGATCCCTGAGATGGCACATGTGCTTCTGGGAATGTTAAAAGATGAAGGGTGAAGGGACAAAACATAGAGGATCTACATCCTGAGAAACATGGGCATCGTGCTGTGAGTGAGGGAGACCTAGGCTTGGGAGGCAATGTCAATCAGCTGGTTTCTAGCTAAATTACTGGCAGCCTTCTGGAACATGGATTTGCTGGGAGTCACAGGAAGTAGAGAGACCCTCTGGAAGACTGTGACTTTACTCTATGTGAGAGATAGGAAAAGCCTGAATTGTCTACAAATAGAAATTATGGGGAAAAGATGAGGAAGGATTGAGAAATGTTTAGGAAGGCAAAGCAGTGTAAATATTTAGACAGCAAAACCAGAAAGTTGAAACACATCAAAGAAGCAGTGTTTCTTCCACAGTACGCTCCCTTTATAGCTTCTAGAATCCTCTGGAGAACAAGCATACTCTGTGGAAATTTGATCCCCTTGATTTCCCTTTGGGATCTGAAGCTTTATAGAAACCTCCCGAGCTGCCATCTTATAGTTTATGGCGCTACGAGAACCTCTTAATGAGAAATCACTCTAAAATTCACACAGCCTCATTTTTAATATCCTTGTTATGCTTTATTGCTGAAAAAAAGAGAGAGGAAGCATTTCCCTCCACAGTGAATTCCTTAATAGCTGTTAATGTAAATGCTTTGGCTATTATTTTATTTTTTTTTTAAGATTTATTTTTTTTATTTTTTTATTTTTTGATATATAAATATATATGCATATATGTATATTTGCTTACAAAAATGTTATTTTTATATATATATATATATATATACACACATATATTTTAAGAGGTGCTTAGATTACCTAAAATATTACACGGAACCCACTGGGATTCCCATGTTGCCCACCTCCCACACCTCCCACCACATCCCACACAAATATCTCCCACAGTGTGGCCCACCACCCTCAATGAACTTACACATCCTGGAGCCTTGCCACCAACCATAGACCACAGTTCACACTGTAGAACACACTCTCTCCCACTCAGTTCTGAGTGGTGTGTGCTGATTTAAAATGGCCTACATCCGTTGCCACAACGGTACTCAGGACAACCACCAACTCCCAAAGAAGCCCCTGTATTTCAACTGCTCATCCCTTCCCTACCCAAAAACTGTCAAGTGGCCACTGGCTCCACTTCATTGTTATATTTTCTTGCATTGCAAGAATCACCATATGTGAGCAAGAGAATACCATCAGGTCCACTCTAGTCCATAGTTCTTCCCCCAATCCAGAGGCGACTGGGTTTAATATTTAATAATGCTTTAATTTAATAATTAATTTAATTTAATAATTTAATAATGCTTTGGCTATTATTAAATATAGATCCGAGTGTTAGGAATGTCATCAGGACTTGCAGATTATAATTACTCCTCTCTCATCCACTGCAGAGACCTGTCTGACAGTGTACAATTTTTTTGTTCTGGCCTGGGCTGAGCTCCAGGGCTGAGCCATTTATAAGAGATGCTTGAGCTGTTGAAATGTGTCTGAGGAATCTTTTCTCAAGAG
The DNA here is from genome assembly GCA_026826555.1 of Tolypeutes matacus. Taxonomy (NCBI): domain Eukaryota; kingdom Metazoa; phylum Chordata; class Mammalia; order Cingulata; family Chlamyphoridae; genus Tolypeutes; species Tolypeutes matacus. The sequence continues at coordinate 11,405,714 of JAKSZT010054399.1, forward strand.
TCCTAGGGTAGAACTGCCCTGGCAGGGGTGAGGCTGGGGGAGGGGCCAAGTCTTTAACTTTAATGAGAATCTCCATGACTCAGGTTTTAGAACATGTCCTCTCATTGCTTTCCTCTCACTCCTTGTTGCATAAGCTTGCCTCACTTCCTCTCAGGCATCAGAAGGAGTTTTCCTCTTGTTACCTCTCTCCTGCTGACTTTCTTACTCGTTTCTTACTCATTTCTGGGCCAGGGCAAGTATTATCTTCAACTCTTTCTTTATCTTCCCAAAGCCCTGGTCCCCTCGAGTGAAAACAGAACCCTGGAAGAAGAGCATTATGCATTGAAAGAGTCGTCCTTTCCTTCCTTTTCTTCTCCTCCTCCACTTTGGAAATCTACCCTTGTCATTTCTAGATGTCTTCCAGAGCTCGAAGTGTGTTTCTCTAACTTCCTCTTTCCTCACGTCCTCATCATGTGGTGTGCTCCTCCAGTTCTAAAGCCCATCTGCCTTTTCTCTCCCCAACTCATGGTGGCCCAGGACTTCTGAGGAGGTGACAGGGGACCAGAACTCTTTTCAGTGTCTGGAATCATCTCCTGAGCCCCATTTTCACTAGTCACTGAGGCCAACTGCTTCTCTCTTTCCTAGTTTCTTCTAATTGGCTCTATTGTCTACCTTCACATACCCTCACACAGAACTTACTGCCCCCCATACTTGTGAACATGTGTACACAAAAACACACGTGCACATGTGAACACATGTGCATGCACAGTCCTGCCTCCTTCCCCTGACACAGATATGATTTTTACAACAGCAACGTCTGGCTTCTCAGGACCTCAGCAACTGCCCTTTTGCTCCTGAAGCTATGCCTTCCCAAACTCTGGGCTGGCAGTTCACCATATATAACCTGTGCAGATACTTCTCTATAGACTTTTTCCCAATTCAAAGTTGTTTATTTTGCTACCATTTGTTAGATGCAGCCCATTTTTGGTATCTCTTATTCTGATCTAAAATAATTCATCCATTCATTCAAATGACATATAAAAATTTGGAATCACCTGGATCTTTTCTTAACTTTCTTCACTTATCTTGCCAGTAATACCTTCAAAAATATCGTGAGTCCACCCACTTCCAAGATCTCCTTTGCTACCCTCTAATCCATGACATTGAGCTTGAATTAGGTCACCTACTAACTCCTCTCTCTGCTTCTCTTCACCCCCTTTCGGCTTATTCCCCACAGATCAGCCAGAATTATCCTTTAAAAGTGTAAATAAAAGCATGCCACACCCATGGCCCAAACTTTCCAATGGATTCTTCACTCTTCAGAAAACATTGAAAATATTTTTTAAAGACTAATGATTGAAAATATTTTTTAAAGACTAATGGCCCCTGACTTCCCTCCCCCACACCCTCCTTTGCTCATTTCCCGTCAACCGTACTGACCATCTTGCTCTTCTGGAAACATCTCAACTTGCTCTCATTTCAGAGTTTTCACACATACTGTCCCTTTTGCTAAGAATGCTCTCCGCCCACCCTCCACCCCCAATTTCATGATTTTTCCCTCACTACATTCAGGTCTCTGCTCAGATCACCTCCTCAAGGAGACCTTCGCTAACCCCAGCCCACCTTCAATAACACTGTCAACCCTATTGTTTGATCCTCTGACCCTGCCTTGGTGTTTATTATTTCTCTCCCTTCTCCACTGCTGAGAGCAGGGGCTGGTGCATAGTCCCCATTAATAAGTACTTTTTGAATGAATGAATGAATGAATGAATGACTCATACAAGAGCCTGTGCAGAGTGTGCTGCTATCTCAGAGTCTCCCAGAGAGAGAGGAGCCAGAGTTACCTCCTCAAGCCCCTGCAGTCCTGGTGGGGAGAGAGGTACATGTATGGAGCAGCAGCCCCTGTAGGCTGAAGGAGTGGCAAGCACAAGGGTGGGCGTATGATGAGTGTACTGGGAAGGGTTCCTGGGCCAGGCAGGCATCCGCTGCCTTCCTACACTTTTTCACAGTGCGTGGATGTGGTTACTCTACTTGGGAATGAATGAATAAACGCTGTCCTCGGTCCTGAAAACAAGATGGCGTCTCCATTCTCCACCATTCGTGGCTTCAAATGGTAATTTGAGGGGTACCAGCAGAAATCTTCAGAGAAGTGCCCTCCAGCCTGCTGCCCCAGCCTACCTCTGCTGAGCCACGCAGGGTCCTGAAGCGTGGCAGAGGCTGCAAAGGAAGCCCCAGTGTCTGACCAGGGGCAGGGATACGAGTGGTGGAACTAGCATCAGATTTCATGTTGAGATACCCAAGTTCTGCATGACTTTGACCCCTTCAAATGCAGACATAGGGCTTTGATGATCTCTAGACCCCTTTCATTCAAAAGAAGGGAAAGAAACTAACCATGAACATAGGGGTTTCACAGGTAGTACTAATCTACCTATCAGCATACAAGGGAAGTATTATTAAACCCAGACTCGGAGAGATTCAGTAACGTGCCCAAGGTCACACAGCCCGAGAGTGATACTCCTTCCAGTATCCTGCATGTACTGCTATTCTATCATAGTGATTCAATTGGTCTTGGGAGGGAGTCTACCACTGGCATTTTAAAAGCCCTTCAGATGATTCTAATATACAGACAGGGTGGAGAATCACCATCTGAGTGGCTGAAACTGGAATGAGAGCTTGCTGACATCACTTAGCAAGAATATTTTGCCCCTACTCCTAAAATGCATATGCAAAGTCTTCTCACAGGTGCTTTTCTCTCCTCCCTCCACATTGTTGGACGGGCCTGAGATTTCAGCCACATAAATTTCTTAAGCAATGGTTTAAGGGGCCCTAGGGATGTAGCCACTTTCATATTTAAACTTGTCTGCCTGGAAAATTGTAAGCTGTTGCAAGGGTTTGTTATGAAGAGAATACTTATCATCGTTGTGTGATTTGCAAATGGAGGAGGTAGCTGTTTGTGCTTTCCTGGCCTCTTCCAGAGGCAATGCTGAAATTCTCAGGCAATTCATTTCAAGTTTCCTTAGCTTTTTTCCCCTCAAAACGACAAACATTCCTTAGATGCTCCCTCTGTCCTCTCTGGTCCTTATTCCTGATTTCACATTTCAGCCTTTTATGTCATAGGACTTGCATTGCCAATCCCTGGATCCTCTCTCTGAGATGAGGAGACACCTCTCAGAAACCTGAGCCCCCAAGTGTGGAGCCATCTCCCCATCTAAACCAGGCTGATGCCCTTGACCCTGCAGGGAAGGGGGTCTTGGAGGTCAAGGAGACGGGCTGGGACTAAATTGGGATTTGCATTTCACCTCCGCCAGCTCCCTGCCATGCCACCACCGACAGCATGCTTGACCTTTCTGAGACTCAGCATTGGCTTCTGCAAAGTGGGCAATAGTCATGCAAACCTCATCGGGCTGCTGTTGTGAAGTTTAAATTAAATAATTCACAAAATGTGCCTGAAACATTGTGGGTATTCCATAAATATTGGTTACTTTCTTCTTAAAGAGGTCTGATATAATGTAAATTCAGGACATTTAGTGAGAAAATAGATAAAAGTTGTTCTCTTCAACCTCAATTTTAAAACTTAGGCTTATATTATCAAGTTTCCCCATTGTCTAATAATAACCATTATATTTTTACTGGATTTTGACGTTTACAAGTCATTTGCACCTATATCCTATCTTGCCCAGCCCTAAAATATTCCTATGAAATAGGCAGAATACGTATAATTATTTTCATTTGATAGAAACAGGTTCAGGGAGGTTAACGTGACTTTCTAAAATTACACATCCAAGGTCAGAACCCAAGTTTCTTGCAGCTAATCCAGTGCCTCTCTCAGTTGCCTTCCTCAGGGCTATGGTATCTATCTGTCCCTTTGCCCGTAGCAGCCCTCCTTCCACCCATTCTTTAGGCCACTAACTCTATGTCTTTCAGTTTCAACATGGGAGTTCCTTCCTAGCCAACCCTTCCTCCCCCATGTGTCCTGAGTATCTTAGGCTGGGCTTTCCCTCCCATATTTCTAATTGTATTGTGTTAAAGGGGTTCTCAAGCCTGGGTATCCATTGGAATTATTTGGGAGTTTTAAAAAAATGGATTCAGGATCTCAATCTAGAACTCTTTAATTATACATCTATTTTTAAAAAGCCCCCCAGGTGATTCTGTTTATGGGGTATAAACCCCATAAAAAGGCAGTGATTTGAATCTATTCTGTTCGTCATTAGAGCATCATCACTTTGAAAAATATCTGGCAACACTATTATATAATATATTATTTTGCTAGGATTTATCGAGTGCCAAGCACTTATGTGCTAAGCGTTGAATAAGTAATATACATACATTTATTTCACTTAGTTCTGCCAACTTCCTTATGAGGAAAGAACTATTACCCTATTTTGAAGAGAAGAGAACTGAGGCTTAGATAGGAGCCTGCAAAACATTTAGTAAATACATCAGCTGGAATACCTTATAGAGAAGTGCAGTCGATGTTTCCTACCAACTTCCATTTTAATCAATGGACCCCCCAAGAAAGTGATTATAAAGAATATAAGAGACTCTGGGGAAAGCAGCTTTCAAGCACATATTAATATTTAGACATTGTCTCTAGAAAGTAGAATGATAAAGCAATATCTTGGAAGAGATGGGGGGCCAGCCAGCATGGCCCCCTAGATGCTATTTCCAAGTCCCATACATAGCATGCGTTAGTTTCTAAACCACCAGAAAATTGCCTGAATTCCTTCAATAGTCTAATAATATTTTTCAATTAAAATAGTTTTGACTGCAAGTAACAGAATTAAAATGATTTAGACAGTAATCATTTCTTATAAAAGAAATCCCAAAGACGGTGGTCCCAAAGTTGGCTTAGCTGTTTAACAGCATCATTAAGCATTCAAATATTCTTTTCTTTCTCCTCTCCCATCTTCAGATTGTTGGCAGTGTTTATTTCCACTGTCCCAGGATGGCTTAAGCAGCTGCGAGCATCATTCCTTCAGAAAGCAGGAATGGATGGGCAAACTATCCCATGTACCTCTCTACTTTTAGAAAGGAGAAAAATCTTTCCCAGAAGCCACCTAGCACACTTTCTCTTCTTCCTAAGAGTAGGTCACACAGCCACTCTTAGCTTAAATGAAGTTCAGTAAAGCATGAAATGGGCATTTCATTTTCAGTTCTCCCTTAGGAGGTAAACCTTATCAGCAAGAAGAAAGAAGAGAGAGAAATGGTTGATGTTTACAACCAATAGAACCAGCCCCAAATGTTCTTAATTTAAAATATCAGATGATTGATCTAAGCTAAATTCCCCTTTGAAATGTTTTAAAAACAAATCATTGTTGACTAAAGGAAAATATCAACTCTAGGGATTTCTAGATAGCTCCATCATTGAGAGTCAAGACTTTGGTGACAAGTGCATTCAATGACGGCTAAGGCTTTCTCCTCTTTTCAGGTCAATAGTGATCTTGTTTACATCACAGCTAAGAAAGATGGCACCCATGTGGTTGAAGCAGTGGATTCCACCCACATTGGGAAATTAATTGTGACCAAGCAAGTTGGAGGAGATGGCATAAAGGATATTACTGACACTTACAAATTCCAAGAAGGTAAGTTACTGCAACTAAATGAAGAGTTCTTTGCCAAAGTCCATTTCTCTAATCCACTTAGGTTCATTCACTGTCACTATGAAGTATCTTCCTGAAAATATACTAGCATTTGCATCATGTAGTGTTAAAGGCAGAATATATGATTTCATGACTAAAACACACTTCACACCCATAATTTTTCACTGTTTGTTTTGAGCAGAATTGGCTTGTGAAATGATTAGGTTAAAGTCATGTCTATTCTAACAGAATATAGAATATGTTCTTGTTTGCAAAAATATGAAAGAACCGTAATTTAAAAAATCCTATTAGAACTGTATGACTAATGTAATTTTAGTTTGGTAATAGAAATTTAAATAACTATTTACACTTGTTTAGTAGTTTACAAACTATTTTCACATACACTGTTCCACTGAATTCTCATGGAAACTCTGTGAGGTCAATAATACAATATTAATAGTTACAATGCAATCTCACTAATTCAGGCCAATTAGGCCAGTTTCAGTTGTAAAATAGTGTTAGGGTGGTTTTATTAACTTTTATTGTACAGGATGTTTCAAATGGAGCTGTTGAGTTCAATTCCATGTCTATCAATACTATCCATCCTCTGTATACCAACAATTGTGTTTGGTGCTGGGATTCCAGCATTCCTGGGACAGCTGATAGGATCATTTATGCAGAGAATGGAGAAGAGGGACACTCAGCCCAACCAGGGGATTAAGAAAAAGCAGAGTCCACAAAGACAAGTCACAGTTTAAAGTTAAATGAATGAAGACAGGGTTTTCCAGGCAGTGGGAACATAGCCAAATTCAGAGGCATGAAGTAGCCTGGTGAGCATAGGGTCTTGCAGGCATTACCAAAGCATCAAGCTCAGAGTACCCGGTTAGGAGGTAGAGAAACTTGTGTATCTTGATGGGGAATGTGGAATATATTTTGCAAATTATTCCCCAAAGGGAGGTTCTTGGAAGAGCCATTTAATTTTAGTGACTGCATAAAAATGACTAGTAATTATCATATACCTAAATATTCATTGGTATTCCTGAAGTGCTAAAGAGTGCAGAATTTGTTTTAAATATTTTGGACAGCCTCCCTGCCCTTATTTACAAAAAAAATAATTTGCACTATAAAGAAAAAGCTTGCTGAATTGAGAACTCGCATACCTAGTGTTAGAAATTCAGGACTTTTGTCATCCGAACTAGGGGACGTTAACTGTTTTTCTGAGATGATTTATTCTTCCCTTCTGTTGGTTGTCATCCATTATGCAACACAGATACAAAAGATTTTTTTCCAGCTTTCTCTTAAAAGAAAAGTTAAAAACAATATCAGCAAAATAAAATGAATAAACAATGATGTCTTAGAAGAGACTTACAGGCAAAAAGATTTGGAATAAAAAAACTCTAGAAACAATGAAACTAGTTGCAACATTCTTTCTCTCATTCATTCACTCATTCATTGAACTTGTTTTTAAACACCTGCTCTATTCCAAGCACTGTCTAGAGATGAGAGATGTGCATAGTCCTGCCTTCCCAACTAGCTGGAGAGATGACCAGTAAGCCAGCCATGGGAATGCTGCGTGACAGGTGCTGTGACACAGGTGCATATAGGTGCTGTAGTAGCACAGAGAAAGGCCAACCCAGATGTGGGGACCATGGAAGGCTTCCAGCAGGGAGTTAGTGATGGGTTCTTTGAGACCAAGAGATAAGTAGGAATTGGCCAGGAGAAGCATGGGGCAAGAGTTCTCCAGGAAAAGGTGGCAAGGCAGAAATTGCAACATGGATTCCCCTACTTTGGAAGAAGTTCTAATTGGATGGTGTAGTGAACAAAGGTTGGACCCACTGGGAGCTAAAAGAAGCAGTAGTGAATTTTCTAAGCCACCAGGTGCCTTGCTCAAACCAATAAATAGAGCCCAGTTGCTATTAGATGTCCACTCAGGAGGTCGCAGTGAAAGCCAAAGAGACAGGGTCAGATGTCCAGAGAGAAAGGAGTCCATGAAAGAGGAGTCAGGGAATTGGCCGGTGATAGACACCAGACTAAATCAAATAAAATGGCCCACTCTCAAGAAGGAGGACATCGGAGGGCCAGGCATGAAGACAAGGCCCAGGAAGACACATAGGGGTAGAGGGTCTGGTCCAACCAGAAGAGCCCTTAAGTTCACACCCACTCTGTTCTGGCATAGGAGTTTGATGCTAAGTGGATAATTAGTCTCTTAATCAAAGGGCCATATAAATGTCAAATTCTAATTTGATTGGTAATGACTAAATGGATGCCCATTTGTAAAGGATGTTAAGTCTGCATCTGAATGTGATGGGAGAGAGTGATTGACTATTGACATCTGCCATGGACATGTAGAAAGTGTGGCGGCATCTGTGGCCATGCATTGACTTTTGCCACCCTGATTCTCACTATTGAGCCTGCCATAGAATTTGCCTGATTCATGAATGCTGAGTGTGGCCGTAAAATTTGAAGATGAGTAAAAACACGGAAAAGTATTGAACTATTTTAATTAATTGAATGGTGGAGAGGTCACTTTTCACTTCCACTTACTGAAGCTTAATTAATTTTATAAACGTTTTCAAACTGTAAGGTTAAGAAACTATAAAATTTTGAAAACCAGAAATCTTAAAATTTATCTTGTGGCAATGCATCTTCTTTTTCCTCTTTTTTTTATTTTTTAAATTAGAGAAGTTGTGTGTTTACAAAAAAAATCATATAAAAACTATAGCATTCCCATTTACCCCCCTATTGTTGTCACTTTGCATTAGTTTGGTACTTTTGTTACAATTGATGAAACAATATTAAAATAATACTGTTAACTATAGTCCATAGACGATATTAGGTGTATTTTTCCCATATACTACCCTATTATTAACTTTTTGTATTAGTGTCATACATTTGTTATAATTCATGAAAGAACATTCTTATATCTGTACTATTAACTATAGTCCATCTTCTACAATAGGGTTCACTGTGCTATACAGTCTTACGTTTTATTTTTTAATTTTTATTCTAGTCAGATATATAACCTAAAATTTCCCCCTTTTAGCCACATTCACAGATATAATTCAGTGCTCTTAATTATGCCCACAAGAATGTGCTACCATCGCCACCATACATTTCCAAAACTTTACAATGAGCCCAAAGAAATTCTATACAAATTAAGCATCAACTCCCCATTCTCTACTCCCAATTGCTCCCCTGGTAACCTATGTTTGAAATTCTAACTCATTATAATTAGCTCATATCAGTGAGATCATACATTATTTGACCTTTTGTGTCTAGCTTATTTCCCTCAGTATAATGTCCTCAAGGTTCATCCATGTTTCAACATGCACTGGGATTTCATTCCTTTTTACAGCTGAGTAATATTCCATTGTATGTATATAACACATTTTGTTTATCCATTCATCAGTTAATGGACACTTGGGTTGATTTCCTCTTTTGGCAATTATGAATAATACCACTATGAACATTCGTGTGCAAATATCTGATCAAGTCCCCACTTTAAATTCTTCTGGGTATATACCTAGTAGAGGGATTACTAGATCATATAGTAATTCTAAACTTAGCTTGCTGAGGAAATGCCAAACTGTCTTCCTCAGCAAGTTGCACCATGTTATATTCCCACCAGCAAAGAATAAGTGTCCCTATTTTTCCACATCCTCTACAACACTTGTAATTTTCTGTTTGTTTTTTTTTTAAGTAGACATTCTAGTAAGTGCAAAATGATATCTCATTGTGGTTTTGATTTGCATTTCTTTCATAGCTAGTGATATTGAGCATCTTTTCATGTGCTTTTTAGCCATTTGTATATCCTTTTTGGAGAAACTTATATTCAAGTCTTTTAATTGGGTTGTCTTTTTATTGTTGCGTTGTAGTATTTCTTTATATATTCTGGACAGTAAACCATTATTGGATATGTGGTTTCCACATATTTTCTCCAATTTAATAGGTTATCTTTTCACTTTTGTGACAAACCTTTGATGCACAAAAGTTTTTAATTTTGAAGAGGTCTCATTTACCTATTTTTTTTCTTTTGTTACTTGCGCTTTAGATGTAGAGTCTAGGAAACCACTACCTAACACAAGTTTCTGAAGTGGCTTCCCTACATTTTCTTGCAGGAGTTTTGTAGTCCTGGTCCTTATATTTAGGTCTTTGATCCATTTTGAGTTCATTTTTATATATGATGTGAAATAGGGGTCCTCTTTCATTCATTTGCATACGGATATCCAGTCCTCCCAGCACCATTGGTTGAAGAGATTATTCTTTCCCAATAGAGTTGACCTGGCGCCCTTGTGAAAAATCAATTGGCCATAAATGTGAGAGTCTATTTCTGAATTCTTAATAAGATTCCTTTGTTCAGTGTATCTATCATTGTACCGGTACCATGCTGTTTTGACCACTGTAGCTTTGCAATATGCTTTAAAGTCAGATAGTGTGATTCCTCCAACTTTATTCTCCTTTTTCAAGATGTTTTTGGCTATTCAGGGCCCATTACCCTTCCAAATAAATTTGATTATTGGCTTTTCCATTTTTGCAAAGTAGGCTGTTGGGATTTTGATTAGGATTGTGTTGAATCTGTGAATCATTTTGGGTAGAATCAACATCTTAACAATATTTAGTCTTCCAATCAGTGAACATAGAATGTTCTTCCATCTGTTTAGGTCTTCTTTGAGTTAACAATGTTTTGTTGTTTTCTATGTGCAAGTCCTTTATATCCTTGGTTAAATTTACTCCTAGATGTTTGATTCTTTTAGTTGCTATTACAAGTGGAATTTTTTTCTTGATATCCTCCTGAGAGTGCCCATTACTAGTGTATGGAAACACTATTGATTTTGCTCATTGATCTTGTACCTTGCCAATTGCTGAACTCATTTATTAGTTCTAGGGGCTTTGTTGTAGATTTTTTGAGACTTTCTATATATAGGATCATTTCATCTGTAAATAGTGAAAGTTTTACTTGTTACTTTCCATCATGATTTTCTTTTAATTCTCTTTCTTGCCTAACTGCTCTGGCTAGAACTTCCAGCACAATATAAAATAACAGCAGTGACAGTAGACATCCTTGTCTTGTTCCATATCTTAGAAAAAAAGCTTTCAGTCTTTCGCCATTGAGTATGATGTTAGCTGTGAGTTTTTCATATATACCTACTATCATGTTGAGGAAGTTTCTTTCCATTCCTATTTTCTAAGTGTTTTTTTGTTTGTTTGTTTGTTTTTGTTTTGTTTTGTTTTTTTAATCAAGAAAGGATGCTTCTTTGCATCAATTGAGATGATCACGTGGGTTTTTCCCTTCCCTATGTTAATGTGGTATATTACATTAATTGATTTTCTTATGTTGAACTACCCTTGAATAACTGAGAAAAAATCCACTTGATCGTGGTGAATGATTATTTTTATGTGCTATTAGATTTGATTTGCAACTATTTTATTGATGACTTTTGTTATCTATATTTATAAGAGTAATTGATCTGTAATTTTTTTATTGTAGTATTTTTATCTGTCTTTGGTAACAGGGTGATGTTGGCCTCAAAAAATGAGTTAGGAATTATTATCACCTCTTCGATTTTTTGGAAGAGTTTGAGTAGGATTGATATTAATTCTTCTTGGAATGATTGGTAGAATTCACCTGTGAAGCCATCTGGTCCTGGGTTTTTCTTCGTTTGGAGGGTTTTGATAACTGTTACAATCTCTTTCCTTGTAATTGGTCTGTTGAGGTCCTCTATTGTATCTAGAGTTAGAATAGGTTGTTTGTGTGTTTCCAGGAATTTAACCACTTCATCTAGGTTGTCTAATTTGTTGGTATATAGATGTTCATAGTATCCTCTTAGGCTCCTTTTTATTTCTGTGGGGTCAATAGTATGTCACTTCTCTCATTTCTGTGGGCATCTCTTATTTATTTGCATTATCTCTTTTTTTCTTTGTCAATCTAGCTAAGGATTTAATCTTTTATTGATCTTTTCAAAGAACCAACTTTTGGTTTTGTTACTGCTCTATAACAAAATAAACCTTTATTATACAACCTACATTTATAACCTACTAATTTGAAAAGATACCAACTTTAGCTTCAATGGCCTATGTGTTCTTCCATATCTCTCTGTTTCCCCTCTTTATGTTGTTTCTTTCCCACTTTGCCACTTTATATTTTGCATGTCTATTATCAGGAAACATGCCCTTTTCCTGTTCAATTGTATTCTGACTATTATAGGAATTAAAGAGTACTCCTCTTTAATTAAAACGTACAGTACTGTTGGGTTTTGCTTTTACCCTTTTAATGACCGTTACTAATAAACTTTGTTTATTCACACTACTCCCAGCCACTCCCTCCTGTCTTTTCCTTTCAACCTGCAGAACTCCCTTTAGTAATTCTTGTAGGACAGGTCTTCTGTTGACCAGCTCTCTCAGTTTCTGTTTACCTGTGAATATTTTATGCACTCCCTCATTTTTGAAGGACAGTTTTGCCAGATAAAAAATTTTTGCTGGCAGCTTTTCCTCTTTCAATATCTTAAATATATCATACTACTGCCTTCTTGTCTACATGGTTTCTGAGGATAAATCCACACTTAGTCTTATTGCAGTTCCCTTGTATGCGACAAATCACTTTTCTCTTACTGCTTTCAGAATTCTTTGTTTATCTTTGGCATCTGACATTCTGATTAGTGTCTCAGAGTAGATCTATTGGGATTGATTCTGTTTGGAGTATGTTGGGCTTCTTGGACATGCAGATAGATAGATAGATAGATAGATAGATAGATAGATAGATAGATAGA
>JAKSZT010054399.1:11418048-11509095 GCA_026826555.1 Tolypeutes matacus
GATAGATAGATAGATAGATAGATAGATAGATAGATAGATAGATAGATTGATTTTTTTTTTCCATAAGAGTTAGGAAATTTTCAGCCATTATTTCCTCAAATATTCTTTCTGCCCCTTTTCCATTCTCTTCTCCCTCTGGGACACCCATGATGTGTATGCTTTTGTGCTTCATGCTTTCACTCAAATCCCTGAGACACTGCTCAATTTTTTCTATTCTTTTCTTTGTCTCTTCTTCTGACTATATGATTTCTGTTGTCCTGTCTTCTAGTTCAATGATTCTTTCTTCTGCCTATTCTTATCTGTTGTATGCCTCTAGTTTATTTTTAATCTCTACTATGGTGCCTTTCATCCCTGTACGTTCTGTTATGTTTCTTTTTATTATTTCAAATTCTTCTTTGTGCTCACACATTGTTTTCTTAATATCTTTTGGCTCTTTAGTCATGTTTTCCTTCATCTCCTTGCAAAGAAGAGATTTGTTTGAACTTCTTATATCAGTTGTTCTAAATTCTATATCTCCTCTGAAGGTTTAATTTGTTCCCTTGATTGAGCCATATCTCCCTCTTTCTTAGTATGGCATGTAATATTTTGCTTTTGGCTAGGTATCTGATTAACCTGTGAGTTACCTCTGAATGTTAGTTTCTCCCTCTTGTCTAGGGTTTTATTGTTGATTGACTTTATGTTAAGGCACTTCTTTGACACTTGGTCCAACTTCTTCTAGAACTTTAGAATAGCCCATTTTTAACTGTTCAGGTTTTCTCCACTTTTCTTCATCTGATTTTTGCACTGGATGTGCAGTACAACTTTTAAGATTGCATTTGTGTGCAATTGTTTCACCTCTAGATGAAAGCTTCTTTTCCTCTGGTCCTTCTCCAAGGATTTGTTAAAATTCTCTCCCTCACTCAGTGCCCCATTTTCCTTACACTTTTCAGTTGTGGGACACATCCTGTTTTACGGTGGTTCCATTTAAACCCACCCTCTTTTTTTCTGTGAAGCTTTTCTGTCTCTAGTTTCTTCCCCATTAGGGTGTCCCACCCTGGGGAGACGGATCGGATCAATCCAGAAAGATGGGTCACTCCAGAAAAATCCGTTTTCCCTGTAGGTGGTCCAGGCAACAGAATCTGCATTGAGTGAACACTCCTCTTGCCAACAGTTCTACCGTGGTCTCTCCCCCCACCCCCATCCTCAGGGACCCTTTTGTATGCAGCACTCCTCAGCAGCTTGTGTTCTGCCCTGGGTCTCTGTGGACTTGAGTCCCTGTGTCTGAATCTGCGTTGGGCTCTAGCTCACTGCTATAATCAGCTCTATGACCTGTGTCTGCAACAGGAGGGACCCAGGCTGCCTCCTCTGCGTGACTCCAAAGCTGCACAGGACTGAGTAAGGGGGAGGGGAATGGACTGGCAGGTCCAGGGAAAAAATTTCCTACCTGATATTTTTCTTTCTCTTCAATTAAGCATTTTTGAAGTCCTTCTCCAGTCTTTACCGTCCTTCAGAGTTCTAAGCAAGTGGGATTTTTCCTTTTATTCGCTGAATCTCTGGGGAAGCTTTTTCAGGGGATGTCTTACGTTGCTGTGTTGGTGATATCACTAGCACATCTTCTGTTATAATGGGGTCTCAGTCCCATTCCCTAATTCATAGATTATTCTCTCTGCCTCTTGTATTTTCATCTGCCTCTTGTATTTTCATCTGCCTCTTGTATTTTCATCTATCCTTCTTTATTACCTACCCCTTATCATTTTAATATGCTCAAGTGTCTCCTGTATTAAAAAATGACATAAACCTTTTTCAGCAATATATTTCCCACCAAATACAGCCCCATTCTTTCTTCCTCCTCACCTCCATAGCCAGTCATCTTGAAAGACTTGATGTCCATTGTGTTCCTTTTCCATTTGTTCCTCCTTACTGTAACCTAATGTCTTCTACCACCTTATCCTTGAAACCATTCTTCTGATGGCCAAACAGAATAAACATTTTTCAGGTCTTCTTTGATATTCTATATATTTTAATGTCGTTGTCCCCTTGTCTTTCTTGATATTTTCTCTTCTCTGTTCTACGATACAATTTTCTTAGGCTTTCACCCTGCCTCTCTGAGTCTTTTCTATCTTTTTCAGCAACTTTTAAGCCCACTTTTCTTCACCCACTCTCTGACCTATACTTGTTCCTAGGATCAAGTCTTGGACTTTGTTCTCTCCCACTTTCTGTGCTGTCTTAGTACCTAGTGTTAATATTCACATATCAGCTGATCACATATAAGGGATCAATCCCAAGTTTATGCCTCCAGCCCAGACTTCACTTTTAAGCTGGGCATCCACCTAAGGACTGACAAAAAGCTAAAACTCAACCTATTCCAAATGCCACTTTCCCTTACTGTCCCCCCCCACCCCCACCACCTCGCCAATCTATTTCTCCTTCACTCATTATCCTAGCAAAAAGATCCCCAATCCACCCAAGTATAGCAATCTGAGAATCATCCTAGCCCTTCCCTTTCCCTAAAATTCCTCAAATTCATCCACTCCCCTCCTTCTTCATGGCCACTCTCTGAAAACTAAATGATCTTAGGTATAGGAAGCCGTTGGTTTAGGGCCTAATGTATAGTAGGTTTCCAGTAGAAGTTAGCTTGCTCTACTGCTAACAGTTCTATTATTTTTACTATAAACAATTGGATTTTTCTCCTGGATACCTGCTACTCTTTCCCAATTCCAGCCCTACCTCTTCATCTTTTCCTTCCCTTAGTCTAACCCCTGCCCTGCTGCCAAAGTGATAGATCTAAAATAAAACTACAACTTAGTTATTGAGCTACTTAGAAGACCTCACCCCCTCCCAGTTGCCTCCAGAGCATACCAGATCATAGCTGGCAAAGTGTTATCTGGCTTTGCTGTCCCCATCTCTGCATCTGCTGACCATGCCCCACAGCTATGACAGGTAGCCGCTAGGTGAACTGCGTGCAGTTCCGCCAATGAGCCAAACCTCCCACTCCCTTTTGTGTCTTTGCTCATACTGTCCCTCCTAGAAGCCTTCCCAGATGCCAGGCTGTGTTAAGAGTCTCTTCCTCACGTTCTCACCCACCACATGTAAATGTCACACCCAGCACCTCAACGAGCACATCTGTATTGTGATTCTCTTTTATACCCAAAAAAGAAAGGGCTGTTGTGTGCCCATGTTTGCTTGGCACAGAGCCAGGAACTCTGTGGGAGCTCAAAGAACATGAAATGATCCAATGAATGATGGCCAATTTGGCACTTCCACAGGTGAGCTTAATTAAACTTAAAATGCCCCAAACTGGACTTCTTAGTACCGTTTTAACAACAAAAATTTTATCTCTGGCTGAATGCAAGGTGCTCCCCCAAGCCTCAATCATTCACAGCCTCTGTGTCAGCACGAGTCCTTTGTCCAGGGGATGCAGAGATGATTGAGACAGTCCATATCTTTGCATTCATTGAGCTTTCGTCCTAGTGGGGGAGATAATGTCAAATAGTGACAAGTACTGTGAAAAGGAAAAGGAGAGAAAACCAGTAATGTGCCAGCTGGTAAGAGATGAGAGCCATGAGATTTGGGCACACAGTAGACAGGGAAATCCAGGAGGGCCTTCCTGAGGAGGTGACATCTGAGCTAAGACAGAACAATGAGAAGAGGTGACATCAAACCTAATGTTAGCACATCCTTGCCTGTTGTTTTTGTCTTCACTCCTGGATGCTGCAGAGAAATCTCAGAAAATATCATCTGGCTTTATGTAATCTCTCATAGCACTAAAATTTTGCCCATGGCCCCAAATGGTGGAAGACATCAGAACACAGAGAATGTAGCTAAAGAGCAACATGAATTCTGTCTGGCTCTGAAAAAAGACTTGCAGCTCTTTCTTATCTGAGCCTGTACTTGCTAAACAACCCCAGCCTGCCTCGACTTGGCAATCCTCTACACACGGGCAGGCTTCACATGCATTTCCTTCACCTTGATTTGTGTGGGTGGTTTCAGGGACCTTCGAAAAGGCAATCAGAGGTTTCTTCATCTATGACTGCTATAAGGTTTCTCGTAGCTGCCACAAGCCCCTCACTGCCCCTTCCCCCACCTCAGCTCCTCACCCCCGCTCATGTTTGTCTCTTGCATTTTGCCTAAATGCCTATTTGGTCCTCATCCAATGTGATAATCATTAGTGCTCTCTCTTTCTCTCACTGAACTTTTTTGCCAGATGATTTCTGCACTTTTATTTTCATAACCCCTCCTTCCCTTTATTGTTAAATTAGTTCCCTCCTATTGATCTGTAAACATGTGCTCCAGCCAAGGCTTGTCCTGGACCAGTTGTTTCGTGCAGTTTCTTGCCATCCTGATGGTCAGAGAAATTGTTAATATGCACAAACACACAAATACACATTCACATTTGTTTGTAACACCTGCTGACAGAGTAGCAGTAGCTTCCATTTATCATGAATCTACTATGCCAAGGCACTCTGCATAAATTCTCTCTCATCCAAACCACCCTATAATGTTGGCTCCCTCCTTTTGCAAATGAGGCAGTGATGCCTACCTCATAGATTTGTTAGAGAATTAAATGAGGTAATGTATAATAAGCACTTACCACAATGTCTGTCACCGAGCTCTCAACGCCGGCTATTACAACTTTTGGCTTCTTCATCTCCATTACATTTAATGATTAGGTAAAGTGGAAGCCCCAAATCTATTTTTTTTTTTTTAACAGGAGTTTATCGCCTCACAGTGTTAGAGGCTAGAAGTGCCACATCAGCATGTTGGCAGGATCATATTTTCTCCAAAGTCTATAGCACTCTGGTGGTAGCTGGCTGGGAATCCAGAACTCAGGCTCTGCCTCTGTCACATGGCCATCTCCCTCCCCATCTGTCTCCTACTGACCGTCCAAATTTCCTCGCTTATAAGGACTCCAGTCATATTTGGAGGCCAATATCTTAAAATTAACATAATGATAAAAGCCACCAAGTGCGTTTCTTTTTGCTAGCCTTTCCCATGATTAGGATTTACAAACCAAAGAACATACCCTCACCTCTGTCCTCCTCAATACACTAAGATACACCCAAAGGTATTTAGGATGGAAATGAGAAGAGCAACTGGCCCTCTACAGCTTCCCCAGCCATGGTGCCCAAAGGCCAAACATTCTGTCTCGAGCAGGAGTTCTTAACCTTTTTGGTTCCACGGACCCGTTTGCCAGTCAGGTGAAAACCACAGACCCCTTACTAAGTCCGCACTATTCTGTGTATTATTTAATAAATACATCACACCCGCACCAACACATTGCCACAAGAATCATGTTTTTCTGAATTGCAGTTCAAGCTCACGGACCCCTGATTAAGAACCCCTGGTCTAGAGCATTGTGAGGCCTTTTAACCCAGTTTGCCAGCAACTGGTGCAGCAAGTTCTGGGTTATTTATTGTTCCTGGATTTCCCACTTTCTGGCCTCCTCAAAGCTATGTTTTTCTTCTTCCGGAGCTCACCACTTCTCCTCCACTCCCTCCTCTTCATTTCCTCCACTTCCATCTCGGAAACCCACACAGGACATTTTCCCAAAAACAGCACCTGCGTCTTATACTCCGTTAGAATTTCAGTGCATCCACCAGATGCCAATAGATGTCCCTCAAAAAACTCTGTTCTGTGTTGGATGAGTTTGGGAAATGTCGTGTTAAAGAAAAGTAAACAAGTGTCTTCGCTGTAGGGCTTCTCAGAACTTTTGATGGGCTAACGGCAACGTTGCTAGCACCCAGGAGGCGGTAGGGAATGCTGTGTTCCCAAGGGGATTTGACCTTAGAGCCTTTATTTGCAAGAAGGTCTGTGGACATCTTGCTGGACCTGAGTGGTCTCTGCATTCTGCCCAGGACAAACAGCAAAGAAGAAGGTGGGGACAACAGCGTGAGAGTTGGCCATGGTCAGCTCAACCCAGAGCAAGTGGGGCAGGTCCAAAGTGGAAGAAGCAATGAGAAGACAGGGCTTGTTGGGGGGCTCTAAATAGGAGAAGAAAACTCATATTGGTGCAGAAAGTAGAATGGGAAGAGGCAACTATGCCCAAAATGTTTGCTTACAGATCCCCAAATTTGAGGTAGATGGCAAGGACACGAGAAGAGAAGCAAATTGAAAACCACAGTTTCAGAAGAGATAGATTTTACCGATTTTACCAATTTTACCTGCTGAATCCTAAAATGGTGGCACTGGAGAGACAAACCTTAAAGCAAACACCTGCCTTGAAGGGAGCCTGGAACTGGATGGGGCCATCCACCGAGCACGTGGCCCAGTCCACAGTTTGCAGTTATTAAAATGTTACTTTATCCTAGATGGGTCTCATCTTCTTTTTCCCTAATATTATCTCTGGATTTTCCTAGGTCAGGAAGAAGAGAGACTGGCCCTAGACACAGCCCTGATGTATGGAGCCAAAAAGCCCCTGAACACAGAGGGCATCTTGAAATCGAAGACTGATGTTGACATGGATTTCAAAGTGGAAAATGCTGTGCTAGGACGAGACTTCAAGGTCACCATCACGTTCTGGAATAACAGCTCCAGCAGTCACAACGTCTCCGCCTACCTCTCAGGCAACATCACCTTCTATACCGGGGTCGCGAAGGCAGAATTCAAGAACGAGACGTTTGATGTGAAGCTGGAGCCCTTGTCTGGTAAGCTACCAGGCTGTCATTCCCTCCAGAGCTTGTTATCTGGCTCCCCCGCCTGCCTTGGGGATTGACCCCACTCTGTCAAAGTAAAAGTCCTCCCCTCCGAGCTCAGGGGAGTGGGCCGCCCGGGGAGAAGCCACGTGTTCTAGAGAAGTCTCAGCGTCCGTCTTCATGCCTCATGCATAGAACCGAACAAGTCTAGATAGAGTTCCATGAGTTGCGAAAATCAAATGCAACTTCAGTTCTTGCCATGCATGGTGGGTCTGAGGACCTGAAGCATCAGCATGGCCTGGGAGCTTGTCAGATACGCAGAATCTCAGGCGCCTCTGGAGACCTGCTGAACCAGAAATTATTTTATTTTTTATTTAGTTACTTATTTTTTATTTATTTATTTATTTTTTTTTTTACTTTTTTTTTTTTTTTTTTTTTTTTACAGATACTTAGATCACATAAATGTTACACAAAAAAATATAGGGATTCCAATATGCCCCACCTCCCACACTTCCCACACCCTCCCACATAAACATCCTTCATTAGTGTGACACATGAATTGCAATGGATATACGCATCCTGGGGCTTTGCCATTAAGCATGGACCGTAGTTCACATTGCAGATCACACTCTCTCCCACACAGTTCTGCATGGTATATGATGATATAAAATCTTGCATTTTAACAAGACCCCCAGGGGATTCGAGTGCTCAGGAAAAATCGTGAAGCGCAGGTCTAAAAGGGTGCATCTCAGAAAGCAGGCATCCAGGTGGCTCCTCTCTCAAGTCAAGAAAGGCCTTGGGGGGCTGCCCAGCAGGAATTGTGTGTTTCTCTTTACTATTTAGAAGGCCGGGAGCTCTAGGTTCTGCAGACAAATGGTCTGTTGGATGCGTAGAGAGAGGAGACGGGAGACAGAGACTGTGCTGTCCAAATGCCTCCGAAGGGCCCTTTTCCCTCTGCCACCTCTCAGCTTCCCTTGCAAATGTGTTGTTTCCGGACTTTTTTTTTCCCACTATAAAAATTCAGACTGTGTTTAGCAACAGTGAGACGGAGAGGCTTCAGCTTGCATTTGGGATCCCTGTTTTGACTAATCGCATGGCCAGGGGCTCCAGCATTTAGTGAGCACAACAGTTGGTCAGACAACTGGCAGGCAGAGTGAGTCAGCCGGAAGAGGCGCCGTCCAGCCAGCACGTCAAGTCCGATAAAGCAGGTTGGAAAGGCCTTGAACGCTTTCAGGGCATCGGGCCGCCGTTGACCTGCCATGTGGCGCCGCTTTATTGGCGGTAATAGGCATTTCTAATGGATTTGTTGCTGTTGCTTTTATTTTGTGCTCTTTAGGTATTTTAAAGAAACGGCCAAAAAAAAAAAAATCTTTTGCTTTTTGGTCCTTGTTCAACTTGCAATTTAAGACCTCAGATTCCTGAGAGCCCCAGGTTTCCTTGCCTTAGTTATGAAGAGGAAAAAATGGTTATTTTATCTAACACACCATGAGGCTCCCCATTTGGGCCCTGAGCTCACCCACTCTTGATACTTGGAACCAAACTTACAGGTATAAATTGAAATTAATAATAATAATGGACAAAAAATATATATGCATATCCTAATTTTTGCAAAATGGAGGTAAGCAAGACTAAAATGCCCCCTGAAATAACCAAACCACTTGTTCAATAATCTCAAGCTTCTGGTCTTGACAGTCATAACACACAGTTCCCTTGGGGAGGTTCCAAGAAAGACATTCCTCCCAAAACTGGGAAACTGTTCCTAATTCCAAGAAAACTTACCCAAATGTGCTGGAAGCTAGCTTTCATAAAGTAGCTATCAGTTAAGAAATCTCTAGGCTATTTTCTTTGGACACTGGAAGATTTAGCACTTTTCCTATCTCTAAGGTTCAGAATGGTAACCCTTATAGGGAAAAAAATGACTTAAAGGACTTAAGAGTCCAGTCATCCTAATTTTTTAGAGCAGTCAGGCACTTGGAATTTTAGACAGCCTACATCCAAGAATTAGTATAAATTGTGACTGTATCATCCAGTTGCTGGGTGACCCTAAGCAAGTTACTTAGGCAATCTAGGCTTGTCCTCGTCATCTGCAAATGGGGGTAATATCACCTCCATTCCAGGGTTACTCATTCCTCAAATCTTCATTTAGTGCTTGCAACGTCAGGCACTGTTTTGTGCCGGGGATATAGCAATGAACAAAACAGAAGTCCCTGCCCTCGTGGAGTTTGTGATCCAGAGGGGGAACCAGACAATAAACAATTAGACAAGTGAATATATAATATGTCACATGGTGATAAGTGCAATAGAAAACTTAAAGCAGGTTAAGGGGGAAAGGGTGGGGTAGGATAGTCAGAAACTCTCTAATATGGTGACAATTAACAGAGCCCTCACAGAGGGCTGGAGTGAGCCCTATGGATATCTGGGGGGGTTGGGGGGGCAGGGGGGGAAGCATTCCAGGCAGAAGAAACTGTAAGTGCAAAAGTCTTGAGGCAAAAGCACGTCAAAGCATTGGTAAGCAGTAAGGAGACCAGAGTCTGGTGCAGAGGGGGAGAACAGCAGGGTACAGGTCATGCGAGGAATTGTTGGCTCTTGAAAGGACATTGGCTTTTACTCCAAATGAATTGAGAAGCCATTAGAGGGTTTTGAGCAGAAGCATGGCATGATCCAAGGTAGGTTTAGAAAGAGCTCTCTGGTTGCTATGTTGAGAATAGACTATAGGGGCTGAATATCGAGACTGGGAATGATGCTATTGCAACAGTTCAGGTGAAAGATAGACCTGGAGATTTTCTCAGCGTAGAGCCCACTGGACTGGTTGACGGCTGAGGTGTATGGTTGAGAGGAAGAGTTTGCTGAAGGAATTAAATGAGGCAACATGTGCAATGTTTAACACAGGAAAGACTCAGTTCATATTAACGTCCAACACTTTTACATTTGGGGAAGCTGAGACTGGAAAGATGAGATGGCGCGTCCAAGGCCACACATGGCAATGAGAAGCAAAGCAGATACTAGAACCCCTTGCTAAGGCAGTAACAGTGAGCCAGTGCTGCAGAAACGTGGGGTCCACATGGGCCAGGTCTCTTACTCGTGCCCTCTGGTACCTAGAGTCCAACAGGGCTGCTGGCCCTGACTCCCCTCAGCAGGGAACTATACATTTGCCTTCCCCACCTCACAGCAGTCCCATCCTCAGTCTTCTTCTTCACCTCCTAATCCAATAAAATAATGAGCTTATATGAGTGAATGGGCTACAGAGGCATGATATAGTCGCCCTCTCAGTCTTCTATCTGGGGAAGGCTGGCCAAATCTAAGCCTGACTCAGTAGTAACCCAGGTCCCACCCACTCAGGCCACCCCAAAACTTGACTTGAAGGAAACTGGAGATGCAGGTAGTGGCATTAGTTGTATGCAATAAACTACTGTCCATATGGCAAAAACAATGTAATTCTAGACCTTGACCAAGCAGGTCAAAGACATACATTTCTAAGTAGCTCTATGGAAATAGAGTTTTCCAAATAGAAACAAAGACATACTTTCCAGATTGATGATTAATGGAAATGTGTGAGCTGGAATCAGCTTGGAAGCTTTGAATAACTTCAGCCTTCCAGGACCTTCAAAGGGGCTATCATTTCCACTTGGCTGTATTTAGTTTTTTTTGCTTTTTGGAAAAGAAATGATGCAGCTCCAGTCTGTGTCTCCCTTGGCTTTCCCCAGACACCGTAAATGATATTGGCGACATCCCAGCTCCTCCACTCATAGAGAGAAAATCTATTCTTCTTTCTCTTGCCACGTTTAATAAACTTTATCTAGAACAATTTCTTGTTCAGTGGCAAAACACAGCAGTTACATAACACACTATTTCAGGAGCACTACTCTCTTGGGCTCGGAAGTGCAACCCAGTTTCTTTAGTTCTATGATTTACGGAATTTTCTACCTAAGAGATTAAAGGGGTCCTGATGCTGAGATGGAAAAGGTAGCAAGAGCTTCTGTAAAGATTGGTAAAAAGAAGTCAAGCACAGCCCACCAGCCTAAGGAGACCCAGCAATTCCCTCCAGGTATAGCCAGAGGAAGTCCTTTATACTGTTACTATCACTGGAGACAGCTAGAAGCAAATGCATGTTCCTTGAGGCCTTGCCACTTTGATACCCCATCGGTCTGGACAAGGGGCCAAGTGGACACCAGGTCACGTTGCTCGGCTCAGGTCATGTCTGATTTACGGCCAGAGCAGAGCCTTGTTTATCTGGACACCTGATTGAAAAAGGAGCCGTAGAGGAAGTTGGGTCCAAGTTCAGGCCCAGAGAAGGCAATGTGAGTGGGTCATTCAAAAGGGCAGAATGCAGGGGCCAAGATCAAGGCAAGGTCATCACTTCAAAGGGCTCCAAATGGAAAAAACTGCCCCAGGAATCAAAACATTTTTTGTGTAGGATGAACTCCTCCTAGTCTAAGGCAACCCTTGGCACAGGTGACATTTGGGGCCAGATAACTCTCTGTGGTGGGGTCTGTCCTGTGCCTTATAAGATGTTTTACAGAATCCCTGGCCTCTACCTACTAGATGCCAATAGCATCCCAGTCTCAGTTGTGACAATCAAAAATGCCTCCAGACATTGCCAAATGCCCCCTAGGGGCAAAATCCTTCTCTCCCTCCTCCATTTGGCAACCACTGGTCTAGGCTGACCAACTGTTCTGGTTTGCTAGGGACTGAGGGGTTCCCAGGAAGCAGGACTTAACAATTTTAAAACTGAGGAACGAGTTTTAAAAGTTAATTCCACCCCGCCTATGGTGAGAATCTCCTATGTCCACTGCTTCTCAAACGTTACTGTGCATCATCCGGGATCTCATTAAAATGCAGATCCTGATTCAGGAGAGTGGGAGGAGGGGCCTGAGAAACTGCATCTCTAACAAGCCCCCAGGTGCTCTAGGGAGCACACCTGAAGTAGCCAGGTGCAAGGCCAGAAGACCCACACCTTTCACTTTACCCGAGGCTTTTATCCAGGGCTGATTCTGTGCGGACTCCCCTGGTGGTTGAGGCTGAGCTTCTCAACCCTGGCTGCACATTCGAGTCCACCAGGGAACTTTTAAAGAATACAGATGCCCTGACCCCAACCTCAAAGTTTCTGATGTAATTGGCATGGGGTGGGATCCAGCATAGCAGGTTTCTGAATGACCGCAGGTAATTGTATTGTACAGATTAGGAACTATTCAATTAAAGGGCTAGTGGCAGTTGTAGCATCTACTTGTGTGTGCAGAGACCTTGAGGTTGAGGTGCTGCCACAAGGCCAAGCCATTTCCTGGGCTCTTGGACTTTGGGACCCAGGGCAAATTGCACCAGATCAATCCCAGGGTTCAAGGGCTCCCACCCAGGACTGGGGATCTTGCCAAGTATGCCTCTTAGCCTGCCAGGAACCCTTCCCTGGGGTTCTGGATTAGCCACCCAAGAGCTGTGCCTTGTGTACCCCAATGCACTACAGAACTGATGCTCAGTACGGGCGACTAGAATGAACTACCCTCTGCATTTGAAACCATCAGCCATGGGAACTGTTTCCTTCCTGGGAGCTGGAGGAGGACTCTGGCAAAAGCCAGGCAGTGGGCAGGGAAGCAATGGGGAAAGTAATTCCATGAACATTTATTTAGACAGTTCTGTAGAGGGTGATGGAGGAGCGAGACGCCTGCTGCCCTGCTAGCCTGGCAGGCTGACATGCATCTGCACAGCCAGGCTTGGACCAGGTAGCCACCGCTGCTACATTTAGGCTTGGCTCGTCCGGCAGAACTACCCTCTCCTCTCTAGACTCAGGAATTGTGGTGTGTGGGAGTGATAGAGAATGGACAATGCAGCCAAACAGAATCTCACTAATGTGGCCAGAGCCATAGATAGAATTCACCATCTGCAGCCTACCCAGTGTGAGTGGAGGAGAACTGGGAACCACTCTCCATTCTCAAAATGTCATCCTCGTTGGCCTGTCTACATTAGCTAAAAGCAAACATCAGCGATTGAAGGAAACAAGCATTTGGCACAGAGGTCTTCTTATAAGTTGCAAATAGAGGATAATTGAATGTCTTTGGTGCAACCTGGTTTCAACAGCTTCTTTCTCTTAAATAGAGAAAACTGGATGAAAAAGGATAAGGTTTACATAGTTTACAGTTTTGCCTAAGTGTGGTCCATGGCCTGTGTGAGGTATCTCTTATCCCAAGAGGAGACGGCCCCTGGAATGACTTGCTATATACTTTACTGTCCCACACCTATCTTGGAATTGTTCTCTGCCCAAATCAAGGCAGCCACCATTAAAAACTCCTTCAGTCCTCAATTTTAAAAATCTCAGTTATGGCATTCTATTTTACAACAGCAAAGCATTGTTTTGAAAACTTGGCACATTTTTCCTAGTAATTCTTTACTGAATATTAAATTTCCAGCACATGCCTTCTTTCCCAAAGCAGGAGAGCTTGTCCCCAGTTGGCTCTTTGTTCCATCTGCCCCTCACCTTTGCTGGGTAGCTGGTTGCCGCCATACTAATGCAGGAGAGGTAGGGGAACTTGAGGGGAAATAAAACAGATCCTCTCTCAGGTCTTGATGCCTTGCTTGTTTGTTTTTCTTCCTGCCAGTCAAGAAAGAGGAGGTGCTAATCCAAGCCGGTGAGTACATGGGCCAGCTCCTGGAACAAGCCTCCCTGCACTTCTTCGTCACGGCCCGTGTCAACCAGACCAAGCAGATTCTGGCCAAGCAGAGGTCCACCGTGCTGACAATCCCCAAAGTCATCATCAAGGTCAGTTTTAGCATCTCAGACAAGGGAAAAAGACAAGGTTGTTGGTAAAGCTCAGTGGGTATGAGAGAATGTGTGTCCTGCTTCAAGAAATGGAGCCAGGAACCTCCTGTTCTTTGAAAGAAGTAAACCGTCCTATATATAGAAATGCACATATAACACTCTTCTCTCTTCTCCATACTTAAATATATAAATGTGGCTGCAGCTATAAATATAGCCTGTGGGTATAAACACACTTGTGGAGGAAGATAAAGATGTGTCATGGATGCAGATACTTAGAGATCTTAGTGTCTCCAGAATAAAGTGGGTCAGATGTGGCATAAGATATGTGAGCTGCCTGCATCATCTTGCCACCTGCATTTTGGCTAGTAATATTTTTTATTGAGGTATATCTGGTATACAGTAAAATGTGCACATTGAAATGTACAGCTTGCTGACAATGACTTTTTATGTATTGATACACCCTTGTGACCACTAGCCAGATCAATATATAGAGGATTTCTAGCATTCCAGAAATTTCCCTCATGCATTTCTCAGCCAATAATGCTATCTACCTACCCATCAAAACCTAACAACTTTTCTGACTTCTGGTTTTGCCTGTTAGACTAATCGTTTTTAACATTGTCAGTCCAGTTACCACCAGAAATTTCTGCCTAAATGGCTAATGGACTTTGAAGGGGAGAGCTGAGAGTGGGAATGGAAGACACATGGGTACCTGTTTGCCCCCATTTCTTAGAAGCCCATTTGTAGCTTCTGACTGCATCTATAGGTATATCCCTGAGATGCTATTTCTGTCTCTGGCAGACCCCTTGGGTGTGACATCTTATGCCAGTCCTTCCCCAAGACCTTCCCTGGTCTCTGGAGAACTGTTGTCTTGAAGTTTCTGAGAGTGAAGAGCACAGACCTTGCCAACTGCATTTCTGAAAATGGTAGACAAAGCAAAATATTATGAAATACGTCATAATTCAAACGGCCCTGACCAGAAGGGCAGAGGGTACCTTGTTTTTTAAAGGACCTCTGCTGTGAATCATTTGTAAAGCTAACAACTAGTTTGTAGCACTCAAAATGCAGCTTTCACTGAGTGCTCACAGGGCTCCAGGCTCTGTTGTCAAAGCACTTTACACACATTATTTCATTTCCAACACTCAACAACCCTACGAGGTGGATAGTACTAGTATCACCACTTTGCAGAAGAGAAAACTGAAGAACAGTGAGGCTGCATAACTGGTCGAAAGTCACACAACGAGCAAGTGGTGGAGCTGGGGCTCTAATGCCAGCCAACTGACTGGAGAGTTAGGGCTCAGACCAGCTCACTGTCCTGCATCTCCTGTGCTGATCGGTACTGGGTAGCACTTTGAGACTTCATGCAATGAACTCCCCTAGGATGAGGCCTATCCAAGCCCACCGACATGAAATGACTGTCAAGGAACCAGACGCCAGGCCCTTCATTTCTAGAAAGACCTAAATAACTATGTATCTTTGGTTCTTTCACCCACAGGCAGGGCCCATTATGACCTCTCTGCTCAGGAGGCCATAAGACACAGAATCAAGCTGAGGATTTGCAGGGACTGCAGGCAGAATTGGAGACAAATCCAAAACTAAGAAGTGGATACTGGGAATTCCCAGAGGTTCACTCAAACCGTGAGAACACTGATTCAATGGCATAAAGTGCTAGGTAGCATATCCAGGAGCCACCTGCCCACTGCCCCATTAATGGGATGGATGACATCATGGTGAGCTCTTCCTAGGATACTTTTCTACTCTTGTGGAGATGTTGAACAAGGCTCATTCTTGAATTCAACCCTGGAACCTTCCCACCAGAGGCAAGATCTACATGTTCTACCCAACTGAACCGATAGCTTGTCCCTGTGAAGGTCTAAGGAGAGAACATTTCCAAGCTATGAAAGTGCTCAAAGTACAGGACAAATGTGACCAAAGTACTGGGCTATATTTCTTTGACACTGGAACTTTCAGTGAAAGCAGAAAGTTTTATGTTTCAAGGAAGGATCTTGCATGTCTCAAAGAAGGAGAGCTGACACAAATTTGAATAGAATGGGTTTTCAAGAATTAAGTCTATAGAATGACAACCAATCCTCAATGAATGGATAATATTACTGCCAGCAAAAATGGAGGGAGAGACCATTCCAGGTCATTGGAAAAAAACATAAGCAAGGGAAAGAAAGAGCGAGGTAAATGGCAGATGTAGGGAGCAGCTAGAAGACTGCCTTGGCTGGTGAGGCGGCTGGAAGTTCTGACTAGTGAAGATAAATCTAGAAAGGTAGCCTAGGGCCATTTGGAGGCAAAGCTAAAATTTTTGGATGAGAGCTTTGTAATTGACTATGAAGATTTTTGGGCATGAATGCAACATTATTGTCAGTTCTGTCCTCTCAAGAGTTCCAACCTATTTTCTTTCTCCCTTATCTTCAAAAAGCCTTTGCCTAAAGCACTGTCTTCTTCTGGGGACTCCCAGTTCAGTCTTAGGATGGGATAGTTTTCCCCACTGGAATTGCTTGGCAGCTAGTTCCCCTATTCCTACCTATCTCCCCTTTTAGAGCAAAATAGGCCAACCTAGAACAATATTGGGCCATCTGTCTTGGTTACCACCACACAAATGGGATGAAAAAGCTCATTGCCAGCCAAAATATTTAGGTGGATGGCCACAGGTTCTTGCATCCCAATGGATCCAGTCTTGGAATCCATTCATCCCCTGTGGTGATCAAGATTGGGACTGGGTTAAATTGTGCATCCAACCAACTCTTCCTAGAGCCTACCTCATAAGGAAAATTGCAGGGAGAGATGTTTCATTAAACCTTAATGAGCTCACATCTCTTTTTCCATGCTATCAAAATATTTTGATGAGAAAAGTATATTTTATTAAAACCAGACATAGAATTTTTCTCGGCCTTCCCCATGTGTTGATTGCTGTAAAAAACTTTAAGTTAGGAAAAACCTCATCAGCATTCAAATTTTTATGAACAGCTGTTTTTTTTGGAGAAGGTTGGAGCAACAGAGGGAATTCAGCCTATCTCCAGACACAAGACTGGTTTGTCTAGAATCTGTCTCCTAAATTGGGGGAACAGTGTTCTGGTGGGATTATTGCTCACATCCTCAGTTAGCAGTGCAAGTTTTACTGTGTTCACGTCCTTGTGCAAATCAGCTATAGCAAGAAAACCAGGCAGGATGCCTCAGCCCCATTTATTGGAGACGCAGAAGAATAAGGTGGCTCAGATACGGCCAGTCAGACCACCTGGGCTCATAATTCTACCTGGGCTGCCATGAGCTAATTACTTAAATACCTCATAAGTAAAATGGGGCCAATAACAGTACTGACCTCATTGTGTTCCTGGGAGGGATACCTGAAATAATCCACATAAGGAGTTTAACACAGTCCCTTGATCAAGAAAGACCACTTCTTACGATTAGCTCCCACCACTCTTGCCTATTCACAATTTCACTTTCTCCTCCTCTCTCTGTCTCTCTTTGTCTCTCTCTCTCACACACACATTCTCTCTCTTTCTCTCTGCTCAGTAAATATTTACTGGTAATAATAATACTCCTACTATTAATTATAATAATGCATGAAACACAAAGTTGTTGTAAGAACTAACATCTGTAATAATGAGTGTGAAAATGCTTAGCCCAGGACCAAGGCTTAGTAATTGCTAATAAATGTCCCTCCCTCCCTCCCTCCCTCCTTCCCTAGACCCATCTCTGCCTGGGAATCCAGCAACCATCCCCCTGAGAATTGCTTGGTCTGGCCTAAGACAACCCTGATGAGTGGCATGGGATCTCTGGAATTTGATCACCAGGGTGTTGAGCAGATACATTGCTCTCTGGGGATCCTTCCTAGGAGGGGTGCCTGTCTTGAAAATCCTGGCATAAGGCTTCAGGGAGAGAGGGGTGGTAGTCACGGTTTCTCAGATGACTTCCATTCAGTATCTGGGAACAGCACAGGTGCCAGCTCACCTGGAAGGTGTGGTTTCATCTTCAGCTTCCTGTAGAGTAAGTCCTGCATCTTTTGCAGAACACCATGAAACACTGATAGAACTAATTTTGTCATATAAACCAGGGTCAATTCTACATGGAGAACATATAACCGTATTGTATGTATGTAAAAAAAATTACAGCCATGAGCAAGCAAGGAACCCCAAATTTTACAAAATAATAATAATAAGCTTTTTAAGTGAAAAAAAAATTGACTATTCCCCAAATTTTCTATTAACATGTACTTGTTCCTTACTTATTTGTTCTGTTGGCTAAAAGAACTTTCCAGTATTTATTCATCCCTATGTTTGGTCACTCGTTCATTCATTCATTCATTCATCCATTTAACAAATAGTTATTTGGTGCCCCCATTCTGTGCAGCAAATCAGTTGAAGGAAATGCCAGGAGTTTTTAAAAGTTTATCAGAGAAAAACTCAACAGTTTTGAGAACATTTAATTGAATTGGGGACTAATTGCTGATATTCCCTTTTAGCAGGCCTAACCTTGATCTGCCTCAAGAGCACAGCTACTCTATTCTTTTTTTTTTTTTTTTTTTTTTAAAGATTTTATTTATTTATTCATTTATCTCCCCCCTGCTGCTTGTGCTCACTGGGTCAGCCAACCACACCGTGCGGGCGGGCCTGCCCTCACAAGGAGGCCCCGGGAACCGAACCCGGGGCCTCCCACATGGTAAACGGGAGCCCTACTGATTGAGCCACAGCCGCTTCCCATAGCTACTCTATTCTAGCCAGGGTTGGCCACCACTGCCACGAAGCAAGGGCAATGCACACCGTGCCTGGGAAAGAAGCTTAGTTCCTAAAAATCACCTCCACCAAACTGTCTGCATGCAGACACTGACCTGCAGTGCAGCGCCCGCGACATCCAGCAGGAGGCGTAGCAGCGGTCACACCAGGAAGTGCGGCTGCCGAGGGCTGGAGAGGGTGCCAGGGTATCTTCTCGGCCGGCTCCACCCCAGACCAAAAGGCACACTGTGTAGACTGTGCCTGATCTGGGATGGGGGGAAATGGCAAGAGGACCAAAACCCCACCCTCTGGCCACTCACCAAGCCATGGCCCCTGGGTGTCCTTCTGCAGTTTGCTCAGAGCAATACTAGCTCTGACTCTGCATTCAGACCAGTTCTGACTCAGAGGCTGTCCTCTTTTTTCTTAAACAACTCTCCTAACCTTTTATGTTTATACACACACACACACACACGTGTATATATACACACATATATATAACTGGAACCTTTTATTAGACATTCACGGTTTTACACCCACAGTTTTTATCCTGTAGAATATTCATTTCCTTTATTGCTCGTGCCGCTACCCCTATTTGAAGCAGAGAGTAGGAGAAGGGACATTTCTGTGGGGTGCTGCAGGCCTGCTCCTCCAAGATCTCAATTCATAGATCTTTACCCAAGCAGAAAAAATGAAAATTTGGAAAACTACTCAAAACGTAATGAGTGCCCCAAAGTGCTTGAAAGTGATTGGTTATATTGTGAAACATATCTACAGTTTTTTGTTCTGTGAGAACCTAAAAATCCCAGATTTTTCAAGTGTGAAAACATAAAGATTATCATGTTTGTTTTAGTCTGCTAAGCTGCCAAAAGCATATACCATAAAATGGGTTGGCTTTTACCAGTGGGAATTGATTAGCTTACAAGCTTACAGTTTTGAGGCTGAGAAAAATGTCCAAATCAAGGCACCATCAGGCAATACTTTCTCCCCAGAGACCTGCTGCCAGCGCTCCTGGACTCCTCTGTCACATGGCAAGGCACATGGTGGCATCTGCTGGTTTCTCCCTTCTCTTCCAGGTTTCTTTGCTTTCAGCCTCTGGCTTCCATGGTTTTCTCTCTCTGTATTCAACCCATTTAGAAAGGACCCCAATTAGAAGATTAAGACTCAACCTAAGCCACACCTTAAATGAAATAACCTCATCAAAAGATCCTACTTATACTACGTTGACACCCACGAGAATGGATTAGCTTTTAAGAGCATGATTTTTCTGGGTCCATACAGTTTCAATCCACCACAATGTTCTAATGATCCTGAACCTGAGCCTTTTTTCTCCCTCATATCTCCAGCTAAACCTATTTCTCTTTTCTGACCACTCTCCTAGGGTCAATGACTCCATCACAAGACCTGGTCATCAGGACACACGCTGTCCTATCTATCTCCACAGCCCTTCCACGCTCTCCACTTCCTCTTTGAAAAGTGTGAGTGAAAGGCACTCAGCTTCTGTCCTTTGGGGTTCTCTTCTCTAGTACCTGAGAGACAGGATCGCATCACTCCCTACAGGATAACTCATGTGGGTTCTGATGCCCAACCCGGCAACATTTTCTTCCTTTAAGCCTCAGATTTCAGATACCCTTCCAGAACATTTCACATGTACTATTACATTGAACCATCCCAATAGCCACCTGAGGAACGAAAGCTCAGAGAGGTCAAGCAACTTGCCCAAGGACACACAGCAGCAGCCCCTGAGTCCACTGTGCTTTCCGCTGAGCTTTGCCTTCTGTCCCCAGGGAAGGGTCAGGTAAGACCCCTCCAGCTGTGATTTTTTTGCCCGGGCCACTGACTCTCTGCCATGAAAGCCACTGATCACACAAGACTGTGGCCACAGAATCTGCTGCTCTGTCTACACCACCAGTTAGGAGAACATTTCCTTTGTGAGCTTGATTATTAAAAGGCCATGTTTATGAGTGCACCTTGCCAGTATAAGGTATGCATTTCCAATTCCACCCCCCGCCCCCAGTATAGCTACCGAACAACATGTGTATGAGAATGAAAGTGAGAAATCATTGGTAACTGGGATACCTAGAATATATTTTTTCTATGCATTTTCTGTTTGCTATTTTGTTTTAAAGACACATACACACAAAGAAAAACATCAGGAATAGCCAATGGATCCCACTTTGTGTCAGCTACTGAACATCTTAATGAATATTGCTTTTTTATCCTCAGTAGAAAATGCTATTATTATCAATTAATACATATCAAGGCCCCAAGGCCCCATTTTATTCTGGCATATGAATCTTATACAGTCCTCGTAAAGTCAGAAAGAAAGAGTTGGGTTGTATACATTTTCAAATTTAGTTCAGGGTCAATTTATAATCATTGTCCTCAGCTGATGGTTTAGTGATACTGTAAGAAGGTAGTGCTGCAATCAGTTCTTCAGTGTGCAGAAAATAAAGAAACTAGTCTCTGCAAAAGAAAAAAAGTTACTATTTTTGCACCATTGCTGTAAGAGATCAGAGTGTAATATTTAAAGATGAATGTTTCAGAGCCGGAAAGACCTAGATTTATATCTGGTCTCTGTCAACTTACTAGCTTTGTGACTTGGGCATTTTATTTATCTTCTAAGTTTCAGTTTCCACATCCATAGATTGGGGGTAATATAGTAAGGTCTACCCCAAGCCCCTAGGGTCCTAGGAACGATTAAATAAGCTCATGTATAAAATGATGAAGAGAATGTCTGCATGGCTTAGTAAATGCTAACTAAATGTAGGTCGCTATTGTTGTTGTTAATTAGAGTCAGTATAAGGTGTGGTTAGCAAGGACTTGGCATCAGACTGTTTGCATTTGCATCTCACTTCCCCTGTTGGTGTGAACTTGAACAAGTTATTTAAATTGTCTGTGCCTGGGTTTCCTCACCTGTCAAGTGAAGACTCATAGGAGATACCTCATAGAGTTGCAAGGATTAAATGAGTTAATATGCACAGATCTCTTGACAGCACTGTCCAGTAGAACTTTCTGTGATGATGAGAATGAGCTAAATCTGCTATGTCCAATATGGTAATCATTCGCCACTTGAAGTGTGGCCAATGTGGCTGAGGAGGTGAATTTTCAAATTTCATTAAATTTTAATTAACCTAAATTAAAATAACCACGTGTGACTTGTGGCTACCGTATTAGACAGGGCAGGCTTAGAACATTGCTTGTCCATAGTAAAACCAACAGTATATTACAAAATGTTAATATAAGTGTTAGCTATAGGTGGTGGTGTGGTGATAGTGCCGGTGAGCAGTTTACAAATAATTATAGGCTGAGTAGAAGAAAAAAACTTGATTGTTCAATAGTACATGTAATATATGATTGAAAGCACTTGAAATAAGGGCTTTTAGGTGAACTAGTAAGGCACTTGAATCATACTGCCAACTAAATTAATTCTTACTTTTCTTCCAGCATTTTCCTTCGTGTCAATTTCAATTTTGAAATGATGCACTTTAAAGTGTGTGTCCAGTGGACTATATCTTGTGTTTTCCTAAAGAGTGATTTTTTCCAAAAAGTTTCTGTGAGTGTGTGATAGTAAATTTCATTTAAAAAAGAATCAGAGTAGTTGCTCATTATCATGAAATAGCATAAAAAGGACAAGAATTCAGTGCGCCAATATTGGTGAATGGTATTCAACAAAGTAAAGCATCATTTGTCAGTTTTTAAAAACAGATATTTTAAATGGAATATTGAACAGAAACAGGACCATTGAACATAGGGAAAAGAATTCAGATGTCATCGAGTATGACATAAGCTTTATCCTTTTCACTGGTACAAATAATGGATATTTTTCTCTAAAGCGAATATACATAAAAGATTCTTCTTGATCTAACCTTCTCTGAATTGCCCAAAAGCTCCCTTTATTTAAGGTTTTATGACAGCAAGAAAATCAGAAATAAAACAACATTGGTATGGAATTATTTTCACAGCATTAAAGAAAAGGGGACAATGCAGATTCCTAAGAGAATTAGATGCAAACAGACCTTTTCACCCAATATATCCATTATTTCTATCATTTCACAGTTACCATAGCATGGTGTCTCACTTAAATCAACACATAACATGCAAATACTGTGTGTAAGTTTCATTTCCCTTAAAAGAAGGAGGGAAATACCTCCACTTAAATTCCCCAAGCGAAAAAGTGCAATGCTAAACTTTGGATGGGCTGTTGTATCTGGTTTGGTTTGAGTTTCTAAGGTTAAGTATTATGTCAGTAGACAGGGGCAGGAAGTTTAAATTCTGGGCCCAGGAGACAACATGTCAGGAAATGTATGACAGATCTTTGTTTTTTGCAAAACAAATGCACTTCACCCTGAGAATCTCCTCTCCTCACCCTTCCATGGCCTTCTCCTCCCTCCAGTACCAGGTACCTGGAAGGGTTCACTTTTCTTTCCAAGGTGTCTTAGGTTCCTAGGGCTGCCGGAACAAAGTACCACAAGCTGGTGGCTTAAACCAACAGCAAGGTATTGTCTCATGGTTCTGGAGGCCAGAAGTCCAATATTAAGGTGTTGGCAGAGCCATGCTTCCTCTGAAGTCTGTAGAGGAGAACCTTTCTTTACCTCTTCCTGGCTTCTGGTGGTCTGCCAGCAATCGTTGATATGCTTTGGCTTGTAGGAGCATCTGCCTCCATTTTGCATGGCCTTCTCCCCTATGTCTGTGTCTAAACCTCCTCTTCTTAGGAGGAAACCAGTCATATTGGTTTTGGCCCCACCTTAATCCAATTTGGCCTTATGTTGACTATAACATCTTCAAAGATCCTATTTCCAAATAAGGTCACAGTCACAGGATAGTGGGGGGTAGGGTGGGTAAGACTTGAACACGTCTTTTTCAGGGTCACGATTCAACCCATAGCACTCAGCATAAGAGTTCGTGGGCCCCTAGGGTCTGTGAATAGTCTTTGGGGTTCTGTGAATGATTCCCCTGAAGCTACATGCTTGTAGTGTGAGTGTGTATGTATTTTGTCATTGTGTATGTCTGGCTATATGGAGGAGTAGTTAGTAGCTATTATCAGATTGTTTTAAGGAGCTGTGACCCCATACTTGTTGTAATAGCATGCCTTTGAGAAGACAGATGACTCCAAAATATTTTCCCAGAAATAATTAAAATTATCAGAGCAAATAGTTTTGCCAGTAGTGTCTCTAAAGCGGTCCACTTTCTCCAATTTAGAGAGCTTTTGTAAATGTTATCTTTACCTTGTCTTTTTAAAAATCCAAAGTTTTATTGAATTTTTTTTAATTTAGGAAAAAAATACATTGGATACATCTGAGAACTAAGACAAGAGTACTATGTATAATATTATAATTATGTACTTCTCTACTTCCAATATCTAAAATAGAGTCAGAACAACCTGGGAAGAAGGGGAAAAAATCATTTAGTCTTCCAAATATTTGAAGTTTTTAACCTGGAGTGGTTTTGTCCCTCATGGGACATTTGGCAATGTCTGGAGACATTTTTTTGATTGTCACAATTGGGGGAGGGGGCTACTGGCATCTAGTGGGCAGAGACCTAGATGCTACTAACATCCTACAGTGCAGCCATTATTACCCCTAATTCTTTAACCTGTGTATAATATACAGCCCCAAAAGAAAGAATTACACAGCCCCACATGTCAAGACCACTGAGAGTGAGGAACTCTACGCCATGCCTATTGGCTCCACCACAGCCTTCAAACCAGGCCAGTCCATCCACACTCCATGTCCTGCTAACCAATAAAAGTAACTTCTGATGCATGTTCCAGTTTGACAATTATTCATCCAGTCTCCTCCCCATTTGACTGTATTTATGCTCAGTTTTTTGGCTCCATACTCTGACACTCCCCACCAATTTGGAAATCTTCCTTCCTCCCCAACTGGCAATTTGGACCCGAGTACAAAAATGTTTTTTAGCTGTTTTGTTGTTGCTGGATTGTTGGTTTTTCCAGCTCCTCTGGCCTTGATGTCTTAGAGTTCAGGCTCTAGATTTAGATAGTCTTGGACATGAGTCCCAACCTGGACACTTAGAGGCTTCGAATCCTCAGACAGATCACTTATTTCTCTGAACCACAGTTTTCTTGTCTGTAAAACGGAATACCTGGACAAACAGTCCTGGCTCAAAGGAATTTCTTCTTGAGGAAAGAAGTATTATTACTGTCCTGTCCCCAAGTTACTTAGAGCTTATACACATCCACCCATGGTGTTGTAGAGAGGTTCACAGGAGAATCATGTGAACGATGGTTCTCAACTCTGGCTGGTCCTTAGAAATAAACAGGGGAAATTAAAATCAACTGATTACAGGCTCTACCGCCTAAGATTTTGATTTTGTTGTTTGTAGTGAGTCTAGACTTGAGTATTTTTGGAAGTTCCCTGGGTGATTCTATTGTGCATGCCAGATTGAGAACCCCTGGCTAAAATGTTGAACCCCATACCTGGAAGACAGGACATTCTCACTAAATAGTACATGCTCGTATGATCATTGACCACTCCAGCACTGGACTCTGAATCCAGCTCTCCACCCATTTCATCCCAAGAGGTTGGGATTAAAATGGTAGCAAACATAGGAAATTGACCAAAGTTTTCATAATTCTTTTAGATTTTAGAAACCCCATAAACATAGATTTAGTCACAGACAATGGTTTGAAGA
Source organism: Tolypeutes matacus (assembly GCA_026826555.1). Taxonomy (NCBI): domain Eukaryota; kingdom Metazoa; phylum Chordata; class Mammalia; order Cingulata; family Chlamyphoridae; genus Tolypeutes; species Tolypeutes matacus. The sequence continues at coordinate 11,442,783 of JAKSZT010054399.1, forward strand.
TTTTATTCTTGAGTTTAGAGTCAGTAAGTGAGAGTTCCCTTCCCTGGGCAATGTCCTTTCTATCTTCCTTCATTTGCATGAAAGCCTCATTTCCACATGTTTTTCCCTATATTATACACTGGTTAAAGAATAAGGTGTTATAATGGCTGGGTTATTATACATAAAACTCAACCAGTAAATTCCTTTTTTATTAAATGGTCAACTGACTTTAACAGATATGTATTGGGCACTGGCAAGATATTGGAGTTGAAAGTAAGTTAAAATATAAGGTGAATTAAAACAAAGTACCATGAGCATTGTTACTTGAAAAAAGTATAAGCTGTAATCTATCAGGCCTTTTGCATGTTCTTATTTTACCTCTTTCTTAAGTGAGAAGAACTATTATTATTAGCTTGTTCCCAAGTTACTTAGAACTTATGCAAGTCCATCCATTGGCACACATGGCCCCCAAACAAACAAACAAATCCTATGGCTGCTTCGCCATTTTCCAACATATTGCATTGTTGTTAGGAAGGCAGATAGTTCCAAGTGTGTTGCACAGTGCCTGAAAAATAGTTAAACAAGCATAAAAGCTAAAAGTAATAATAGCCTTCTTCATAGATTACCACATAGGAATATCAGTCTGGGTTTGGAGACGAGAAAACTGAAACTCAGAAAGGTTAAGTAACTTACCCAAGACCCCATTTCCAGTAAGTGTTGAAGCTGACATTGAACTCTGGCCATTTCATGTCATGCTTTGCCAAATACCCTATACCTTTAGGACGTGCCTCAATAGCTGAGAATTGTTATAAATAAATTCACCAGCAAATATCCCTCCTGGACCCAGATGTTGTGGCTCCAGATTAAAAATCTCTTTTGCCTATTTTAGTGCCCAAGTCCCTCATCTTCAAGTTCAGCAGTAAAGATCCCCTTCTTGGGCATATTTCTTTCTAGTATATCTAAAAGTTAGAAGATACACGTCCTCTGGAGCGTTTTCTACCACTAGGATGCAGGAATCCCTGTGTCCTGGCAGGAAATTTGAGCTCCATCCAGAAGCAGAGTTCGCCTGGCAGCCCCTGCCACAGTAAGCTGTTACTACACCAAATGCATTTCCACCTCCCACTGACAAAGAGCAGCCAGTGGCCATAGCTATTAACCTGAACTCTAATTAGGTTGGTTTTTATAATGAGAAAGAGTGTGATTATAATTACTAATTTCCCATCTTTTTCTCAATATGTATCCCCTAGTCAAAGCAATAAGTTATCTTCATCAAACTGGTTCCATTGCCAAAAAAAATAACAATACTGTGAAACATAAGCAAAAGTGAAGATGGTTAAGCAGTTGGGAGAGCAGAAAGAGGTTTCATTTGTTGCTGATGAACTTCATTCTCCTGCTACTTGTTTCTCAGGTCCGTGGCTCTCAGGTTGTTGGTTCTGACATGATTGTGACAGCTGAATTCACCAATCCTTTAAAAGAAACTCTGAAAAATGTCTGGATATACCTGGATGGTCCTGGAGTGATTAAACCAATGAGAAAGATGTTCCGGTAAGGGCTAGGGAATGGGGATTGGGAGCAGAGGGGATGGGGCTATGGGCTTTATCTCCCTCTCAGTCTTTTTGAAACGTATATCTAACCCTGAGTGAAAAGGTCTGAGAAGCTACTACTTCCTTATGGACCATTTCTGTAAGGCATGAAATAAATATAGGGTTCGTTTGACACGTCCTTTTATCATTTAGTCCTTAAAACTCCTTCATGAGGTTGATTCTATTATCTCCCTTCTGTAGTTGAGGAATTTGAGGCTTTGAGAGGTCGATTGATTCTGCCCCAAATTACACAGCTTATAAGAGTAGAACCAAGATTCAGAAGTAGGGTGACTGATTCCACAACCCAGTGTTCAAGCATTTTGCCCTACAACTTCCTTGTATATCAATTCTACTCATATTTATTGAGTACCTACTGTGGTTTAGATATTGTGCTGAAGGATGTCTCTCTTCATGGGTCTTCACTTTCCAACCCCATCAAATAGATTTTACCAACCCAAGTACTTTTCTCCAGAACTGTTGCTTTCAGGAGAATAAAATTGAGCCTAAAGAATTCTAGACTTGGATTCCCTATTCAGGGGACCAAAGACTCTATCGTAATAGGAATGAAATCAAGCCTCTTTTCCAACTTGCACCATCCATTGTGTCCTCTAGGTCTCTGCTTCAGCGTCTTCTACTGAAAAGGTCTCATCACCCAACAAGCCAGCCTGTTCCATGGGCCGGTAGTCCTAATTGTTAGAAAACAATTTTTTTCTAGCTTTTGATCCTACCAGTGACCCAAATACTGTCATCCAGACCTGCGCAGAATAAGGTTCATTTCTCTTCCAACTAATAGTTTGCAAATTTTGAAAACAGCTGTCAGGTCTTCCTTAAGAATTCTCCATTTAGGGCCAAATACCTGCCCTCACTTCATCCGTCTGGCTTCTAATGTGGTTTCAGTTCCACCCTCCCTCTCCCACATGCTCCAATTTGTCAGTGCTCCTCTTGAAATGTGACACCCAGAATGGATCCCAATCTTGAGGTTTATTACTTTCATTTCTACCACAAATAAGCCCCTGTCAGCATCAATCAATCTAGCATGTTTCCTGTGGGGTGACCTTCTAAGGCACAGAAAGTGAGGTGGAGAGCTTTGCTGCCTTTTGAAACTGCCTTGTGACCTGATTGTGTTAGGAATTTCCCCCACACCGTTTTTTGGAAGCCCCCTGCCCACCCACCCAGGAATCTGTAGGACAAGGGCAAGGCCTCAATAGCTCCTTCTTTAACAAATGATTTATCCCTAAGAGCTCTCTGCATTTCTTTCCAATTACTGCCCACAGATTCCGCACCCCAGCATTTAAGAGATCCTGATTCTGGCTGATGCAATCAACAGCAGAGAAAATAATTTGAGTGCTTTAAAAAAAAAAAAAAAAAATGCAAGCACACAACATAACAACCTCCCTGTGTTAATAAGAAAGTCTCAGAGAGAGAAAAAAAGAATTAAATTAGAAATCAAGCCCAGCTAGAGAGAGAGGTCAGCAGAGATAGCCCTGCTTTCGTCAGAAACGGCCGTCTCCCTCACCCATTCTCACACCTTCCCACTCTAATCAGATGCAAGAAGCTCTCAGGCAAAGTGAAACACGTTTCTCCTTCCAAACAGCCCCCTGCTGTATCCAATTTTTCCTTCTCCAACAGTACCCCCACAAGTTTCATCTGTGAGGGTACCGGAACCTCCAGCTACCTTTCCACCTTGGCTGTTTCAAGATGTAAAGATTCCAAAATCCTGCCTTGATCATAGGCCAATGAGTGGGAAGGACCACTGAGTGCATTAGGAAGAGGATGCGCCTTCACACAGGGCAATAGCCCACCATTTGGGAAGTATAGGTTTTCAGGTAGAGGTGGTGTCTTCTGGGGATTTGCTATTTTTGATGCCTGACACCTTTGCCTTGGGGCAAAGTAGAGTGAGCCCATAAAAAGGTGGAATGGACCAGTCCCTACATGGTTATTACCAAAACATGGGTTGGTGGCCAATAGAATAAAAAGGTAAGTTCTCAGGCTCTTAGGGGAACCCAGATTCCCTCTTGCCGGTGAGGGAAGCTTTATTTCTCAGAGGCTACCAAATATTGGAAAGAAAATCATATAGAAAAATATTTGTTATCCAGGCTGGGTTTGGGACTTTGCAGAACGAGCCCGTCTGGCTCTGTTTCCTCCTGACCCAGACACACATCTTCACAGCCAAAACCTGAGCCACCCAGCACCCATTTCCATATGGTCAGGTAATTAAAAACATCCCACTGTACTCTCTGCTGCTGAGATCTGATCTGACAGTGAGAGCCACGAAACAGCTTGGACCCAATTTTATTGAACCAGAATCCCTTACAAGATAATATTCCTTTTTAGGGTACAGATCTCAGATAATCACACACACACACACACACCTGTCCACACACACCTCTGCCAGAGGCCTAGAAGGCAAGGAGCCTAGAGAGCCTGGGACAGCAGGAGCTGGAGAGCAGGGAACTGGTACCAGGAGCCAGAAAGGCAGTGCTGTGTCTCACTCCTGGCTTGGGGTTCAAGCCAAATGTGCTCTGAGATGGTCTGTGATCCTGCCTGTCCCCCCACTGCCTCCTGTCCATTCATATGCTCTGAAGTCATGCTTCCACAGACTCTTGGCTTTTTCATTTCTGCACCTGATACTTCCAGAATGTCAAATCCTTCATCTTCCAGATTCAGTTTTTCTCTTAAAAAAAAAAAAAAAATTAGACTCAGTGCTTTATTTCAAGGGAAAAAAATGCCCTTTGTGATTTGGGCTTAAGTGTTCAGTTTCTTGAGTAGGACAGGGGCTGTGGATTAGACACTCAGAGGACAAACCATGGGTAGCTGCGGTTTATTGTAATAATAATCCTATTTGCCTGCGTGCATTCAAGATGATAAATGACCGGTCGCTCCTGATGGCTCAGCATATTACTGAGAATCATTTATCACAACATCTCTCCCCAAACAGGATTATTCCAACATTACTCCACTGACCAAAATGGATAAATGGCTTTCTTTTTCTCTTTCTGTATATATGTACCTGTGCAGGTAAATGCATATGCAGACGTGCATATGCGTGAGTGTCTATGATTGTACACATCAGTGTGTAGATGGTTCTGTAAGTCACAGCAAATAATGAGTAAAGCCCAAGGATTTCGTTTTTGTTCGAGGCAGTCACCCCTATTCAGGACAACTATTTCACAAAGTATTTCCAATTGACTACTTGGGGAAACAAAGGAAGAGAGGATGAATGGATCAAGGTGGAAACGACATAGCTATCGGGAAATATCTCAAAACCTATATTTATATGGAATCTATCATCATAACATAAGGACACACAATTATTTCTCTAAAGACAGGAGGAACTTGCTTACCTAGATTATTTTGCAGAGTTCTGGTGGTGCAAAGAACAACCACAAAGGTGGTGATGGTAATAAAAAGAAAATAAAAATAATATTAATAAGATGTGTCTAACATCTTGGCACTTCCCATGTGTCAGATACAATGCTAAACACAGAAGAGTCATTGACTCCTCCCACCCTCTCCACCCCCTGTTCCATATTCAGTAGCTGCTATCAGTGTCCCCTTTTTACAGGTGAGGAAACCAGTGGTGAGGTCAGTGTTTTTCAAACCTTGGATCGTGAAATCAGTTTAATGGGTTTGAAAAATACCCACATGTATAGGTTAAGTGTGAATGTCTTTTTTGCATGACTTGGCTTTTATATCACGGTTGAAACGGTTGGTATAGCTACATTTATAGAGAGCAAAATTAAGCAAAGAGTTAGCAAATACCAAATTAATTTAGACATTTTAGACTATGGGTGCCAAAGTCAATGCTTGGGGCAGCTCCAAAGACAGCGTTCCCCAAGCTCTTCCCCAATTCACTGGCCATTGATGTGAGAGAGAATGGAATTTCTTCTTTAACGTCTGGATTTCCCTTTTTCTCCCAGAGGATGTACTCCCATAGCCAGCTGAAATACATGCTGTTTTACCAACTTTTGAGGGCATCTCGGGGCTCTAATTTTATGTCAAATAGGACAAGTATAGGTGGATGGCCCCATATTTCTGCCTTCACCTTGGCTCTGTTTAAAGGGATCCTGGATAGCCCCTGGCCCCCAAGGGCAGAGGAAGGTCGTGCAGCTCAGACCTTGAACCGCTCTTGACTTTCCCTGGACAGTCCCCCTTCCTGGTAGCCCCTCCCGTCACCACCCCAGTCACAGCTCCAGCGTCACCTCCTGTTCCTTGGGTCCCCAGGTGCCCTCTTGGTGTCTAGTGGGAAGCACCACACTCCCGACCCTGATGCCTCACTTGAGCTTCTGTGAATCCCTCTGCACAACACTTGCCTCCTTTTAGAGCACAGAGCATCTTGTGCAGGTCCCCCAAGGGATCTCGGTTCTTGAAGTTTCATCACCCTTTGCTGACCCCAGCTCCTCCCATGGTCCCAGCCCCTTCCCAACTGTGAACACCCATGCCCTGATGCTAACAGTGGGAATCAAGCCAGCTGGATTCTGGCTTGACCTTTGACTAGCTGTGCAATCTGTGAGAAGCCACTTGATACCTTTGAAATTCACTTTCCTTAACTATAATATGGGGGCAGTAATGCTTTCCTTATTGGATGCATTAGAAACAAAGTACCTCACCCTGCTAAATCCTTCTCAACCCTTCCTTCCTCTCCTTTCCAGTCATCTGAATCTGAGCCCCTAGGGAGAACTGAGAACTCCCTGTCTCTTTTGAATTCAGATGTGCATGTAAAATTCAGCCACACTTGTGTAATAATGCAGACCCCAACGGTCCTCCAAGACCACACACCATTTGGGGAAAAAGAATTTGGCGTAGAACTCAGCCTGGTCATGAAAGTCATAAACACTGCCTTGAGGCCTGTGCTAGCTGATATTCCCATTTATAGCTGCCAACTAACCCATTCACACTGCTAGTGATCCCTTTCTATTCAGCCTAAAAGTTGAATAGAGCAAAAGGATTGCTGTTGCCCAAATGTCACCATAACCTGCTGATTTGATAAATTCCATCAAATGATAAATGAATCTGCTGATTGTAGGAGATGAAGAAGTAGCTAAACCACTCATTTGTCATCCTGTAAACAAAAAAGAAACATTCATTGAATGTTTACTACATACTAAACCCTGTGCTAGGCTCTTTGCTTGCATTATTTCATTTAAATCTCATAACAGTCTTAGGAGGTAAGCAATGCATTATCCCCCATTTAACAGATGAGAAAAATGAGGCTTACAGAAATATAATAAATTGCCTAAGATTACACATTCAGGAAGTGGGAGAGTCAGGTTTTGAGCCCAAATTTCCTGACTCCCGAGTTCATGCTTTTATTCACTACATAATATCGCATTCTACAGACAGAGTCACAGAACATTATTTGGAAAGTGATGACTTTGATTTTTTTTAATGCAAATGGATGAATTCACTCCAATTTGCTTTTCTCTCTATAGCTCCATCTGACAGGCAGATACAACCATTAAAGTAAACCCCACACGAAATGGTGTTCATTTTGAAACTAAATATGCCTCATAGTATAAACAAGGTCATTTTTAACTTGGCATCCTTCATAGCATATATTTCAATATTTCCATTTCATAACTTTTAAGCACCCCAAACTGTACATGTATGATGGACTACAATTTCAGTGGCCCCAAAGTAACCTTGAGAATTTGAACTACTTTCATCTGTAGCAAGCACTGCATCCCACAAAGGCAGGTGGAACAGATTGTGCTGTCATCTCTAGGTGGAGACAGAAAGCTCTTCTGCTGTGTGACAAGACTTTTTAAAATCCCTAATTTTGCTTCCTGATATCCGTGTTTCCATGCAATTCAAAATAGAATGCACTCTATTGTTTTAGCAGGAATCTAGAAAGAACAGGCAGCTGGCTCTCATTCCACTTCTTGCATTATCTCGGTCATTACATGTGTGACCTTGGAAGGTTCCTCAGGCTCCTTAGGATCTCGGTTACCCCATCTGTAACATGAGTCATTTAGATATTGGACCAAGTAATATCTAAAGTCCCTTCCAAGTCTGGCAAGCTCTGCCCCAATAATCCCATGAAAATATCCAAGTCCCTTTTTCTCCAGTCAAGACATACCTGGTGGTCCAATTAATCTCCTCCAGAAAAGGGCTGAGCCACTATTCTATGCAGGCTGGAGATCAGATAGCAGGAACTCTCAACGAGCAGACATCCTTGGTCCTGAAAGAAAGGTCATGTGACTTGCTTAAGAAATAAAACATGTGAAAAAGCAAGCACAGTGGTCAGGAAAGGTATCTTTCTTACAGGACATAGTATGAAATACAGTGTACCTTAGTAGAACAAGTCTGGATTTGGGAATCAGATAAACCTGGATTCAAATCTCACACCAGCCTTGTGATCTTGGAAATGTTACTTCATTTATCTAACCTTTAATTTTTCTTAATTAAAATCATTGAATAGTTTCTGCACCATGGGGCTATCACACATATAAAACATGCATGTGATATCTTCCTCCTGTGGAAAGAGAAAACTAAACCCCACCTGACCCAGAGGGTTGTCGGGTAAGTATGATCATGAGGCTGATGAAGACCCAGAGCTTGGTTGGGGAAGAAGAAGACACCCCCCACACAGCTGGAAAAGCTAACCTGGTTATTGGGATGGACTGGGCATTGGTAGCAGTCGAGTAGCAGAAAGGTGCATTGAGGGAGCTATCCAATTTGGTAGTTGAAACAGGATTACAAATTACAGGGCACAAACATATATATAGTTGATCCCCATTGTTCACTGATTCCATATTTGTGAATTTTGCTTATTCCCTAAATTTCATCACCCCCAAATCAATACTCACAGTCCTTTTGTGGTCATTCGAAGACATGCACAGAGCAGCTAAACTAAGAGTTGCTTGACATGTGTATCCCCAATTGAGATCAAACAAGGTGATGCTCTGCCTTCTTGTTAGCTTTCAAAGTGTAAACAAGCTTCCTTTCCTGCATTTTTGTGCTTTTTGTTGATGGTTTCCCTTTTTAAAATGGCTCACAAGTATAGTGAAGTGCTCTCTAGTATTCCTAAGTGTAAGGAAGCTATGATGTGCCTTATGGGAAAATGTTAGAAAAGTTTTGCCCAGGCATGAGTTAGTTGGCCACAAGTTCACTATTAATGAACCAATAATGTATATTAAACAAGTTATCTTTAAGCACAAATACATATAAAACAAGTTTATTTATTGATTGGTTGATGAAAATGTCATGACCAGAAGCTCCCTGTATTTCCCCCAAGAAGTTCGGGATTCACTAATTCAGTGTTTGTGGTGACTATAGAACACAGCAACTGCGAATAACTGGAATACTCAAAGTCAGATGACAACAGGCAGGGTTATGTCCAGGTTTTAGGCCTGAGAACAAGGTATCCCAGGGAGATTGACAACCTAATAATAGGGTGTCAGGGCCCCAGCCAAGTCAGCTGGGGGATTCAAACAAGACTTTAATCCCAAGAGGGAACTAGAGTGCTAAAAGGTGAGCTGAGAAAGAAGATCACTCATATGCATTAGGCTAATGTGGGGGCTGGGGATGAGCTAGAGTTTGGTCGGCTTGTGGCCTTACCTCATGTCTTAGTTTTCCAGGCTGCTAAGACAAATAGCACACACTGGTTGGCATAACAAAAGCAATTTATTGGCACATAGTTTTAGAGGCTAGAAGTCCAAAATCAAGGCATCAAAAAAGCCAGACTTGCTCCCCAAAATATAGCATTCTGGTAGCTGGCTTGCCACAATCCCTGGGGTTCCTTGGCTTGCATCTCTGCCTCTAGCACATGGCCATTTCTCTCTCCTTGGTCTACTCTTCCAGTGTGTGCTGAACTTCCAGACTCTGACTTCTCCAAGTGGCTTTCTCCAACTTGTCTGTTTAAACTGTCCAATAATATGGATTAAGGCCCACCCTGATTCAGCTGACCACACCTTAACTAATAATAACATTTTCAAAAGTTCTTATTTACAGTGGGTACACATCCACAGGAACATGGATTGAGATGAAGAACATGTCTATAATCAGGGTACATAATTCAATCTGCCACACCACAGCTCCACATCCTGGACAGGCTGTATCTACTGGGAAGTCAGTAGACACATTAAAATGGAAGGAACCATGGCCCTATAGGACTGTCACTCACTGGGTCTGGCAGAGCATCAGGAATATTCTCTTTGGATTGTAACTTACCAGATCAGTCAACCAGGCTCTTCAGCAGTATCCATTATATAAGGAGAGAAAGAGAACAAATGACCTAGGCAGGGGCTCTCAGTGTTTCCTGATCAAAAGAGGAAATTAGTTTTGCCTCATCAGAGTATAACACCTGTCCTCTTTTCTCCTTCCTTTCAAGTGAAATCCTGCCCAATTCCACTGTGCAGTGGGAAGAAGTAAGTCGGCCTTGGGTCCCAGGCCCTCGGAAGCTGATAGCCAGCATGACCAGTGACTCCCTGAGACATGTGTACGGCGAGCTGGACTTGGAGATTCAGAGACGACCTTCTTCATAAATGTGCAGGAGGCTGAGATGGACCCAGGCTCTCGGCCCCTTATCTTCTTGGCTTAGGAAATTCTAATGCAAAAATAGTCAACTCTTGCTTTAACTTAGATGTGAAGACCTCGATGGGACTGAATAGGGCCCCAGAGGAGGGATTTCAAAGGTATACTCTTCCAAACCTAGGCTATGCGGCATGGAGGTTAGCTTTTAATCGCTCCAGCTTCCAAAGGATTCTGAGCATTAGCTTTAATTAAGTTCTAATTAAGCTCTCATAGCTCATCAGAGTAAAAGTCATCATTTATCATTGCAAATGGCTGCAGCTCCAAATATCAGAGGATTTCCCTGAGCAGGGGAATGTGTTCACTACCTGGCCTCACTTAAAACAAGACTCTGATTCCTCACTCAGCCTACTGGGGGTAACACATCCCCCAAAAGGGAGGAATACAGATGGTTTGGGCCCTAGAACTGTATTCCCCTTTCTTGGATTCAGGCTCTCCCCTCTGTCAGAATATTTTTCACCCAGGAATTGAGCACAAGATCATTTTTCTTCTTGGCAAAGCCAGGGAAAGGTCTTTCATCTTGCACCTGCAGCAAAGCGACCGACTGCCAAATTTCACAGATTTACCTTTTAAGAAGATGTGTCCCCATATTAACAAATTGCATTTGTGGGAAACTTAATCACCTAAGAGGAGATAAGAAAGCAGGTGCAATACCCAGATCTATTAAATAATGTAATTTTATGGTGCATTTTATAGATGTCACACTGTGGCTCCATCAGCAGGAACCAATATCCCTTACTTTAACCTTTTCTAGGGCTCAGTACAAGAAAGTCATGAGGCTGATTTGGGACAAGGAGAATGAGGAAGTAGTCTCCTTAATTTGAGATTATACATCCTCTGTCTCTCTGAATCATCTCCTTTCCACAATAACTCAAGCCCAGGTACTTTTATGGAGATAGAATAAGCCCAACTTATTGGAAAAGCTGGAAAAGTTAGTGAACAAATGCGTGGAAGGACGAGCAGGCACCAATTGTCTCTTGTCCTTCAATTACCCATGTTGAGATCTCAGCTGAGCACTCACGTGCTGAAAAGTAACATGGGATCAGCCTTGCAAGCCGCCAGTGCTCATTAGACCCAATGACAGACAATGGCTGACATCAAGGAGACAAGGCCGCCTAGTATTTATTTGCAAGGCTCATTTATGATCAGAATTTCCCATTGATATACCTAGGGTATGATTTAGGTCAAGAGATTGTTATTCTTAGGACAAAAAAAAAAAAAAAAAGGTCAGTGGGAAGGAAGCTGTGTGAAAAGCCAGAATGGAGTATATCCATATAACCTCATTTCTAGGTCTCTGAGATTGTTTCTTTATTGCCAGGAGTCCATAAGGGATAGCTGGTGCCCTCTATAGGTACAACATATCTAATTCCATTTAGTTATCTCATAGCATTTGCCAAGCCTTCCAATACCCAATTTTAAAATAAAATGCATTTTGCCAGGCTATTGAACCGGATTGACCTAGTGTATTCTTATTAACCAGAACGTAATAGAAGCTTAAAATAAAATTAATCTCATTATGTTTGCATCTGCACAGAAGTGAACTCTCTTAATTGTCCGTAGATCATAATACTAAACACAACTACTCAAAAAACCATCCCCCCTCAGCAGTAGACAACCTATCCTGGATAGGAAGACAAGCATTTCTCCTTTAAAGAAGATTACTCTAATAGGTATTGATGTCACAGTTAGCTTTCCTTACTTCTCTCTCTACATATCATTAAGCACAGTCATTGAAGGAGGAAGTTTGCATACTTGGTTCAAAAGCCAGCTTCTAGAAACTACAAAATCTCCATAGATGCTGTCCTATGAATGAGCTCATGAATTATTATGGAAAATGAGTGGACAACCCTGCGTGGATACCTATCTTAATGAGCACCAGTTAAGGTCTTAGGATAGAAATGGGAAATATATGGCACACATGTATAGGGGACTGTATATTCATAACAGACATCATTCAACAGTCGCAGCTCAGATAGGGCCTTGTAATCCTTCTCAATGCAGTACTCTGGGCAGCTACTACCAACTGATAAGAAGTGGACTTCAGATGAAACTTATCTACCATTCCTGCATTAGAAACAGCCCATTCCCTTTGACAGCTGGTATTCCCATGCTGTGTAATGATGATGTGTCTCTAAACATATTTTAGCAATGATAACAAGCAATGTGTCTTATATGGCAGGATAGACTCTGTAGTTCTGTCTGTAACAGTCCTCTATGCCATTGAACACTTACTTATTTGTGTTTAGAGTGTCAATGGCAAAAGAGGGGTAACAATATTTACTGTTCCCAGAAAGTTTCTCTGTAGGGTATAGCAAACAAGCTTCAACAATGATACACACAAAACTAAGATAGATAGATAGATAGATGATAGATAGATAGATGATAGATAGATAGATAGATGATAGATAGATAGATAGATGATAGATACATACATAGATATGGATGCATAGATACAGATGATGGAGATTGTATGTATAAATATTTGAAATACATAGATGATAGAGATTGTGTGTACATATACATATTTCAAATAATTTAACCTCGGATCAACCTTGTAAAATAGGTAAACGATTATTTCCAAACTGTTGGTGAAGAACCTAATAAGGCCCAGGAACTCACATATCATGGTAAATCAAGGTTGGGTTGGGTGTGGACAGTGAAAACAAATTCAGATTTCAGAAAAATCATATACTATATATGCTTTGAATATCTCATTTTCTCCCCAGAATTTTAATAATGATGAAGTAAAACAACTTTAAGATTCTTTGAAGGGCTGCAATGCAACAACAAATAAAATAATGTTCAAATTTATAATAGGAAAGTGGGAGGTAACAGGTTTTGTGCAAGACTCACTGACAATCAAAATTCACAGGATTCCAGGTAGAAGGTCATAGCTTATGAACATCCACCCTATGTTATTGTAAAGGTAATAAATGGTTCATCAGCTCACCCATCCATCCATTCACCATTTCAGCCAGCTGGTCATCTCCCCACCAGCCAATCAGCCATCCTTCCAACCATCTATCCATTCTTTTTTCCTAGCATCCACCTAACTATCCATCCATTCATAATAAAATGGTGAGCATCCAATGAGAAGAGGCAGGAGGCAAGTTCAGAAGTGCAGGGTCATAGTTAGAGCACTTCCAGGAGCAAAAATGTTCTTTCTGGGTTGGATTATGGAGTGAGCCTTATAGAGGCTCTAGCAAACAAACACAATAAGGAACTAAGAACTACATGCAGGGCAAGGAGTGACAAGACTGAAAGAGTTTGGGAAGAATGCCTAACTAAGGTCAGGGAGGAGAGTGTAAGATCGGGATGTGATCACAGTCAATTTGGGGATGGAAAATGGAAAGCAGAAGAGGTGGGAGGTGAGGGACTGCCCATGTCAAAAAACAGAAAGAAGCATAGAAACCAACAAGTCCTTAAAAGCAGGCAAGAGTAATTAGCAGATGCAGGACCACTGAAGGCACAGGATCTTGTCCCTAGAGACATGCTCACGTCTATCTTAGAGGTAAAGCTCTCCTATTCATTAGCCAAGAGAACCAGCTGCTTCTGGAGAATCTCCTTCCCACCTTAGGACAAGTTTTCCCTTCTGTTTTCAGCACCTCATCTCATTCAAATTCAGTTTTACCTTCATAATCATGTGGGTGTCTACAGAAGAATGAAAACAAGAAAAATGAAATATTTTAACATGCCTGTCAGAAATCACTTTATAAATGCAAACACATGAATAAATCTAAAAATAAAAATGTTTTAGTTGCAGCAAAAAAAAAGCACAAAGAAATTGCCAAGAGTTACACTAAGCATTTGCTACCTCTAAAGAAAACGGACCTTTAAAAAAAGATGCTTGGTAAGCTTGCTGTTGATACAACTCCCATTAATTTTCACACTAACCATTGTTTTCCAAAGTAAGTAATTATCTAAGCAAAGTTTCATGAGCCCTAAAACTAACTCAAACATAAGGAGTCCTAATGAATATTTCCTGTTAATATGAATGCCTATAATACAAAGAGGGTCATTTCCTCTTCTCTCTGGGTGTGAGCAAGTTTAAAGGGTGGAAAAGTAAAGCAAAAAACAAAACAAAAAAAAAAAAAAAACACAGATTTAGAATTGGTTATATTAAGGTGGCAAATTATAAATGACCATAAAATTTTGACACTCCTCCCCTTGAAAGGAGTGCATGTTTCCTTTCCTCCCCTTGATTCTAGGCAGACTCTAAGACTGTTTTGACCACTGGAATGTGGTGGAAAAAACAACTTAGGATATTGGAAGGGTCCACTTTGCATGGACACCTTTAGTTTCCATGAAAAAGGTCAACTACTCTTGAGACAACCAAACTGAAAAAGCCCATGTAGATGCTCTAATCAAAAGTCCTAGCTGAGCTCAGCTTTCCAGCCTTCCCAGCCCAGGCATCAGATATGATAATGAAGCCATTTTGGACCTCCAGACCAGCCTATCCACCACCTGAATACCAGTAAGTGATCTCAGCCAATACCACTTAAAGCAGAAGAAACCCTGCCCAGATTTGCCCAAATTCCTGACCCACAAAATCATGAGATATGATAAGCATGGCATTTGAGGTCATTTGCAATAACCATAAGCTTAACCATCTCAGGAAGGAGAGCAATTTACTCGTTAATGTTATTCTTTTCTTTAGGGACATGCTCAGTGTTTGTAAATTTCATCTTCTATTTCTGAAAATTATATAGATCGTTTGTTGTTCCTCAGAAGCCTCCACATATTTGAAGGGATTTAGCATGTGTGCTAGCATGTGTATGCCCGAGTCTAATAGTCTGAGTATTGCCAGTACTATTGAGCGGTGGTTTTCTGGGCCCTTCACCACCCTCATCTCCATCAAGATTTGATTAAATGCTTGAAGATGAGAGGTATGAGAAAGAGGCACAATGAAGGAGAATGATAGTTCTCTCTCACAAAGACTTAGGAAAGGGGCCATCCCACTGAGAACCTCAAAGATATGTCAAATCCTCTATCCCTTCCCCCACCATCACAAACCCATGAGCTGACATCCTTGGGAATGGCCAACATTCTTGTCATAAGCCCACACTCCACTTTTTTACTTGGACTTTTGAAATTGTCTTGAGGAGGATTGTGGAAATTGGCAGGAACGGTCTGAATCAACTATTTTGAAACTCCAGAGTCTAGTCGAAGACTGCAGCATCCAGTGAAGAGCAATAGGAAGAGGCTGGTAAATTGTGATAAATACTGGTGAATTTCACTGTTCCATGCAGGAGCTGCTATTCCCCACCCCTCAGCCTCGAGGCAGGAAGCAGTGAGGTCCTCAACCCCAGCTCCTGGGGCACCTTGCTGGTGCAAGGGTGGGATATAAAGACCTAGACTCCCAAGATCTGGGAGTGTGCAGTCCAATTGTTGATCACTGCCTTTGATCAGATACTTCAGACAGCTGGGAGACTGACTCTGAGGGTGGTCACTGTTCCAACCCTGATCAGGCAAAGGGGCAGGGAAATCTTAAAGATGATACTCTTCCTCACAACTATGGAAAACAGTTAAAGCATTGCATTTGCTGGGAAAGTGTCAAATCAAGAAAAGGCAGAGTCAAAAAGCCATAGGAAATGGAAGTGGATGTGGCTCAAGTGATTGGGCATCCGTCTACCATATGAGAGGACCCAGGTTCAATCCCCAGGACCTCCTGATTAAAAAAAAAAAAAGGCAAGCAGGTGAGCCAGAGCCCACATAGCGAGCCAGGCCTGCATGGCGAACCACGCAGCAAGATGATGACCCAACAAAAGAGAGATGCAGGGGAGAGTCGAGGCGAGGTGTACCAGAAACCAGGAACTGAGGTGGTGCAAGTGACAGGGTGCCTCTCTTCCATATCAGAGGTCCCTAGGATCGAATCGCGGTGAAGCCTGGAGGAGAAAAATGTGAAGAGAAGGCAAGAAACAGACACAGAAGATCACCTAGCAAATGGACACAGACATCAAACGGGGGCGGGGGCGGGGAAGCGAAGCCATAGGCGAAGCTCCTGGCTCCTTTGCTGGTCCCATCCTCACCCCCTCTCCAGGAGCATGTGGGGCCAGCCAGTGCTCTCATTGTGGTTGCCTGGCTTTCTTTAACTCACAAAAACTGATATAGGAAACTTCTTTTAGGCTTTCCCTGCCCCAGAATCTGCCCTCAGGCAAAAGCAGCTTGGGAGAGCTAAAGCAGTCTAAGAAGGAATTAAGCATGGGGCAAAGGCTCACCTGCTTTATGTCCTACAATACAGTACTCCAGAAAGAGAGAAACTCAATTTTACAGGGAGTACAGGGGGTATTCAAAATCCTGTAAACAGTGGCACTCCTAAAGCCACAAGCAAGCACAAGCCCAAGACAACACACAGGCTCAAAAAAGGCAGGGAGGATCCTGAACTTTGCATTTGTCTTGGACTGACCTTCCTAATAGGAAGGCTGAACCCTGAAAACTGCTCTAGAGGAGTTCAATAGCAGATAGGAACTGGCAGAAGAAAGAATCAGTGAACTCATAGACAAGAGAAATGAAATGAGTCTTGTGCAGGAGCAGAAAGGAAAAAAATTACAAAAAGCCAAATAGCCTAAGATACTTGTGGGACACCATCAAGCATACCAATATATGTATTATGGTAGTCCAAGAAGAAAAAAGAGAGAAAAGAGTAAAAGGAATATTCAAAGAAATATTGAGAGAAAACTTCTTAAACTTCAAAAAAAAAAAGCAAAACATTAATTTATACATCCAAGAAGCACAATGAATACCAAACAGGATAAACTTGAAGATAAATATGCCCACACACATAGTAGTCAAAATGTCCAACGTAAAGGACAAGGAAAAAGTTCTGAAAACTGCAAGAAAAAAGCAACATGATATGTTCAAGGCAGTCCCAATTAGATTAAATGCCAATTGCTCATTAGAAACTATGGAAGCAAGAAGGTAGTAGGTTGAAATACTTAAAAGTGCTGAGAAAATAACTGCCAACCAAGCCTTTTATATCTGGCAAGACTTTCTTTCAAAAATGAGGAAGATGTTAAGACATTCCCAGATAAACAAGACCAGCCCTACAAGAAATGGTAAAGGGAATTCTTGACAGTGGATCAAAGTTGGATAAAGAAATAAAGACCTGCAGTAAAGGTAGCCATATGGGTAATTATAAATGCCAGTACTGTTGTATGTTTTAGTATGTAGCCCCACATCCTATAGGTGCCAAAATGAAAATATATAAAAATTAATAATAAATCTATGGTTTTGGACATGCAATTTACAAAGAAGTAATTTGTAATAATACAAATAGAAGAGATGTGAAGACAGAGGGGTATAAGAACAGTGTGTATGGGTAAACTATTGAAGTTGAGTTGGTATCAAATAAAATGTGTTATATATTTAGGATATTAAATTTATTTTATTTTATTTTTTTTAAGATTTTTATTTATTTATTCATTCACCCCCCCCTGCTGCTTGCGCTCGCTGGGCCAGCCAACCACGCCGCGCGGGCGGGCCTGCCCCCACCAGGAGGCCCCGGGAACCGAACCCAGGGCCTCCCACATGGCAAACAGGAACCCCACTGATTGAGCCACAGCCGCTTCCCAGGATATTAAATTTAAATCCTGTGGTAACCATAAAGAAAATATATGGAAGAAATGAAAAGGGACTCAATACTATATGTTTAGCTTTCCTTGGCTGCTCAAGCACATACCATGCCTTAAACAATGGGTAATTTATTAGCTCACAGTTTTGAGACAATGAAATAGTCCAAATCAAAGCATCATCAAGATGATGTTTCTTCTCAACGACTTGCATTCTGGTGCTGACTGCTGATGACCCTTGGTCATGGGTTCCTCTGTCACATGGTAATGCACATGATGGTCTCTCTTGGCCTCTCTCTTCTTTTCCAGGTTCTACTGACCTTCAGCTTCTTGCTCCATAGGCTTTATTCTCTCATTGTCTAAATTTCATTCTGCTTATAAAGGACTCCAGTAATAGTAACAAGACCATCCTGATTGAGTTTGATGAAGTAAACTTCATCAAAGTGTCCTACTTTGATAGGTTCACACATATGAATGGATTTAGTTTAAGAACATGTTTTTCTGGGGTACATAGCTTCAAACCACCACTTGGTACAATGCAAAATATCAAATAAAAATGGAAGTAGGAATTAATGGAATAATTGAGGGACATAAAATGTATTAAACTTACAAAGATAAAATAGCGAAATGGCAGAAGAAAGTGCTGCATTATCAGTAGTTACTTTAAATGTAAGTGGATTAAACTATCCAGTCAAAAAGCTGAGAATAGTAAAACAGAAACAAAAGGATAACCCATCTATATGCTGTTTACAAGAGACTCACCTTAAATTCAAAGGCATAAAGTGGTTGAAAGTGAAAGAATGGGAAAAAGATATCACGCAAGTAGTAACCAAAAGAGAACTGGAGTAGCTATACTAATATCAGATAAAATATACTTTAAGGCAAAAACTGTTATGAGGGACAAAGAAGCCCATCATATACTGAAAAGGGGGTCAATTCAACAAGAAAACATATTATAAATATATATACACAAAACAACAGAACCCAAATATGTGAAGCATATATTGACAGATTTATAGAGATAAATAGATGGTTCTACATTAATAATTGGATACTTCAATACACTACTTTCAATCATGGATAAAACATCTAAACAAATCAATAAGGAAATAGAATACTTGAACAATACTATAAACCGACAGCATAATGTATAGAACACTTCAGCCTACAGTACTGGAAAACATATCCTCATCTAGTGCATACAGATCATTCTCGAGCCTAGCCCATATGTTAATCACAAAATAAATCTCAATAAATTCCAAAGTATTGAAACCATACCATGTATTTTCTCCAACCACAATGGCATAAAGCTGGAAATCAGTGACAGATGGAGAAAGGGAAAATTCACAAATATGGGGAAATTAAATAACACACTCTTAAATAACCAGTGGGCCAAAGAAGAAATCACAAGGAAAATAAGGAAATATCTTGAGGGAAATGAAAATGAAAACACAATATGCCAAAACTCATGGGATTCAGCAAAGGCAGTGCTGAGAGGAAAGTTTATAGCTCTAAATGATTACATTAAAAAAGAAAAGGGGAATGGAGGTAGCACAAGTGGTTGAGCATCTCCTTCCCATGCACAAGGTCCTGGCTTTGATCCCGGGTACCTTCTAAAAAAAAACAAAAACAAACAAACAAATGAAAAAAACAACTTTCATTGGAGAGTGGATGTACCTCAGTGGTTGAGCACCTGCTCCCCATGTATAAGGTCCTGGGTTCAATACACAGTAAGTCCTAGAAGAAGGAGGAGGAGAACGAGGAGGAGATGGAGGAAGAGAAGGAGGAGGAGGAGGAGGAGATGGAGGAGGAGGAGGAGGAGGAGGTGGAGGAAGATCTCAAATCAGAGACCTAACCTCAAAACTAGATAATCTAGGAAAAAAAGAGCAAACTAAAACCAAAACAAGCAGAAGGAAGGAAATAATAAAGATTAGAGTGAAGATAAATAATACAGAGAAAAAAGAGAATCAACAAAACCAAAAGTTGGTTCTTTAAGAAGATCAGTAAAATTAACAATCTTTGTGCTTGACTGACAGAAAAAATAGAGGACACAAATAACTAAAATCAGAAATGCAAAGGGGGAACATTAGTAACAGCTCAACAGAATTAGAAAGAACTATCACCAAAAGAAAGGACTATAAGAGGATACTATGAATAACTGCACTCCCCAAAATTAGATAACCTAGATGAAATGGACAAATTACTAGAAACACACAAACTACACTGACTCAATAAGAAATAGAATATCTCAACAAATGAATAACTAGTAAAGACATTGAATAGTAATAAAAAAAAACCTCCCCAAAAAAGAAAAGGCCAGGACCAGATGGCCTCAAAGGTGAATTTTACCAAACATTCCAAGAAGAAGTAACAAAAATCCTGCTCAAATGCTTCAAAAAAAATTGAAGAAAGTGAACACTACTTAACTCATTCTGTGAGCCCAACATTACACTAATACCAAAGCCAGCTAAAGATACCATAAGAAAGGAATATCTCTTATGAATATAGATGCAAAAATCCTTAACAAAATACTAGCAAACCAAATCCAACAGCACATTAAAAAAATTATACACCATGATCAAGTGGGATTTATTCCAGGTATGCAAGGGTGGTTCAACATAAGAAAATCAATAAATGTTATACACCACATTAACAGAAAAAGGAAAAAAACACATGATCATCTCAATTAATACAGAAAAAGCATTAAACAAAATACAGCACCATTTCTTGATAAAAACACTTAGAAAACCAGGAATAGAAGGAAACTACTACAACATGATAAAGGGCATATGTGAAAAACCCACAATAAACATTATATTTAATGGTAAAAGACTGCAAATGTTTCCTCTAAGATCAGGAACAAGATATGGATGTTTGTCATCTGTTATGAAACATTTTCCTGGAAGTTCCAGCCATAGCAATTAGGTAAGAAATAGAATTAAAAGGCATCCAGATTGGCAAGAAAGAGATAAAACTTTCCCAATTTACAGATGGCATGATCCTATATGCATAATATCCTGAAATATCCACAACAAAGCTACTAGAGCTAATAAATGAATTCAGCAAAGTGGTACAAGATCAATATGCAAATATCAGTAGTGTTTCTGTACACTAGTTATGATCAGTCTTGAAGATGTCAAGAAAAAATTCCATTTTCAATAGCAACTACAATAATCAAATATGCACAAATAAATCTAACTAAGGATGTAAAGGACTTGAACAAAGAAAACTACAAAACACAACAAAAATCAAGGAAGACTTTAAAAAATATCCCATGTTCATGGATTGGAAGACTAAATATTGTTGAGATGTCAATTCTACCTAAAACAATTTGCAGGTTCAGTGCAATCTCTATCAAAATCCCAACAGCTGTCTTTACAGAAATGGAAAAGCCAATCATGAAACTTATATGGAAGGGTAAGGGGCCCCGAATAAGTCAAAGCCAACTTGAAAAAAGAAGAATGAAGTTGGAGGACACACACTTTCCGATTTTAAAACATTACAAAGCCACAGTAATCAAAACTGCATGTTACTGGAACAAGGACAAACATATAGACCAAAGTGATTGAATTGAGAGTTCAGAAATCAACCCTCATGTTTATGGCCAACTGATTTTTGACAAGGGTGGCAGGTCCACTCAAGTGAGAAAGAACAGTCTTTTCAATAAATGGTGCTGGGAGAACTGGATGTTCATATGAAAGGAATGAAGGTGGACACCCTACCTCATACCATATAGAAAAATCAACTCAGAATGGGTCAAAGACATAAATATAAAAACCAGAGCTATCAAACTCCTAGAAGAAAATGTAGGAAAGCCTCTTCAGAACCTTGTATTAGGCAATGGTTTCTTATACTCTACATACAAAGCAAAAGCAATGAAAGAAAAAATAGGTAAATGGGACCTCATCGAAATGAAAAACTTTTGTGCCTCAAAGTAATTTATCATGAAAATAAAACAACAATACTACACAATGGGAGAAAATATCCCTAAAGGTTTAATATTCAGAATATATAAAATCCTTTAACTCAACAACAAAAAGACCAACAACCCAATGTTAAAATGGACAAAATTCTTGAACAGACATTTCCCCAAAGAAGATGCACAAATGACTGAAAGGCACATGAAAAGATCTCAACATCATTAGCCATTAGAGAAATGCAAATCAAAACCACAATGAGATACCACTTCACACCCACTAGAATGGCTAAAAAAAAAGTGGAAAATTACATTTTGAGGGGATATGGAGAAATAGGAACACTCGTCATGGTTAGTGGGAATGTAAAACGGTACAGCTGCTGTAGAAGACACTTTAGTGGTTCCTCAGAAAATGAAGTATAGAATTATCATATGACCCAGCAATCCCACTTCTAGGTACATACCCAAAAGAATGGAAAGCAGAGACTTGAACATATATTTGCACACTATGTACATAATGGCGTTATTCACAATTGCCAAAAGATGGATGCAACCCAAGTGTCCAGCCACTATGAATGGATAAACAAAATTTGGTTTATACATACAATGGAATATTATTGAGCCATGAAAAGGAAAGACATGCAACAACATGAATAAACCCTGAAGACATCATGTGCAGTGAAATAAGCCAGACACTAAAGGCCAAATATTTAAATACAGTATGAAATAATTAGAATAAGCAAATTCATAGAGGCTGAAACTAGAATATAGAAGCTGGGGTGGGGGTATGGAATGGAGTGTTAATGCTTAAATTGTACAAATTTTATATTTGGGCTGATGGAAAAGTTTTGGTAATGGATGGTGGTGACGGTACCACAACATTGTGAGTGCAGTTAACATCACTGAATAATACATTTGAATGTGGTTAAAAGGCATAGCGGTTTGGCAGTTTGATATAGTTATGAATTCCAAAAATAGATATTGGATTATGCTTGTAAACTAGTCTGTTAATCTGGGCATGATTAAGTTATGATTAGGGTGTTGACTGGGCCACGTCAGTAGGGTGTTGAGCCCCACCCCTTGGTGGGTGGGAAAACAAATATAAAAGGCATGGCAAAGGGCAGAGTTGTAAGCAGGTTTTTTTTTTTTATTGTGGGTAAAAATCAAAATTTTCACAATACATACCAACATTTGCAAAATGGTATATAAATATATATGCATATATGTGCATTTGCTTACAAAAATGTTATTTATATATATATATATAAATATATTTTAAGAGGTGCTTAGATCTCTGCCACAGTCTCCAAGGGAACAGCAATAGTCCTCTGAGTGCAGGGATAGTGTCTGTCAAAAGAGGATGACCCACTGATGTGTTCTTTTTATTGATGACTACCCTTGTGAGTCTTTGTAAGCAGTTTTGATGTTGGAGTTCTAGTGAGGAAGGAGAGAAGGCCCTGGCACAGAGACGAGCCATTTGCCTGACAGTTCACAGCTGGCCTTGTGGAGAGAGGCAAAGCCTAGAGAGCCTCTTAGTCTACAGCTGACCTTGTGGAGGAAACAGAGGAGCTAAGCCCAGAGAGAAATGGAGCCCCGGGAAGAGAGGAGCCCAAGAAGCCTGAACCCTGGCAAACGTCGGCAGCTGCCTTGCTCAAACACGTAGCAACAGACTTTGGTGAGGGAAGATAAATACCTTTATAAAAACCAACTGATTTCTGGTATTTTGCATCAGCACCCCTTTGGCTAACTAATACAAAAGGGGAAATTTTAAATTGCATATATGTCATTAGAATAAAAATTAAAATTTAAGAAAACAACATAGGACTGTATAACACAAACAGTGAACCCTAACATAAACTACAGACTATAGTTAATAGCACAATTATTTTAAAAATGTGCCATCATCAATTGCAATAAATGTACCATACTAATACAAGGTATTAATAATAGGGGGTATATGGGAACTCTGTATTTTATGCATGCCTTTTCTGTAAACATACAATTTCTCTAATAAAAAAAAATCTTGAGTTGTATGCAGATTTTCACTGATTTAGCTCTAATTATGTGAAACAAAATTGAACACAATTTTTTATGTTAGTTATATCTAAAACCAAAATTGACAGCCACTGGAACATGTTAAGCCCGATAATGGCCTGAAACCAGGAGATTCTGGTTAAAGATGAGCCAGAAACCAGCCATGGAAGTAGGAAATCTGTCACCCTTTTACCATGATTGATGACAGTGACCCTACAACAGCGTTGACTTCTAGAAGTGCATCTCCAGCACTCACCAGTGGTCACGATGAATTAGCTATTCTTTCTCCTGCCCCATCTATAGCCATAAACTTAAAAAAAAACAGCTCCAATAACGGAATCTGCCTTTTATGGTGATCTTTAAAAAGAAATGCTAAGTTATAGCTAACATGGGTGGTTTATGAATGTGATTGTGGCTGAAAGGGGGTAAATGTTGATTGAAAAACAGCTAGAGAATGATCGAAGGACTGAATAATACAGTGAACCAGGTGGTGGATAAGAATTGTGGTTAATAATACAAATACAAGAATGTTCTTCTATGAACTAAAACAAATGTACGTCAGTATTACAAGGTGGTAAGAAGATATTGATGCATGGGAAAATACTGTCAATGTAACTTATGGTCTATAGTTAGCAATATTGTTGGGCATCAGTGTCAAAGAAGGTGCTATATCAATGCTAAGAGTCAGTAATGGAGCAGGGGTATGGGATTTTTTCTTTTGGACTAAGGAAAACGCTTAAAAATTTACTGAGGCGGTGACTGCACAACTCAGTGATGAAACTGAGAGCCACTGAGTGTACACTTTGGATGGATGGTAAGAGACACGAGATTGTATAACAGTGAACCATGTGGGGAAAGATGGACTGTGGTTAACAGTACAAATATGAGAGTGTTCTCTCACGAACTATGACAAATGCATAATACTAATACATGGTGTTAACAATAGAGGGTATATGGAAAAAATATACCAAATGTAAGCTATGCCCCTTCATTGGTAGTGACATTTTGATGATGTTCTTTCATAATCTGTAACAAATTTTCCACAACAATGTAAGGTGTTGGTGGAGGGGTGATGTATGGGAATTCTGCACATTATGCGTGATTGTTTTGTAAGCTCACAAGTTCTCTAACAAAAAAAATTAATAAAGAAATGCTAAGTATCTTCAATAATATCCCAATTAGCTTTATCAAGTACACAATATTAAAAACTCATATAAAGCAACAAAATATTATTACTGACACAAAACTGAAAAATAAGTATAATACAATAAAATCTCTCTTTATGGAAAAAAATAGGCTTGAGTGATATCTTCATGTTGCAGTTGGGCAGATTGATGTAATTATGAATTCCAAAAATATAATTGGATCATGCTTGTAAACTGATCTGTTAATATGGGCATGATTAAGTTATGATTAGGGCATTGACTGGGCCATGTCAGCAGGGCATTGAGCCCCACCCCTTCGTGGGGGGTGGGTGGAATCGAATATAAAAGGCATGGCAAGAACAGAGTTGTAGCAGTCTTTTGAGAAGCAGTTTTGATGTTGGAAAGAAGGCCCCAGGAGAAGAGAAGCAAGCCGTTTGCCTGATCGTCTACAGCTGACCTTGTGGAGGAAACAGGAGCTAAGCCCGGAGAGAAGCACAGCCCCGGGAAGAGAGGAACCCAAGAAGCCTGAACCCTGGCAAACGCCGGCAGCTGTCTTGCTCTAACACGTGGCAATGGACTGTGGTGAGAGAAGAAACTTAACACTTTATGGCCTGGTATCTGTGGACTTCTACCCCAAATAAATACCCTTTATAAACACCAACCCATTTTTGGTATTTCACATTAGCACCCCTTTGGCTGACTAATACACTTCATTAGCAGTGTCAAAGAGAAAATGAAGTCTATTATCTGGGAAATTTAAGCTTAAAAAAAAAACAACCTAAGCTCACCTAAATTACCTAGATATTAGAAACATAATATGGAAGCATTATATTTCAACCATTGCTTTTTCTTTAGTCCTGGTTTTCTCCTAACAAATCTAATTTAAGGCCATCTATTTTATCTATGTATTGTAACTAGTGCTAAATCTCTCTTCTATTAGCACTCAATACATATAAAATAATAATATATTAAAGTACTTGCTGTATTATGCTTTTTGAAAATTAATA
Organism: Tolypeutes matacus; assembly: GCA_026826555.1. Classification (NCBI taxonomy): domain Eukaryota; kingdom Metazoa; phylum Chordata; class Mammalia; order Cingulata; family Chlamyphoridae; genus Tolypeutes; species Tolypeutes matacus. The sequence goes on from JAKSZT010054399.1 coordinate 11,468,547, forward strand.
CATCAAATAATTAGGTATCCAAAAGGTTACTTTCACTTATTATTACTATTACTTATAAATTATGTCACTAAATGCCCATGGCATATTTGGTCCTGTGTTATGTATAGAAACAATATTAATGACCTTGAATCCCCCAAATTTGTAAATGTTTTGACCACAAAATGGTACGTAAACAAATTGAGAGATCGCCAAGATATTATAAACATGTTGACCTCAAACAGAATGTAAAAGAGCATGTTTTTGTAATAAGTGATAACCAGACATTTGTAGGAAAAAATTATTTGGACAGCTTAGTGCACTTCTCCAAACTGATAATTATTAAGCCAATTTATTACTCAAACCAAAAAAGTTAAAGGGGTCAATAAATCAAATTAATACACAAGTCAAAACAATTATCTAAATTTCTAGGAAATGCTAATAGAGTAATGTCCATAAATATTCCACATTATTTGATTCTCACTATAGAAAATGTAGACTTATTAATAGATTGAACTCTAATCTTACTAAAGAGTTTTCATGCAAATAAACTAGGAAAAAAGTAATTGAATTATGTAGTGGTACAGCAGATACAGAGGTAGAGATTGCATAAAGCTTTTTCTTTTTTCCTTATTAATTTTTATATTATTGTAGTTCTGGAAGAAAGAAATAATACTAAGATCTTGATATATAACAAGTAAAGAGATCTCATATATTGATCAAATTGTATTTAAATTACAGTAATTGCACCTTAATAAAACTCTCTTTGGGAAGAAAAAAAAAAACACTAGTGAAAAGATTCTGCTCCTGGGAGTGTCAGGTTGAGGCAGATCAACCTCAGGTCTCTGGCTACTGCCTGCAGTCCCATGCTGTGGGACAGCTGCTGTTCTCACTGACAACTCACAGTCAGACCAGTGCCTCCCACTGCCAACGGCTTTAGACCTTCTACTGACACTATGTTGGAGCTGCCTCCCAAGTTCCTAGCTAAAAGGCATTGGCTTGCAGTCCAGGGGCACGCAGGCCAATGATGTAAAGACTGTTGTCCTGCACCTTTAAATGTATGGTCTGCCCTGACCTGATTATTGTGCATTAGACATATTGCAAGCTTCAATTAAGCAAGCAAATAAATCGCATTGAGCATTTAAACTGTGGTTATGTAAAACCTGCTTTAAAATGCTAAATTACTTTCCATTTCGATCAACTTTAGTTTTGTTGTTTTGTGACAACAACATTGATTTGACAGTCCTGTACTTAACTGAGAAGCAGCAAAGAGTCCTGCCAAAATAGTGAGTTAAAAGATTGGTCTTGGGTACTGCTGCTAAGAGTGTAAATTGGTGCAAACCCTTTGGAAAATGATTGGGCAGTAGCTACTAAATATGAACATACCTATGACCCAGCAGTTGCACTCTGTAGTATATTTACAACAAAAATATGTACATAGAGTCACAAAAAGATAAAAATATTCAAGAATGTTCCTAGAATTCAAAGTAACAAAGGAAACAACCTGAATGCTTTGCCACAACAGAATGCATGAATAAACTGTGGCATATTCATACAATAGAATAATATGCATCTATGAGAATAAAAGACTACAACATAATATAAAATAAATGTATACATAAAATACAATATAATATAAAATATTATAATACAAAAGAACTGAAGCTTAACAGTTGGGCCAAAGAAGCCAGACACACACAAAAAAGAAAAGTATATACTATGTGATTCCATTCAGTTAGAGTTCAGAACTAGGATCTATGGGGTTAGAAGTCAAGAGGATGGTTACTCTTGGCAGAGGGTTAGTGACTGGAAATGGACATGATGACTTCTGGGATACTGGTAATGTTCTCTTTTTTTAAATGGGTGCTGTAAAAATTCATTAAAACATACATTTATGGTTGTATCCATTTATTCATTGCTGTGTGTGACAAGTTACTCCAAAGCTTAGTAACTAACATGGCAACATTTATTATTTCACAGATTTTACTGGACAGCATCCCTGATGTGGCTTAGCTGGGTCCTCTGGGTCAGGGTTTCCCACAAGGCTACAATCAAGGTTGGCCAAGGCTGTGGTCTCATCTGAAGGCTCAATGGGAGGAGGATCCATTTCCAAGCTCATTCGTGGGGATGTTGCTAGATCCAGTTCCTCTCTAGGCAGGTGCCGGCTGCTGACTGAAGTCATCTCTCAGTTCCTGCTGACTGAAGGCCTCTCTCAGTTCATTGCTACAATGGCTTCTCCATAGGGTAGCTCACAACTAGACATCTGGCTTCCAACAGAGTGAGAAAGTGATAGAGCAAGAGAAGGCAAGCAAAACAGAGGCCAAAATGGTTTTGTGACCTAATTGCAGGAGTGACATCCCATCATTTTGACATATTTTGAAGTGAGTCACTGAGTCCAGCCCACACTCGAGAGCAGGGATTTAATAAGGGAGTGAATACCAGAAGGCAGAGATCATGGGGGACTATCCTAATTATAACTCAGTAAAATTTATGGAAAAAAAAAATTCTTGGAATTGTCAAGGTGAAGCCACAGGCTCTGTCCACCTGAGTTTTTTGGTTCCATATTTTTCTTCTTTGGCCTAAAAAGCTGTCCATTAATACCTATTGGGTTTTAATTCCCTTTGGAGGACTTTTTCCTCCTTAACAGAAAGCATCAAGCTCTAGGATTTACTTCTTGGCAGGGCACAGTATTATCGGATAAAATGAGCTCTCGACCTGCTCATGAGCCTTTCTAGCTAAAAAGGTGCTATGGGTGCCAGGGGGGACAAAGCTGCTATTCTCACTTCAGGATCACATTTCAGACACAGCTCGGATAAAGATCCTGGAAAACCATTACTCTTCACATTCATATTTGGGTCACCTTGGTTGGGATTCGCTTTATTATATTTACAAACAAGTAAATACAGCAGAGATTCTATAGTAGACTATATGTTAACTCACAGGACAATAATACTCTTTAAGCTTAAAGTTGATTATCCCTTTCCATCTATGTGGTGCCTTGGCATGGCTTCCCTAACTATTTCTACCGAATGCTGAAAGGAGTTGTAGTATCTGGTTGACCCATCAGGATGATTTCCTTTTCCAAAAATGACTAACAGCTCCAAATGACTAAAGAGCACCCCATTTAGGCAAGCAGCTACATTTCAATTTATAAAAGGAGCTCTATGGTGTGGATGCACACATTGTTATGTACTTGGTGAAAAACTGGCTGTCAGTAAGCATTTGTTGAATGAATGAAGCATCCTAATAGTCACCTAATGGAGTAGGGATGGAGAGTAGTACCCCATATAGTACCCCATATTGCTGCCATTCAGGCATTGTACATGCTACCAAAATTCCAAAGCCCTTTGTCTACAGGCAGCTTATTTCTTTTTCTACCTTCTAGGATTTGAAATATGAAAGCCCAAATAATATCCAAGGGAACAGGGATCAAGTTGAGATAACCACAGCTCCACCATTGAACATAGATCATTGACCATCTGCTCCCCACCGGAAGTGAAACATCCTGAATCATTCTAACCAGGTTCTCTTAGCACCCTACCTCCCATTCCCCCATGTATGAGCACCCCCAAGATAATAATCAGACAGCAGCCGAGGTCTCATTTTAAATGGAAGTTGCCTTCCAATGAACAACAATGCGATGTGGGAAATAAAAGTCTTAAAGCAAAGAGATGTTGAGGACTGGGCAATTGATAAACCAAGCTCCAAAAATGGCTGCTAGGTATATTAACAGGTTGGAGGAGATTGATTTTTCAAAAAACACTGCATATGTGTTGGTGGCATAAATTCATTTTTTAAAAATGTGGTACTATGTGTTGTATAGACCCATTGCTAACTAACTAACTGGATGATCTTTGAGATAGCTGGGACTAAGAAGAGAGTTGGGAGGAAGTGCTGTCAAGAGGAATGGTGTATGAATGGTGAATGATGAGATAGAGGCTGATCCTTCATCAAGGTTAGCTGGGAATGGGGACTCCTCCTTTAAACGTGGGGAGTCTTGGAAACCCCTGGGGCATACCAGTTTGAAGACAACAGTGAAGGGTCTGTGTTCAACAGAGGCCACCATAAAGTAGGGATACAGTTTATTTTAAGAAGAAAGGTAACAGATTGTCCCCTACTTTACAACTCTGTGCCCACTTAATGCTGCTCCAACATTTTCCCCCCATTCTGGAAGAGTCACTTCACCAATTTGCAGGTACTTCCTTGGTCCTTGGGAATCTAGTTTCTCTGTCTTTATTCACCAGGGGGCAGTAAAGAGTCTTTTTTGGTGCAAAGCTGAGCTGGGCTTTTGCTCGGAAGGATCACTCCCCACAGTTTATTACCCAATTAAACGTCATAGAAAATGGAGAGTGTATGTTCTGTAGAGAAAAGGGCATTGAGGGTTTATGAAATAATTACCACTTTCTGTGGACAAGAAGTTCTCTCCATCTTAGCACAGCACAGGAGACTCGAGCCCTGCACAGAAAGAGTGCATGCTCAAATTTCATTCTTGTGTACTTTTGCCTCTGACTAAATAGTTTTCTGGGAAAGAGAAAAGCCTCCTGTGATTCCAGATATACAGATGCTTCCTTTAGAATGAAATGCAGGATGTCTATTATTCCCAAATTCTTAAGCTTGTAAATTTGTGAGAATTATTATCTCAGGGAGATGTGAATTAAAGGAAACGATGCTATGAAAACAAAAGGAGATTTCTTATGTCTCAGAAGACCAGTGCAGACACCTCATCTCCTGATAGTAGTTGCATTGGCACTGAGTCTCACAAAAGGGTGGGAGGTGCTGAGAGGACTGTGAACATACGTGATAGCTCTGCAGGCAAGCCATTCTAACACTCCAAGGCTTAGCGCTGTCTCTTTTCACAGACTTCACCTTGGATTCACAGTAGCTCTCTCTCCTTGCCTTCTCCTGGGCCTCAAAATCTTTCTCTTCCCTGCTCATCTCCTCTCTACTTTGACTCATTTCCACATGCAAGCGAAACATTGGGTTTTGGAGTTCTAGGAAAGGATAATGAAAGCAGACGAGTGGTCTGGCTGTGTCTGATCCTTAAATGGCCCCAACTTTAAATGTGAGCAGTGCTGAGCCCAAAGCAGAATCACTCTCGAGCTCGCCAAAAGGACTCAAAATTTGCATACTGAGGAAGCTTGAGATAAAGGCAACAGCCTTGCTGTCTGAAGATGCTGTCCCTCATAGCAGAACTTAATTTCATTGACTTTTCGGACAATTTCCTTTTAATGCGATTACATTTAATGCTTCCTCCTATTTGTTAAGAGAAAGGGAAGCCTTGGAATGAGTGGAAAGTGATTTTAAAGCTAAAGGGCAAAACCTGCTTTTGATGATCTGTATTTAAGTTGTAGGTAGTCTACTCTGTAGACTCGCAGTGATGATTTTGTGACACACTAGTTGCTGGTGTGCAGTACCATTTTAATCCTGAAATGTCAATTCATTATCTACTCTTTGGTAAGAATTCATCTCAAAAAAGACGTACAGCCTGCAGATATTAAGGCTTACAAACGCAAACTTACACTTACTGATTTGCTAACAAATCATCTTTCGTATTGAATCACCTAAGCCAGGCTTTATACACCACTTTTAAGGATTAGCTAATCCATATGATCTGCCTGACTTCTGTGTTTTCCCCCATTAGTGATATAATGCTTTGCATGTGGTAAGTGGTCAATTAAACATAACTCAAATTGAGTTTCCTCTTCATTTATTTAGAGAGGTACAGAATCTACATGGAAAAGACTGCCTAAAACCTCCACCTTTACACCAAACTAAAAACATGACCTTTTAGGTCTCGCTATTTCTCTGCATTTCTCCCAAATGCCAGGGACATATTAAGAACAAACTTTATTTAAGGTCATATTCTCATGCTGTCACAAAATGACAGGGCTCAGAAAATATTAGGTGAGGGTTGAAGGCACTTCAAGTTTCCGGTGATGTATGCAGCAATATAGCCTAGTCCCTGGCCAGGCAGATTAACCGTGAAGCTTGCAGAGCTTCTGCTCCAACACCTCTTGCTTGCCTTCTAAGGGGAGGGTCCTGGCATCATTTTCACATGTCCATATATATTTGTAAAATTTGGAAAAGTAAAATATTTTAACCGTGATTGGCTTGATTAGAAGCCTTCCCCCCATCATGCTTCCCTTTGTGTCAGGTGACACTTCAGGGATCCTGATAAAAGCAAGATAAACAGAAAATCCATCCTCTTTGTATTTAGTTGGATGGATACACGAATGTGATTCTTAGTCTCTGTTGTGTATGATGAAATTACTGCTAAACTATCTCAGTGGAAGAGTGACTCCCAGCAATCCTGCCACCTCTTACTCATGAAGATGCAGGGACAGAAATTTACCGTGATCTGAATGTGATCTACTGTGACCCACACTGGAAGCATGGGGAGAAACAGGTTTTAAAATGTAGAGTACTGGAAGTTAGTCTGTGTAAACTTGAAAACTAAGGATTTCGGTTCTTAATACCAAATCAAAATGAAAAGAACTCTTCACTTAGTATATACTAAATCATAAAGTATATATAACTGTAAGCACACCATATACCTGAGATTTTTATGAGAATCATGTAAAATAGGAAATTATTGGGTTTACAGTACATAAACCTATAGCAACTACACTAGCCTGTGAAATCACATGTTTTATGCATCCTAAAGTGGCAGGTCACATCTTAGATATGATACACCTAATAAAGTCTGGTGATTCCAGATGAAATAGCATGAAAACTTCCACTGACATAGAAAAACAGACTAAAGAAAAAAATGTTCAAGTGACAAACTCCTACACGTATTTATCAATGGGTCAGAGGTATGCTGTAATAGTAATTCTGAAAAACGGTTTAAGTGTATCATAGCAGTGATAACAGCACTTCAATTCCCCTTGTTCAAGCCTTAATACCAGATGGATTTTGAGATATTTTAATAATCCTAGACCATACTAATATTGAAATGTGACTGGAAGGAAGATTCCTAGTGGGAGCCAACAATGTAAAGTGAAAGGAAGAAGATTGATGGAAGTTTCAAAATGCAGTAACCTCCTTCAAGTATTTCTGTCTGCTTTGTATCTTCCTTCCTTCCGAAATAATTCAGACCAAATGCCATTGAGTGGGGCCAAGCCAGACGGTGGAGGGACAGCAGACTACATGGGGTACTGGAATCCAGGGTGAGGAGGGTGACCATGTGGGAAACAGAGGCAGTGCTAAGCTTCAGCTGTCAGGGACTGAAAAGGGTGAAGAAGGGGTTCCCATGGGGCAGGTGAGGGCAACAGGCAAGAAAAGGGTGTCAGAGCCAACAGGATGAGGAGGGGTCTTTATAGAGAGTGGTACCATCACAGATTGTTGGAGTCAAAACAGGGTGAAAAGGTGTCCATGTAAGGGGAAGATCAGCAACCTGGAACAGGCTGGTAGAACCCCTGCTAGGTGAGGAGAATAGCATGACATGTTATGTCAAAGCACCAGTCCAAGTGAGGGAGGCGTCCCCACAGAAGAGGGCGGTGGTGACAGCCCAGGGCAGGGGAGGAAGATGTCTTTGTGGGAGAGGGATCTGATGGGGGCCAGTGGCAATGGCAAGAGATTGGTTATATTCGTGGGAAATGATCCAGTAAGTGAATATATCTCAGATAGTTACAAATATGAAAAAGAAGAAAACTAGAATGACTTATGGTGTTTCACTGGAATTGTAGGTATTGTTGTGAACTCACAGTGGTCCATATATAAAAATAAAATATAGAAAAAATATAAATACGTATGATTGTGTGTATATATGTATAAATATATATGTATATATTTCCTCACTCTATCTGCTATTACTGATACCCTAATAGTATTGAGCACAATTTACGCCCACATCTTAGTGTCTGTGGCCGTTGAACAGTTTGATGTAATTATGAATTCCAAAAATATAATTGGATCATGCTTGTAAACTGATCTGTTAATCTGGGCATGATTAAGTTATGATTAGGGTGTTGACTGGGCCATGTCAGTAGGGTGTTGAGCCCCACCCCTTGGTGGGTGGGGAATCGAATATAAAAGGCATGGCAAGAACAGAGTTGTAGCAGTCTTTTGAGAAGCAGTTTTGATGTTGGAAAGAAGGCCCCAGGAGAAGAGAAGCGAGCCGTTTGCCTGATCGTCTACAGCTGACCTTGTGGAGGAAACAGGAGCTAAGCCTGGAGAGAAACACAGCCCCGGGAAGAGAGGAACCCAAGAAGCCTGAACCCTGGCAAACGGCGGCAGCTGTCTTGCTCCAACACATGGCAATGGACTTTGGTGAGGGTAGAAACTTATGCTTTCTGGCCTGGTATCTGTGGACTTCTACCCCAAATAAATACCCTTTATAAAGACCAACCCATTTTTGGTATTTCACATCAGCACCCCTTTGGCTGACTAATACAGTATCTAAATAGATTTTCCACAGAAAGGAAATGAGAGTCTTATGAGAAATAGCTCTTTCCAAGGCTAAAGCAGGGAGGAAATAGAAGATGATCCTGGATTATCTTGTGGTGGAAAGAGAGAAAGTACTCAAAGAACAATAGGGATATGTCAAAAGAACATAGAAGCCAACTTGAGAAGATAACCACTACTAAATCTGGCACAATATGAGTATCAAAATGAATAATAATAACGTGTTATAACCCAATGAATATGCTGTGTCTTTACTAATATAAATCAATGTTTTAAAAAAACCAAACTATTACCTCACACCTCAATGAATGTAGAAGAAATGACTGAATTAGAAAAATCACCATTTGGCATCCATCATGGTGATATTTAATTTAGTCAAGAAACATCAATGGATACTAAAACTAGCAGGTGAAAGTTTGATCACAAATCAACGTTTTAGCCATAAGAGGAAGAAAAGTAACAGACACCACCTTAATCAATTGATCAAAGGCAGCAGCATCAATCATAGGACAAATTAAAATCATGTGCCACCAAATAGAATTTAAAAAAGAGAAGAAAACAGCATCACTTTTGTGATACCCCTGCCAAAGTTGCATGACCTGAATGCAATCATTGAGCAGAAAAATCTAAATTAAGAGACACTTTACAACGTAACTGGCCTGTGATATTCAAAAGTGCCAAAATCATTAAAGACAAGGAAAGACTGAGGAACAGTTATTCCAGGTGGAGGGACTCTAAGGACGTGATCTTCTTGCCATAAAAGTCCATATTGGAACCACTGTTGGAAGCTGAATGGGGTCTGAGATTAGAGCATGATGACATGTCAACATTGATTTCCTGATATTGATGGTTCTCTGGTACCTACGTAACCTTTGTAGGGCATGTGCTCTAGAGTATTCAGAGGATAATGCTGTAACATGTCAGCAGCTTACACTGAAACGTTAGAGGAAAAAAGTTTAAGCATTGCACTTTTAACTATTCTTTAAGTTTGAAATTATGTCAGAAGAAAAGGAAAAATTGCCAAAAATCCTCTTGTGTTATTACAGTGGAAACTGATGCCTCTGATAGTTAATATCAGTAATTTAAGGAAAAGACTCAAGATAGTAAAAAAAAAAAAAAAAAACATAATAATAAAAATGCCATAGAAGAAATAAAGATGATGAGAAGAAGCATCACAATCAGAAAAACAAAAGCAGGATAAAGATGAAAAAAAACAGTTACACCCCAATATCTTCGATGTAACATTTATGTGATCTAAAGCTTCTTTAAAAAGACTATAAAAAATAACAGTTACACGCACACAATTTTACAGTCGGCACAGCATGCATGAAAGTCAGGAGCAGCAGGTTTTTAAAAAAAATTTTTACTCTCGTAACACATAGAACTAACTCAAAGTTTCCCATTTTAACCACTTTCAAGGATACAATTCAGTGGTATTAATTATGTTCAAAGTATTGTGCCACCATCACCAAAATCCTTTACTCCAACTTTTTTTGTCAACTCAAACAAAAACTCTGCACCCATCAAGCAGTAATTTCTCTTTTCCAATCCCTGGTAACCTATAATCTACCATCTGCCTCTATGACATTTGCTTAGTCTAGGTAGTTTACATAAGTGAGATCAGACAATATTTGTGTTTTGAGTCTGGCTTATTTCACTCCACATGATGTCATCAAGGTCCATTCATGCTGTAGCATGTATCACAACTCCATTTCCGTTTATAGTTAAATAATCCCCCATTGTGTGTCTATATCATATTTTGTTTATCCTTTCATCTGTGGATAGACACTTGGGTTGCTTCCACCTTTTGACTATTACAAATAATGAGCAGTAACTTCTTTTTAATCAAGTTGTTGTTTTCAATGTGCTCTGGGATCTTTCCTTATGATTTGTAAGAAATTATTTCATTCAACATTCTTTGGTAAAAGTTTAGTTTTAAAAATCACGATCCCAGAAATGTTTATAGAGCATCTATCAGAATACAGTGGATAAAAAATGCTCTTTCTCAAATAAATATTTTAAGAAAAAAATGAAATTTTCAAACTATTATGACATCCTGGTTAGTCTATTACAAAACTAAAGGTTTTGATATTGCATTATCATTGTTTTTTTCACTTTGTCGATGAACTGTTTTCAACAAGACAAACATTAACTTACAACAGATGAATCTGCAAACTGGATAAACATATTAAAAGATTCCACAAAGTAAAACAAGGATCTGTTTACTTGAATTACATTTAAATAAAATTAAAATATACAGAATCAATATCTTAAAGAACAAACAAGAAGAGGCATTATTTTTTAGGGCCTCTAAGAGTAGTTGCAGTTACTACATTTTTTTAGATGAAAGAGATTTGCTCCTTATAGGTCATGCTTTAAAAAAATAGCATTCTTCAAATAACAGAAATATTGTGTTAATTGTCAAATAATTGCTAAATTTTGTCTTCTTTTCATGACCACTTAGAAAGATATGAATCAATGAAAAAAGTGACTAATTTATCCTAAAATTAATTCACAAAGAATTAATTGAAATAATGGGAAAATATGTACAAAAATAAGTAGTACGTCAATACTCTTCTAATACTATAGCATTTACAATAGATGTAAGAAATACTGGTGATTTTGGGGATTATTCTGTGCTAATGTACTATGCTATGATTAACCTTTAACATTTTTGCCAACTGAAAACCATCTATCTGTGAATTTATTTAGTAAACTAAAACAAGTTCTGAAGGAAGAATTTGCCACTGAACAGCATCTGTGATCTGTCAAATAAAAATGAAGCTGCCGTGAAAGGCCAGGACAATGGACTGCAAGTTCTTTTTTAAAAACATTAGTAAGGGATTACCACAAATGCTAATGATGGAATGCTTATATCAGACTAGCTCTTAATCTAAACAAAATTTATTAAATAAAAGCTTCAAGATGTTGACCATCAGGCAGTGCAAAGCTGTAATACTTGAGAAAAGGGAAAGAAGTAAGAAGAGTCTCATTATCAATCTAGCTTTCTTCATGGAGGTCCTTTTCAAACAGTAGAGCAGAGAGGTAGAGCCCAAAAAAGAACACAGCAGCTTTGCTGAGCTGAGGATACAGAGATTGGAATTCAGGGCTATTAAGGTGTCCAAATTTTGTGGGGCAAGGGATCAGAGAGAAGGGAACTGTGAAAAGAAAGGGCACCAGAAATAAGCATAAGGGTCCTCATGAGTCCTTGCTTAAATACTATTCTGCATATACACAGTGAGATTCTCCACAAGGTTGGGCAAAAAACAACTATGGGGACAAGAACACTATTGGCATTATGTAAACTGAATAGTTATCAGAGGTCACCCAGGGCTAAGGGGCAGCTGAAAACCAACCAGCCTTGTAGAGACCATACTTTTAAAGTAGGGATAATCTAGTCCTAGAGTAAAGGCTTGACTTGCCCTAAAAAAAAAAAAAATTTTAAAACAAGCTTTCAAAGGAGCAAGTTGATGCTCAAGTAAATTAACTGCCTGTAAGAGTAAATGTTAAAATTCTGCTAACTCAGACAACAAAATCCAGACAGTCAAAAATGCAGTATCTGTAAAAATGTAGCACCCAGTATATAACTAAAATTTACTTGAAAGCAAGGAAGTTGGAAAAAGTGACCATAACTAGGAGAAAAATTAGTTGATACAAACAGACCCAGAAATGACAGAGATGATGGACTTAGTAAGCAAGAACATTATTATAACAGCTAATATAAACATGAGCAAAGATTTTTAGGAAAGCATAAACATAATAAAAAAACAAATAGGGAACCTTAGTAGAGACTTCAAAAATACCAAAAAAAGAAACTAAATTCTAGAGCAATTCACTGGATCTGTTTAACAGCAGACTGTACAATTGAAGACAGGGCAATAGAAGCTATTCAAACTGAAGTACAAAAAAGAAAAAATAACTGAAAAATGAACAACTTCTCAATGTCATATCGTATAATATCAAATAGTCTAAAAGACATGACTGGAGTACCAGAAACAAAGTAGAGGGAGAGCAGAAACAGAAAGAGAAAATTTAGTTGAAGCAACAATGGTTGAAAATATTCAATATTCACTTAAAAATATAAGCTCCTGTTTGCTTACTGAAGCAGATCAACAAATCCCAAGCAAGATAAACAAAGAAAACCAGAACAAGGCACATTATAATCAACTAGTAGGTAACCAGTGATAAAGAGAAAAATGTTAAATGCAACCCAAGAAAAAGGACACATTACATAGAAGGGAGCAGCAATAAAGATTATTATTAACTACAAAGAAGAAACAATGCAAGACAGAAGACAATGCAATAACACCTTTCAAGTACTGATAGAAAAAAAGTTATCAGCCTAAAATTCTATCTCCAGCCAACATTTCTTTCAAAGTTTAAGGAAAAACAAAGACATTTCCCAGAAAATTAGAATTAAAAGCTGAGAAAATGTGCTGCCACCAGACCTTCACTACAAGAAATATTAAAAGAAGTTCTTCAAGCTGAGGGAAAATGATACCAAATGGAAGCTTGAGTCAACAGGAAGGAATGTAGAACCAGGAATGAGTAATGATAGAAATAATTTCCCAGTTCTTAATTTATTAAAAGATAATGAACTGGTTAAAATAAGAATAATAATAGTGCACTGTGGGTTTTATTACACATGTAGAAGTAAAAGTATAGCATAAAGGATGGAAAGAAGGAAAAGTGCAGTGTTGCAAGGTTCTTACATTATATGTGGAGTGATATATTATTTGAAAGTAGACTGTATAAGTTAAGCCCCAATGTAAACTGATTTTGTAAGTGCTAGAGCAACCACTAAATGTCAGTAAAACAAAGAGCTTATAAACATTAGAGAAAATAAAATGTAATAATGCAAAATATTCACTTAATTCAAAAGAAAACAAAAAAGGAGGGGAAAAAAAGGACCAAGAAGAGATGAGGAAAAGGAGGATGAACAGCAACAGGGTAGTCATATCCAACTATATAAAAAATGTAAATAGATTAAACATTCCAATTAAAAGACAAATTCATTTTCATACTGGATAAAAAGTAGGATCCAAATTATATGCTGTTTACAGGAAATACATATTAATATAAAGATACAGATATAACAAAAGTAAAAAGATGGAAATATCATACAAACAATAATCATAAGAAATCTGGAATAGCTCATTTAATAACAGAGAAAGTAAATATCACAAATAAAAAAAGGAATAATTCGTAATAATAAAAGGACCAATTCATTAAGAAAGCATAATAATCTTAAGTGTGTATGCATTTAATAACACAGATTCAAAATACATGAAGTAAAAATGGATAGAACTAAAAGAAGAAATAAACAAATCCAAATTACATTTTGAAATTTCAACATGCCTCTCTTATTGACATATAGAGACCTATATTGACATGTAGAGACCATTACAACCAACAAAAGCAGAATTTACAATATTTTTGCATGTTCATGGATCATTCTCCAAGATATACTAGGCCATAAAACAAGTTCCAATAAATTTAAAATGATTTATATAATACAGAGTATATTCTCATACTACAACAGAATTAAATTAGAAATCAATAATAAAAGATAAAGGAATGTCCCCAAATACTTAGAAATTAAACAACACTCCTCTAAATAATCCAAGGGTCAAAGAAGAAATTAAAAAGGAAATTATTAACTATTTTAAAATGAATAATAATGAAAACACAACATGCCAAAACTTGTGGGATGCAACTTAAAAAGAGGAATTTTTTAAAATCTAAGCTTCAACCTTACTAAGCTAGAAAAAGAATAGCAAATTAAACCTAAAGTAAATAGAAAGAAGTGCACAAAAAAGATAAAGGAAATCAATGAAATATGAACAAAAAATGAAAAATCAGTAAAACCAAAGGATGTTTCTCTGAAAATATTAATAAAATTATAAACCCTTAGTTAGACTGATAAAGGAAAATAGAGAAAAGACACAAATTACCAATATCAGAACATCAATACTGATTCTTATTAAAAGAATAATAAAGAGAATTAAAGACAATTTTATAACATTCAACAACATCTTAGATGAAATGGACAAACACACTAAAAGGCACACATTCTTAAAACTGACTCAAGAAGAAATAGAAATTCTGAATAACACCCTATTTTCTCAAAAAATTGAATTTGTAAATAAATACCTTCCTACAAAGAAATCAAGACCGTTGATGTCACTGATTATATCAAACATTCAAAAATTCTACATGAACTCTTTTAGGAAATAGAAAAAGGAACACTTGTCAAATCATCAGCAATGACTTGATACCAACACCAGAGAAATACATTTTATGTAAATAAAATTGTAGTCCAATAGTTCTTATAAATATAGGTGCAAAAATCCTCAACAAAATATTAGCAAATCAAATCCAGGAATACACAAAGCGAATGATTAAGTGGTACTTATCCAAGGACTACAAAGTTGGTTTAACACTTGAAAATCAATTGCATTAACATAATAAAGGAGTAAAGCCATGTGATTATCTCAATAGGCAGAAATGGCATTTCATAAAATGATCTGTATACTAATTCTCAGTAAACTAGGAATAAGAGGAATGTCATCAACCTAATAAAAGTCATCTACAAAACTGGCATCAAACATAATACTTTATAGTGAAAGACTGAACTCTTCCCTGTCCTTACTGGCAACAAGGAAATGTCCTTTTTCATCACATCTATTCAACATTGTAAATGGTAGTCTTAGCCTTTATTTACTTATTCACAGGTGATATGACATATACCCAAAACCCCAAGAAATATGCAGAAGGAAAAAGCACAAAAACCTGCTAGATCTAATAAGTGAATTTAACAAGGTCATAGGATACAAGGTCATTATTTTTAAAAATCAAATATATTTTTATATACTAGCTGCAAAACCTTAGAAAATAGAATTTTTAAAACTCTATAATTGCATCTAAAGCATAAAATAATTAAAGATAACTTTAATAAAATATTGCAAGACCTCTACACTGAAAGCTATAAAACATTATTGAGAAACTAAAGAAGACCTAAGTAATGAAGAGATACACACTGTTCATGATTTCAAAGTCTCAGTAAGGTTAAATATCAATTCTCCCCAAATAGATCTATAGATTCAATCCAACTCCAATCCAAATCCCATCAGGCATCATTGTAGAAAATGACAAACTGATTCTATACTTTATATGGTTATATAAAGGACCTGAAAATACCTAAAACAATTTTGAAAGAGAAGAATAAATGTGGAATATATACATTATTTCATACATATGGAAATAAATATATAAATATATGTTTCAAGGCTTACTAGATAGCTACAGTAATCAAGATATTGGTGTAAAGATAGCCATATAGATCAATGGAATAAAATGGCATGCAGAAATAGATGCACATTTATATGGTCAATTGACTTTTTTTACCAAGGCATCAAAGTAATTCAAGGAAGAGAAGAAAGTTTTTTCAGTAAATGATCTTGGAACCACTGGATATCCATGTGGGGGAAAAAATGAACATTGCCTCATACTTCACTATAGAAAAATTGATTTGGGGTGGCTCATAGACCTAAATGTGAAAACTAAAACTATAAGTCTTCTAAGAAAAAACATAGAAGAATATCTGAAAGTCTCTTTTAATATGAAGCATACATATACCCTGAGAACCAGCAATTCCACTACTAGGTATTTACCCAAGATAAATGAAAATATCTATATATATATATCTATATATAAAAAGAGTTGTACATGAATGTTGATAGCAGTTTTATTCATAAGATCAAAAAAACTGGGATGGGGGATGACCCAGCAAGAGAACTGATAAATAAAGTATGGTTACATCCATTCATTCACACAACTGAATATTACCCAAAAGTAAGAAGAAACAAACTACATACATATGCAATAACATATATGATTCTCAAAATCTTTTTCCTGAACACTACATGATTCCATTTAATGAAATTCAAGAATAGGCAAAACTAACCTACATTGATAGAAATGAGAAAAGCTGTTGCTTCTTGAGGGTATGAGTGTGGGCAATGAAGGTGCATGGAGGATTTTCTGGGATGAGAACACAGGTATATGGTTCTTTCTTCAGTCTCAGCTTGTTGGTTCACACGCATGCACAAATCAATTCTCTGCTAAACATTTAAGAAGAGAACAAGGTTGCACATTGCTGGCTTGACCATTTTGTGAGCTAAGCTACCAAAACCAACCAATCAACCAAAAAAAAAAAAATTGTATTGCTTACATATTCTATAAAGTTGGAAGGAGAGAATGAACAGCATTATGCGATGTTCGGTAATGATGGATGAGGCGTGAATCCAGTATTTTCACCAGAGCCAAATGGGATGGAAATGCAATAATCCAGGATCAAAATCAAGCTTCAACTGCATAGCAGGCCCTCATTATATATCAAATGGAAATATCTAAAATAATTCGAAAGGCAATTTCTAAATGGCATTGTATTTTAACAGAAAGAATGTAATGCTGAATTCCCACATTTTAATTTCCTATGATTTGATGAGCTACTTTGGCATTAACTCCTGGTTGGTGAAGGCTATCAAGATGCTTTGATTCTCTTTCTCACTCTGGGGTCCATTATACTGCCCATTGGCTACTTTTAATTCTATTAGTGATAAATCAATTCTATTTATAAAATACCAAGGCCAACTTTAAAAAATACTGGCCACAAAGTGTTTGCCAGGCAGAGCACAGTTGAGAAAATAATTCATTCATTCCCATGTCACTGCTTGACTGGCCATTCAATGACGTGTTGGTGTGACTCATTCACTCACTCAACACATTGAATAAGCACCTCCATGTGCCAGGGTCTGTTCTAGGCACTGGAGACACAGCAGTAAAATACATAGATAAAATCTCCACCTTCATAGAGCTTCCATTCTGGTTGGGAGAGAGAGACAACAAAAAACAAAAATAAATAAAAGTACATATAATGTTATAGGTAAGTACTAAGGCAAAGAATGAAGCAGAGAAGGGGGAGAGGGAGGGTCCAAGTTGGGGAGTGGGGTGAGGTATGGTAATTTTAGACGGAATTGCTAAGGAAGGCCTCAATGAAGAGATGACATTTGAGTAAATATTGAAAGAAGAGGGTGTGAGCCGTGTACATCTCTGAGGTAAATGCTTTCCAAACAGAGGGATCATCAACGGGAAACTCTAAGGTACATTTTAAGAACAGGAAGGAGACCAGGTAGCTAGAACAGAGTGGGAGATTTCTGTGGAAGCTGAGGACCAAGGTAACTGGGCACCTGATCACATAGGGCCTTTGCTTTTCTAGAGACTTTGGTTTTACCCTGAAGAAGGAAACCATGGAGGTCTTAAGTGGAGGAATCATGTGATCTGGCTTAAAATTTAACAGACTCACTCTGGCTGCTCTGTTGAAATGACGGGAAGAAATCAAGGGCAGAAGCAGGAAGACCAGGGAAGTCCACATTAAATGCAAAGAGATAACATGATTGGACTGGAGATTTATTTCCTCCAACCTCTCGGCTTTAAGTTTATAGATATTTAAGTTAAGGGATTGTCAAGGTAAAGGAAAGAGTAAAGAAAATCTAAATAAGTCTATCATATTTCTTGGCTAACAAGTCATGAAAATTTTTGAGGGATATGTAGAGAGATAAAATATTGAGAACTATTTCCCTTCACCTTTCTTCCCTTCTCTTTTTAGTCAAGCATATACTTCCCAGTAACATCAAGGGCACTCACCTAAACTGGTGGCACTTTTGTCTTTAGATGTGACTGACATTTGAGGTGAAGGAAGGATTCAGTAACTTGGTGGGATTCCTCCTGGCTTTATATGGATCAAAGGGACTTAGGAATGGTGAGTTACAAAATAGGAGAGAGATTCCTAGCTTTCTGGAAGGGTGAAAGGAAGTCTTATGACTCAATTCCTTTAGGAAGCTGAACCCAGATAGATAGGGCTTGTTAGAAGCATTGATCCATTAGCTATTAATACAAGGAAGGGAAGATATAAAAATGCTGAAAAGGTATTCGACCACAACATTATTACTGTAAAAGGCTCTCGCTGATTGTAAAACATCCTGAAGTTTGGGAAATTAAAGCACAGAGGCTACCTTTCTAATTCCATCACTGTGATTTTACACGAAATGAAGGAGGAGAAATGTGGGCAGAAGTCTGTAGTGAAGACACAGTTCATTTGTCGCAGATAGCTTTACCCACACAGGAGAAAGTGTCTTTGTGGATATAAATAGGTCATCACAATATTTCCTGCAACTGGTGTGTAGACTGCTCATTAAGAAAGCTGCAAAGATGGTAGTCTCCCTAGCCTTCCTGCTTTTATTATCCCTGGAGTACTCATCTGTCACTGCTTGTGCTTGAGGCAGGGCTTCTGTAACAACAGCAGTTCAAAATTCTATCCTAAGTGGATTACAGGGGCTGACCAGATATATAAAGTAGCATTAAGTACCTTCAAGGTTGGCATGAGACAGTGAAGAAAACGCAGAAAACACTCTCATCTTGCCTCATTGTGCTACACAGAATAGGCAGGGCTTGAGGGGGGAAAATGCACATATTTCCCTTTTCCTAGGTTCCATGATAGCAGTCATTTCAAGGGCTCCCTGGGGGTTGAATCTTGCAAAGTTGATTCCCACCATCCAAGCTTCTCATACACAGTGTGACAGTCATTTTGCACTAAGAACATCGTATATTGTTGGGAATTGTTTTAGGCATGTCTCAGGTGTAGAACAAAAGTCCTTTGACACACAAAATGGCTCTGAACATTGTTACCAGACTCTCCAAATATTCTCAGTACTTTGAATCCAGAATAATTAATATTATTTTGAAAACTCAATGTTTATTGCAATCAATCTCCACAACGCTCTAGGTCTGTGTCTTTGGAATAGAGCACTATTTCACAGCAAAAGAAAAATATGGCATATTTTGAGGTGCTTTGCCTCATTGTGTCAACTTCTCCCTATTTTTCTTTCAAAGTAGTCATTGGTATATGTGAAGGTAAGAAGTGAAGCTTACAGTTCTGAAGCTGTGAAAATGTCCAAATCAAGGCATCCTCAGAGATGCTGTCTTACCAAAGGTTGACTGCTGGATCTTGGACTCCTCCCACATGGCAAGGAAAAATGGTGGGTCTGCCAGGCTCCCTGTATCTCCTTCAGGCTTACCTTCTCTTTTAACTTTGAGCTGCTCCATGGGCCTAGCCTCTTGGGATGCCCTGTGATTACATCTTCTCTTCTCTGCTGATTACAGCCTCTGGTCTCTCTCTCAGCCCCTCAGGGTTTCTCTGTCATCCTGTAGTCCTCTTACTCACAAGGCAGGGTCAAAATAGCACGGCTGTCTTTCTCTGTGTGTTTCTGCTTTTAGTTCTCAGTTTATATAAGTCTCCAGCAAGAGGGTAGAGGCTGAACCTGGGTCATGCCTCACTGACATAGTCCAATCAAAGGCCCTTGTGAGATTGGAATGATAAATGCTTTTACTAACAATCTTGATTTGCTTGAGCTTCTGTTTTATCCAGGGGATTATAAAGAAAAAATAGAGGTTAACTGAAGCAGGCTGAAATACCAATGATCCTTTGCGGTGCTAATAAAGACCCTTCTCCCTGCCCAGAAGAAGAACTGTAACAACGAATTCAAACTGACACCAGCAAAGTCTGCTAATCTTCACAATATAACCACAATCTTACACCAACATCCTGCTCACTAATTAACAAATTGGGCCTCAAAAACACCCTGTGCTAACAGTCCACAGCCCCCATAGTCCACACAGCTCACACACAGCACACATACTAACCAAATTCATGTCCCTTTTATCCCTCCCCATTCCCTGACACCTTCCCTTTGTTTCAAGCAGCCATATAAGCTGCTCCCCTTGCTCACCCCTTAGAATCGAAACCTCTTTTAGTGCTGTTCCTGCATTAATGCAACTTCAGTGCAACAAACTTGCTTTGCACCCCCTTTTTTAAAAGTCGGTTTATTTTATTTTCAGCACAAAACCCTGAACCAATCTAATCAAAAGTGATATAATCAAGGTCCCTCAATGGAATCTAATGTAATCAAAGGGCCCCACATACACAGGAATGGGTTAGTTTAAAGAACATTTATCTTTTCTGTGGTTCACAAAACCTCAAACTGTCACATACCTTAATGCAGCAAGGACTAGTAGTTTCTATCCTTCCATGACTCTTAAGGAAGTAGCTATTCAAGGCCCCTTACCTTTCTCTTGTCAAGAAAGAGTATTAAGGAGTGATTAACGTGGCATCCCTGAAAAAACTTCCCCAGAGACTCAACACATAAAAGGACAAATATCACTTACTTAGAACTCAGGAGAACAGTAGAGACTGGAGAAGGACTCCACAAATTCTGAAACAAAGAAAGGGAAAAATATCAGAAGGAAACTTCTGCCCTGGATCTACCAGTCTACTCCTTCAAACTTACTCAGTCCTTTGCAGCTTGGGAGGTGTTCAGAGACAGTGGCCTGGATCCCTCCCACTCCCAAAAGGGACACAGACTATAGAGCCCACAGTTAGAACCCTGCACATATCCAAGCACAGGGGCCCAAGTCCACAGAGACCCAAGACAGAACAGAAGCCACAGAGGAGTGTTGCATACAAAAGGGTCTCCAGAAACAAAAAAGAGGAAGAGAGAGAGAGGCCAAGGTAAAACTGGCTGGAAAGTACTGTATGCACTCATTCAAGTTTCTGTTGACTGGACTATCTAAACAAAAAACAGACTTTTCTGGAGTGATCCACCTTTCTGGACTGACCCTTTCTGGGTCTTTGGGGCAGGATAACTTAACAGGGGATAAACAAAAAAAAATGAGGTCAAACTGAACTGCTGTAAGATAGGAGGGTCCCAGAACTGAAACAAGTAAGCAAAATGGGGCACTTTGTAAGGGAGAGAATTTAAATAAATCATGGGCACTGGGGAGAAAATTCTGCACAAACACAAACAGAACAGAGCAAGATTCCCAAAGAAGAATCAGAGGAAAGGAAATTTTCTCCTGTAGGTAAAACAATTACACAAAAAGTGCAATCTTAAAAATTGTACCACATATGCAAGGCAAGAATCAGATGAAGAAGAGCGGAGAAAATCTGATCACTTAAACATGGGCTATTCTAAAGATCTAGAATAAGTTGGACCAAGTGTCAAAGAATAGCCTTAACACAAAGCCAATTAACAATAAAACCCTAAGCAAGAGGGAGAAACTGACCTTCACAGTTAACTAGTCAAGATAATTAGATGAGTAGACATCAGCAAAAAATTACAAGCCATGCAAAGAAACAGGAACATATGGCTCAATCAAGGAAAAAAATTAAAACTTCTAGAGGAGACACAATGTGTAACGACAAATCAAAGAAGTTCAAACAAATCTCCTAAATCAATTCAAGGGGATGAAGGAAAATATGGATAAAGAGATAAAGGATATTAAGAAAACAATTTGAAAGTATAAAGAATTTGAAAGTATAAAAAGAAACATAACAAATTACAGGGATGAAAGGAACAATAGTAGAGATTAAAAATATACTAGCGACATAGATCAGCATATTTTAACAGGCAGAAGAAAGAATTAGCAAGTTAGAAGACAGGACTATCAAAATCATACAGTCAGAAAAACAGAGAAAAGAACAGGAAAAAATTGAGCAGCGTCTCAGGGATGTGAGTGCAAAAACAAAGCATACAAACATACATGTCATAGGTGTCCCAGAAGGAGAAGAGAAGGGAAAAGGGACAGAAAGAATATCTGAGGAAATAATAATTGAAATTCTCCAACTTGTGAAAGACATAAATATACATGATATGTCCAAGAAGCACAACCGTACTCCTAACAGAATGAATCCTAATAGAACTACTCCAAGACACATACTAATCAGAATACCAAAGATAAACAGAGAATTCTGAGAGCAGCAAGAGAAAAGCAACTCATCACATACAAGGAATCCTTAATAAGACTAAGTGCCAATTTCTCATAGGAACCACAAAGGCAAGAAGGCAGTGGTACAATATATTTAGGGTAATGAAAGAGAAAAACTGCCAGTCAAAAATTGTTTATCTGGCAAAAATCTCCTTAAAATATGAGTGAGAGTTTAAAATATTTACTGATAAACAGAAATTGAGAGAGTTCATCAACAAGACACCTGCTTACAAAAATTATTTCAGGGAGTTTTGCAGACTGAAAGGAAAAGACATAAGAATGGCTTGGAGTAGTATGAAGAAACAGAGATTATTAGTAAGGATAACTAAGAGTATAAATGCAAAACCCAGTAGTACTGTATCCTCAGTATACAACTCTACTCTTTAATTCCTATAGGAGTCAGAATATCATTGAACAAGAAAAAGGTATATTTCTTGATAACTGAAATGCAAAATATAAAGTGGTAAAATGGGAAGAAAAACAACATAAAGAGGGAAAACAAAGCGATATGGGAGCAGAGAATGCATATACCACTGAAGCTAACTTTGTATCTTTTCACATTAGTAGGTTATACATGTAGTTTCAAAAGAAAGTGTTTAAAAATATACAGAAACAGAAATGAGGAAGTGATCAGTCAGATAAATAACAAAAGACCAACTATACATAAAAGGAGGTTGCAATAAAGGAGTTTTAGATATGACATATAAAAACTAAAGGACAAAATGGTTAAGTACTGCCTTTATAGTAATATTACTGAATGCTGAATGTTAATGGATTAAACTCCCCAATTAAAAGACACAGATTGGCAGAATGTATAAAAAAGCATGATCTAACTTTATGTTGTTTATAAGAGACTCACCCTAGACCCAAACACATAAATAGGTTGAAAGTGAAAAGATGGAAAAAGATATTTCATGCAAATAGTAACCAAAAAAGAGCTGGGGTATCTATACTAATATCGGACAAAACAGACTTTAAGTCAAAAGCTGTTATAAAAGACAAAAAGGGACACTATATATTAATAAAAGGGGCAATTCACCAAGAAGAAATAACAATCAAAAATATTTGTGCAATGACCCCACCCCCAACATGTATAAGGCAAACACTGGCAAAACTGAAGAGAGAAATAGACACCTCTCCAATAATATTTGGAGACTTCTAAACACCACTGTAACAACAGACAGAACATCTAGACAGAAGATCCATAAGGAAACAGAGATCTTGAATAATATGATAAATGAACTAGACCTAATGGACATATACAGATCATTGCACTCCAATGAATATAGATTCTTCTCAAGTGCACTTGGATCATTCTCCAGGATAGACCACATGTTGGGTCACAAACAAGTCTCAATAAATTTAAAAAGATTGAAATTGTACAAAGCATGTTCTGTGACCATAATGGAATGAAGCTCTAAGTAAATAGGCTGAATAGGCTACATTAACAAAACAAATGGAAAAACTATATGATCATTTCCATTGATGCAGAAAAGGCATTAGACAAAATCCAGCATCCTTTCTTGGTTAAAACATTTAGAAAAATAGAAGTAGCAAAAAACATCCTCGACATGATAAATGGCATATTTTAAAAACCCACAGTTAACATCGTACACAATGGTAAAACACTGAAAATTTTCCTTTTAAGATCTGGAACAAGGCAAAGTTGCCCACTGTCACCACTGTTATTCAACATTGTGCTGGAAGTTCTAGCCAGAGCAGTTAGGCAAGAAAAAGAAATAAAAGACAAACATATTGGAAAGGAAGAAGTAAACTTTAATTATTTACAGATGAATGAGCCTATATATAGAAAGTCCCAAAAAATCTACAGCAAAGTTCCTAGAGCTAATAAATGAGTTGAACAATTGGCAGGGTACAAGATCAATGTGCAAAATCAATAGTGTTTTTATGCACTAGTAATGAGCAATCTGAGGAGGAAATCAAGAAAAAAAAATCCATTTACAATAACAACTAAAAGAATCAAATATTTAGAATTAAATTTTACCAAGGACGTAGAGGACTTGTACACAGAAAACTACAAAACATTGAAAGAAACAAAAGAAGACCTAAATAAATGAAAGAACATTCCATGTTCATGAATTGGAAGACTAAATATTGTTAGGATGTCAATTCTACCTAAAATGATTTACAGATTCAATGCAATTCCAATCAAAATTCCAACAGTCTTCTTTGCAGAAATGGAAAAGCAAAAATTATCAAATTTATTTGGAAAGGTAAGGGGCCCAAAATAGCCCAAAACATCTTGAAAAAGAAAAATGAACTTGGAAGACTCATACCTCCTGACTTTAAAGCATATTACAAAGCTAAGGCAGTCAAAACAGCATGCTATTGGCACAAGGATAGACACAGTGACTAATGGGCTCAAATTCAGAGTCCAGAAATAGACCCTCACATTAAAGGCAAATTGATTTTTTGCTTGCTGCCAAGTCCACTCAATTGGGAAAAAATTGTATCTTCAACAAATGGTGCTGGAAGGATTGGATATCCACACACAAAAGAATGAAAGAGGACCCCTATCTTGCACCATATCCAAAAATGAACTCAAAATGGATCAAAGACCTAAACATAACGATCAGGATTGTAAAACTCCTAGAAGAAAATGTAGGGAAGCATCTTTGGGATCTTATGTTAGGCAGTGGTTTCTTGAACTTCACACCCAAAACACAAGCAACAAAAGAAAAAAATAGATAAATGGGACTTCCTCAACATTAAAAACTTTTGTGCTTCAAAAGACTTTGTCACAAAAGTGAAAAGACAACCTACACAATGGGAGAAAATATTTGGAAACTACATATCTGATAAGAGTTTAATATCCAGAATACATAAAGAAATCCTACAACTCAACAATAAAAAGATAAACAGCTTGTGTTTGTTGGTCTTTTTGTGGACCTCAGAAAATTTTGTTCTTAAATTTAACATATTGTGAACATTGGTTTAGATTAGATCCGTTAAGAGCCATTTAACTAGATTGCTTCAGCAGGACATAGTACAGGGTGGGTCTTAATCCTCTTACTGGAGTCCTTTATAAATGGAGGCATAAAATCCACAGACACACAGGGAAAAAGCCACAGTGACAGAGAGAAACCTCCAGAAATCAATGAATCCAGGGGAGAGAAAAGCCACAGATGGAGCAGCCCAAAGCAGACCTAGCAACGAGGTCTGGAGAAGAGGTGAGAAATGAGAGATGAGTGGACACCACCATGTGCCTAATCATCCACAACTGAGCTTGGGGAGAAAGTGGACCTGGAGGAGAAGGCAGAGCCACCATTGTGCCTTGCCACATGGTAGAAGTCCAGGATTGCCAGCAGCTAACCTTCAGTGAGACAGCATCTCTGATGATGCCTTGATTTGGATATTTACATAGCCTCAGAACTGTAAGCTAATAAATTCCCATTGTAAAAGCCAACCTATTTATAGTATATTGCACTGGCAGCCTTTAGCAAACTAAAACAAAAATTGGTACTAGACTTGAGGTGTGTGCTGCTATGCAAATATGAAAAATATTGGAATGGCTTTATAATGAAAGGAGATTTTGGAAGAATTGTGAAGTGCATGATAGAAAAGGCCTAGACTGTTTTGAAGAGACTGTTGGTAAAAATATGGAAGCTAAAGATACTTCCTCACAGCCTTTAGAAAACTAAAGTACAACCCAATTTAAAAATGGATGAAAGACTTGAATAGACATTTCTCCAAAGAGGATATATAAAAGCATATGAAAAGATGTTCAGCATCACTAGCTATTAAGGAAATGCAAATCAAAACCACAAGATATCATTTCATATCTACTAGAATGGCTACTATTAAAAAAAAAAAAACAGAAAACTACAAGTGTTAGAGATGATGTGGAGAAATAGGAACATTCATTCATTGCTGGTGGAAATGTAAAATGGTACAGCTGTTGTAGAAGACAGGTTGACAATTCCTCAGGAAGATAAGCATAGAATTACCATATGATTTGGCCATCCCACTACTGGGTATACACCCAGAAAAATTGAAAGCAGGGACTCAAACAGATACTTGCACACTGGTGTTCATAGTAGCAATATTCACATTTGCCAAAAGATGGAAGCAACCCAAGGGTCCATTAACCAATGAATGGAGAAACAAAATGTGGTATATACATACAACAGAATATTATTCAGCTATAAAAAGGAATTATGTCTGATGCATGTGACAACGTGAACGAACCCTGAGGACATTACATGGAGTGAAATAAGCCAGACACAAAAGGACAAATATTTATGATCTCACTGATATGAACTAATTATAATAAACAAATTCATTGAGTTAGAATCTAGAATATAAGTTACCAAGTGATAGATTGGGGTTAGAGAATGGGGAGTTGATGCTTAAATTTGTGCAGACATTCTATTTAGGTTGATTGTAAATGTTTGGAAATGGATGATGGTGATGGTAGCACATTATTAAGAGTGTAACTAACAGCACTGAATTATATAAATGAATGTGGTTGTATTAGTCAGCCAAAAGGGTGCTGATGCAAAATACCAGAAATTGGTTGGTCTTTTTAAAGGTATTTATTTGAGGTAGAAGTCCACAGTTACCAGGCCATAAAGCATAAGTTTCTTCCCTCACCAAAGTCCATTGCCACATATTGGAGCAAGACAGCTGCCGAATTTGGCAGAGTTCAGGCTTCTTGGGTTCCTCTCTTCCTGGGGTTCTGTTTCTCTCCAGGCTCAACACCTCTGTTTCCTCCACAGGGTCAGCTGTAGACTGGCTTTGCCTCTCTCCCCAAGTCCAGCTGTAGACTCTCAGGCAAACGGCTCATGTCTTTTCCTGGGTCTTCTCTCCTTCCTCACGAGGAAGCTCTCTTACTTCCTGGGGCTCCAGCTCAAGACTCCAACTCAAAACTACTACAACTCTGCCCTTTGCCATGCCTTTTATATTTGATTCCCCACCCACCAAGGGGTGGGGCTCAACGCCCTACTGACGTGGCCCAGTCAACACCCTAATCATAACTTAATCATGCCCAGATGAACAGACCAGTTTACAAGCATAATCCAATATCTATTTTTGGAATTCATAACTATATCAAACTGCCAAACTGCTACAGTGGTTAAAATGGCAAACTTAATGTCATGTATGTCACTGGAATAAAAATTAAAAGATAAAACATAGGACTGTATAACACAGTGAACCCTATTGTATGCAATGGACAAATATAAGAATGTACTTTCATGAATTATAACAAATTTACAACACTCATTCAAGGTGTTAATAATAGGGTGATATATGGAAAAAATACACTTAATGTAAACTGTGGACGATAGTCAATAGAACTAGTTTAATAATTTTTCATCAGATGTAACAAAGGTAACTACTATTAAAAGAAATTAGTACAATTACAAAAAAGTGCTATCATCAATTGTAACAAATGTTCCACACCAATGCAAGATGTTTGTGGTGGGGTGCTGTATGGGATTCCTGTAATTTATACATGATATGTATGTAAACTCACAACTTCTCTAATAAAAATTTTTAAAAAAATTAATTTCTACAAAAAGAACTGTTGGGACAAAGGATATGCAAATGGTAAGGCTTTTGTATAAATATGGCCAAACTGCCCTCCAGAAAGAGCCGACTATATTGCTCTTCCACCATCAAAGTATTAGAATATTTTTTTCCTTGCACCTCCCCAGTTCACTTCTGATTTGATTTTTCAAAGCTTAAAAATCACTGGCCATGCAGAATTTCTGTTTGAGGTGATGAAAAAGTTGGTTGATATATGGGGAAAATACAACTCATGTATCATATGGACTATAGCTAACAATAATATTGTAATATTCTTGCATCAATGGCAAAGAAGGAACTATATCAATGCAAAGGGTCAGCAATAGGGGAGTATAAAGGGGCATGGGATTTTTCATTTTGCAGCATTTAAAATGTTCTAAAATTAACTGAGGTGATCACAGGACAACTCTGTGATGAAACTGGGAGCCACCGAGTATGCACATTGGATGGACTGTACAAGGCACAGGACCTTGTAACACAGAGAACCCTGTGGTGGATGATGGACTATGGTTAACAGTACAAATATGGGAACATTCTCTCATGAACTGCAACAAATGCATAATAGGGTGGTTTATGATTTTAAAAAATTCACCAAATGTACATGATGGAGTATAGTTAGCAGCAATATTTTGATGACATTCTTTCATCATTTGTAACAAATTTTCCACAACAATGAAAGAGGTTGATAGTGGGGTGATGTATGGGAATCCTGTATGTTATGCATGATTATTCTGTAAGCTCACAACTTTTCAAAAAAAAAAAAAGGCAGGAAGTAATGGATGTTGGTGAAGGCAGTGTAATATTGGGACTGTAATTAATACCACTGAATTGTACACTTGAAAGTGGTTAAGACGGGAAGTTTTGAGTTATATATAGGTTACTACAATAAAAAGTGAAAAACAAGAAGAGTGCTAAGGAAGAAGGTCCCAGTTTTACTCTGCAACCTATTCCCTCCCCTACAGACATTGTAGGTTGTCTTTTCCTCTTAGGGATTTTCTAAAGGTGAAAGTAATAATCTTAATCACCTACCACCTAAACATGAATGAAACGTATTACTTTTACCCAAAAGGACACTTGTCACATGAAGAAAACATGTCACCAAATGGTCTCAGCTTGTGACGGTCTTGGTCTTAGGGCTTGTCCACACCATCCTGCCATTGCTGTGCTCTGAATTCAGAGGATCATGTTGTTGGTGGGTGGATATGTTAATCCATGCCCCTTTCTCTCAAAAACTCCAATTACTTATTTGATTGGTCTAGTTTTATGGTTTCTACAAATTTGAAAGGCTGTCACTCAAAATGACCTTTGGCCATTTATTCATTGTACAGTTCAGGCATGAGGTACACTTTCTCCTCCTATTACCAGCAAAACAAGAAGGGGCTGAGAATATAAATTATTCTTAATAATCCCAGCTGTCCTGATGTGAGTTGTTGCCCTTCCCGCATTGACTAGTGTCATAAGCAGGCCCTGGAGGTAAAGTAAGTCATGTTCCAGGGCTGGGTTTCCCACTTGACTTCCCAATGGAGCAGTGTATAGAGAAGTGCTGTCCAACAGAAATACAACGCAATCCACATATGGGATTTTAAATTTTCTAGTAGAAAGTGGTGAAAATAATTTTAATATATTGTATTCAACCATAACAAAATATTATTATTTCACTATGTAAGTCAATGTATTTGTTTCCAAATGCTGCTATAACAAATTACCAAAAACTTGGTGGCTTAAAACAATGCAAATTAATTATCTGGAAGTCAGAAGTCCAAAATGGATCTCACTTGGGTAAAATCAAGGTGTCCCCAGAGCTGTGTCCCTATCTACAGACCCTAAAGGAGAATCAATTTTCTTGCTTTTCCAGCTTTTAGAGGTTGTCCGCATTCCTTGGCTCACAGCCCCTTTCCATCTTCCAAGCCAACAATGGCAGGTCAGAGTCCTTCTCACACCTCAACACTCTAACCCTGACTTTTCTGCTTGCCCCTTTTACGTTCAAAGAACACTTGTGATTATACTAGAGCCACCCTTTTAATCCAGGGTCTTCTCCTTAGACCAGGGTCAGCTGATTAGCAACCTTAATTCCATCTGAAATCTTCATTCCCCCTTGCTGTGTAACATAACATAACAGGTTCTTAGGATTAAGGCTATTAATCTTTGGGAGATATTATTCTGCCTACCACAGTCAACAAAAAATTGAGATATTATTTGGCATTCTTTTTTGTACTGAGTCTTCAAAGTCTTCAAAATTTGGTGTATATTTTGCATTTACAGCACATCTCAATTCCAACTAGCCACATTTCGAGTGCGCAGTGGCCACATTTCTCCCATGTTGGACAGCGTGGGTCTAAAGCAACAGGTCTCAACTTGAGCTGCACATTAAAATCACCTGTGTTCTTCTGCCTATAAATATCTGTGTACTTAGTTTTTGGCATTTGAAAACAT
Organism: Tolypeutes matacus; assembly: GCA_026826555.1. NCBI lineage: Eukaryota > Metazoa > Chordata > Mammalia > Cingulata > Chlamyphoridae > Tolypeutes > Tolypeutes matacus. The sequence goes on from JAKSZT010054399.1 coordinate 11,498,796, forward strand.
AACACTTGATTTAACTGTTGAATGCTCTGATTGGCTCTCAGACTCATTCACAAGTGTTTACTTTTTCATCAGATATTTACTAAATACTTGCTATGTTCCAGGAACTATGCCAGCACATTCTGGCACCTTCTATCTATGGTTGGTGGGAGAAACTGCTATTGAAGAACTGTAAGATCAAAGTTTCCATCTAATGGTGCGTGTTGACTCATCTGGGGATACAAACTGTATATACACACATATGCATGGTGTTCTGATAACACAGCATTGGCAATCATGGAGCAGGCTCGGAGAAAACCCATTTTATTCCTGGAAAATCAACTCAGGTTGAATATTTTTTCAATAGTGAACAAATAGCCTCATCTGCAGAAAGGAACTATGAAATATTAACAGTAACTCTGCTATCAAATCTAAATGAAGAAACGGTTCCTAAGTCCTGAAACACATTCCCTTGAAGAGCCCTAAAAACTTTCTCTCTCAATCAGTGTGTCTCCCTTTCTGTAGCTCCTTTCTTTATAGCTTTGTGTGTCTCTGGGTCTCCCCTCTGTCTTAGAACGATGGTCTTCTCTACTTGGTCTGCCTGTCTCCTATTCTCTGGTTTTGTTTGGTAACGAGATGATGTCAGTTACCCACAATTTCTAAATCTCCTTCAGTATTGCTCTCTTCCCACCATTTGATACAAATTTCACCGCTTTGAAAGGTCTTTCCCCTCTCTCTTCATTCTTCCCACACTTATTGCATACAGAATAAAATCTAGATCACTTAACTTCACATTCATCCTCCACAATTTGTCCCAATTACATCTGCCCCTTCATCTCCCACTGACCCTCATCATGGTCAATCCTTCAAACCTACAGTCTGCTCTTCCCTAAAGAGATTCTGTGCTTAGCTTAGGTTGAGCTCTCTTCTGGGGATACTCCTGTCCCTCCACAGCAGGGGTGAACTTCTCCCCACACTTCATGGCCCTTCTCAACACTCCCTCCCCTGCCCTATACCACCCAACGCAGTCTGCTTTGTGTGTTCACACGAGTCTCTGACTTCACTCTTTGAGCCCTAGAGGGGCTTTTACATCTCTGTATCCCCATCTCCCTACCCCATCCCAGACATCTATGATGGCTCCCCTTGGCAGGCCCTCTATAAAAATAGGATTTATTGATTTAACTCAAAGATCACACAAAGGTTGTGATCATGCATAGCACTGTCTCACTCAAGAGCCAGAAAAGCAAGCATTATGTCACACAGATCAGATTTGGGAGGCACAGTCCTTCTGCAGAACCTCCCTTGCCTTGCATGATTTCTCCTCTCCTCACTCCACCTGCCTATAGGCAGTGTACATTGCAAGAACACGCTCAACGAAGAGTGGTTTCCTGGATTCAAAATCTCCTTTGCTATTAATGAAAATGTCAAACCACAACTTGGGAGCATCAGAATGGCCAGATATGACTTTGGCCAAGTAAGGAAGTCCAAGGAAACTAGAGAGAGAGCCACTAAAACAACATCTGATTTGTAGCCTGGGGATTTCCACAAGGCTGGGTTTCCCACTTACTTCCCAGTGGAGTAGGCCAAGGCCCAGAACAGGGCACAAATACAGAAGCGCAGACTCTCAGGGGTTCTGTCTTATTAGAAATGTGGATTAAGAAAATAGCTATCCGCCCTCCCTCCACATCCCAACATTCCTGGCCTGCAGGGCAGAGCTGAATAAGCAGTTGGCCTGCAAGCTGGAAGACTCTGGGGAATTGTAGTCAATGCCAGGCGGAAATACAAACATCACCAGACTACCCCATCCATGGAACGCCTTACTGGAAGAGACAGAATGCTGAGAGATTCATTTCCTTCTTTTCCCTTCTACTAAGGCCCGTATGGTTTCATAATGGCATTTTAAGCTAGCTGTTAATGTGGGTAATGTAGTTTGGGAAAAAGCAAAAAGGCACAATTATAAGAATCAATATATTGTGTGTAGGGAGAACAAAAGCCTCTATTAAATATGAAGCAAGGCTTCAATTCCAACCAGAACTAGGCCAAACAAGGACACCGAAACCATCAGGTGAGATTGATCTGAGTGGGAAAGAAGGGGCCTATTCATTCCACCCCCCTGATGAAGATGCTGCAGCTTCACTGGGCAGCTTAGATAGTTGAGTAATCCCAGGCCCAGACAGCAAATACACAGTACCCACAATAGGTCCTTGGTAAGTATTTGAATGAATGAATGAATGAATGAATGAATGAATGAATGAATGAATGAATGAATTGATAACTAGCACTGCACTCCCTTATCTATTATTTCCTTTAGGCCAGTATTTCCCAAAGTGTTGTCCCTCTGACCAGTAACATCACCATCACTTTGGAACTTGTTCCTAAGTGTAGGTTCCCTTCTGGAAACAGCAGATTTACTGAGTGGGAAACTCTGGGGATGGAGCCCTAGCAATTTGTTTTAACAAGCCCTGCAGGTGATTCTGGTGCAAACTAAAAGTTTGGGAACCACATCTTTAGGCAAAGCCTAAATAAGGAAAATCCACCATTCAAAAACGATGCATTTTTAGCACTAACAAGAATAGAGGTGAGTCTGACATATTCCCTGCCCTCAAGGAGTCTTTTGTAACCATTTCTCTGAACCAGTGGCACTTACAGGGTTCAGTCAGAACTCTGTCATTCTGCTCTCCCACTGTCCCCTTAAAGATGGCTCAAATTCAATCAGTAGGCTAAGAAGTTCTGACTCCAGAATGTAATCTCCAACAGGACTCTTCATTTCTTCAGGCACTGTCAGATAACAAATAATTTTGAGTTAGTTATAGTTATAGGAACAATCTCATTTCAGCAATTCAAATGTCTCATTCAGTGTCAAATCACAAAACACCATATTCTTATTCTCTCCTTTCCCTCCAGCTTTGTCATGCTTCAAACAGGAAGCCTGTAAGAACAGCTGGTCACCTTTTCCTTTACTTGACAGCCAAGTTCTTCCTTCCCTCCACTCCCCAATCACCCAACTGTCTCTGGTCTCCAGAATAGGGTTGGGATAGGGAAGGAGGAGGGTGAGGAGTGAAAAGGTCTTACTTGTCTAGGATAAATATAATCAGGCACCCTCGCTGGAATCCACCCATTTCAACTTTCTTTATATGGTCAGTGTAGTAACTTGTGAATTCTTACTCCTCTTTAGTATCTGCTAGTGACCCCCCCTTTGGAGACTGTCTTCCCTTTTCAGGCAGTACTACTGGTTGGAATCCCAAGACTACCCCCAGATTGGCACCATCTACTGTCAGTCTCCAGGAAAAGCATACACCTTTGGCTCACCCTGTATGGAAGTGATGCTCACACCTACACCATTCTCCTCTCCATCCTGCAGACAGGCAGGCTGCTTCCAGCACAGTCTTTCACCTTTAACCTCCCACACGTAGGAAGAGACATGCATCTCTGGGTCCTACAGAGTCAAGGAGACAAAGATCAACTTCTCCAAAGGTTCTCCTTAAAGCATCTCTCACTTGGCTTGACAGAGGAGAAACATCAACCCTCTAATAGCTCTCCACAGGAACCTTCTTTCTAATTTCTAACTTCCTGCCCTAAATGCTCAGCTTTCAGTTACATGACTTGTAGGCATTTGTGGGTGAACAGTGACAAAACCCATTTTCAGAAATCTCCTTGGACAGATGCATGGGCCTCACTCTGACACATGGGTTTGGTTGGTATTTTAGTTTCCTAGGCTGCTTACTTAAAGCAGATACCATGGAATGTGTTAGCTTGAAACAATGAGAATTTATTGGCTTACAGTTTGAGTCTGTGAGAATGTCCAGATTAAGGCATCATCATCTTTTTCCTGAAGACCAGCTGCTGGTGATCCTTAGCTCCTCTGCTACATGGCAAGGCACATGGCGGCATCTGCTGGTCTCTCCTTTCTCTTCTGGGTTTTGCTGCTTTCAGCTTCTTGCTTCTGTGGCTTTCTCTTCCTCTCTCTCTATTCATTCTGTTTATAGAGGACTCCAGTAACAGGATTAAGATCCATCCAGAATGAAGAGGGTCACACCCTAACTGAGTGACCCCATCAAAAGGCCCTACTTACAATGGGTCCACACCCACAGGAATGGATTAGATTTAAGAACATGTTTTTCTTGGGTACAGACAAGTTCAAGCCACCACAGTTGGCATCTATTGTTTTCCTCTAGGTCTGTGGGATATCGGAACTGGTGACAGTTTCATTTTATTAACATTGTATCACTGTTACACTAGTGATAAAACTAATATTTATATGGCATTTTCCAGTTTATAAAGTGACCCCTGATGTGATAAGATATGCCATGACTATAACAGACACCAATAAGTTCCACAGGAAACAAAGAGATAGGTTAGAGTATATAATGTCAAAAAGAAAGATCCTTTCACCTGGGGAGATTAAGTATCTGCTATTACTAGCTATTAATAAAAATACAGGATTTTTTCACATTCATCAGGAAAGGCTCACAATCCAAAACTTAAAAAATTAGCCATCAGGATAGCTCAGCCCAGCAGACAGATCACTGCTTTTATACCACCATCCAGCTCCACTCCTAACTCCCCCAACTTCTCTGATATCCTTGCTCTGACCACCTCACTTCCCTCTTAATACTTCTCAAATCTCAGGATTTACCCAAGGTCCTGTTTGAAATCCTTTTCTAAACAGACCCCAGCTGCCAAACCATCACTTTGGGAGATCTATTCTCAAGTTAAAAGCCAAAGCAGTGGTCCCTGCAGACTGTTTTATTGCTGCTACAGTCTGAGATTTTACTGCAGAAAATAGAGAAATCTGTAAGTAGTGAGCTGGGTCCCAATTGTGAACCAACCAGGGCATATAGCCTGTGGGCACTCGGACACAATTTGACCTTGGTGACCCTGCCAAACCCTCTGTCCCTGCCAGATGGGGAACTTCTGCCGAACAGGGAAACCCTAGGAAGTTAAATCTGTTCTCAAAACGTCACCTCCTTGCTGTCCCATCCCAAAAAGCACAGAAAATTGCTCCATACTGATGAAGTCCAGTAAAATTTCTGACTTGACCCAAATTCAGAAGAACTAGTCTCTGCTGACCTGGCTCTGTGGCCCCACCTGTGCTGCAGGTGTCACCTCTGTAAACTGAGCTCTAAAGTGCCCTGACTGGGGATTGAATCATGGCCCCCATAAAAGACTACATCTTAATCTTAATCCTTTTACCTATAGGTATGAGCCAGTTTGTAAATAGGACCTTTTGAAGATGTTATCATTAGTTGAGGAGCAGCCAAGTTGAATCAGGGTGGGTCTTAATCCAAATGACTGGAGGCCTTATAAAGTGACAGACAGAGTCAGAGAAGACAGAAGTCAGAGAAAGCCACAGGAGATCAAGAACATCGCCAAGTGACAGGAGGCAGAGATGCAAGATAAGGAACCCAAGGACTGCAGAAAGCTAGCACCAGAATGCTATATACTCTGGGAGAAAGCATGGACAGTCAACACCTTGATTCTGGACTTCTTCTAGCCTCCAAAACCATAAGACAATAAATTCCTGTTGTTAAAGCCAACCCATTGTGTGGTATTTGTCATAGCCGCCTTGGCAAACTAATGCTGTAGCCTACTATCAAGTAAACAGCCACAGAAACCAATGCAGACCTTCTATGCTTAACTAGAGATTTCAAATATTAATAAAGCTTGCCCCTCACAGCCTAGACCCTGGTCAAAAAGCATTAAGAATTCTGGAAAACGCATAAAGCTAATTGCTAAACAGCACTCCAGAGTTGGATTCTCCTTAAGGACCCATAGTAGAGCATGTGAATAATTTTACAGCACAAATAGAATTTCCTCCAATCATATAGTGTATATACTCTATTATGTTTATGAATGGGTTGGTCATCCCTTCTTCCTTCTCTTCTTCACCAACCACTCACTACTTTCATGTAACTGCTTTGAATACCTGGAATGGCAAATCCTGGCCTCTTAATTCCAAATAGTTGATATTTTTCTGGTGTTGATTTCTCTTGACCTGCCTCCACGCTTTACACTTGCTAACCCCACTGAAGCTCTCTCCTCTCCTCCCTTGACTAACTTGTCTGATGCTCCTTCTTTGATTCATTAACCATCTAACTACCATTTTCTCCAAAACCCAGTTCATAGCCATCTTCTCTCCCCAACATTTCCTAGATACTCTCCTTTGGGGAATGACTACCTCCAAAGCTCTATCACCAACCCCAGCCTCTCACATGAGTGCCAGGCAAACTTTTTAAAGCCCTGATAGGTACTTGTACTTAAATATTATTTTGGCTGCCTAACATAGGACTCTTCCTATTTGGGGAGCCTTCCAAGACCTGATGAACTTTGGTGGATGACAGAGGCTACATAAAAGCTGAAAAACCAGATACTTACTGTAATAGATTGAATTGCATCCCCCAAAAAGATACATTGATGTCCTTACCCCGCCACACACTACCTCAGAATGTGATCTTATTTAGAAATAGGGTCATTACAGATAGAATTAGTTAAGATGAGGTCATGCTAGAGTGGGGTGGACCCTAATCCAATAGAACTAGTGTCCTTATAAGAAGGGGAGAAGAGACAGGCATCAGGGAGAAGTCCATGTGAATATTTTAGCATGATATTTTCAAGGTTCATCCATGTTGTAACATGTAGCAGAGCTTCGTTCCTTTCAATAGCTTAGCAGTATTCCATTGTATATGTTTACCTCATTTTTTTAGCCAATCTTCTGTCAATGGATACTTGAGTTGCTTCCATCTTTTGTCTATTGTGATCAATGCCACCATGTACAAGTATCTGAGTGAGTTGCTTCTTGCAATTCTTTGAGGTATATACCTAAGAATGCGATTGCTTGGTCATATGGCAGTTCAATGTTTAACTTTTTGAAGAATCACCAAGCTGTTTTTCCATAGCAGCTGGACCATTTTACATTCCTTCCAGCAATATGTCAGTGTTCTTATATCTCTGCATCCTCACCATCACTTGTTATTTTCTGGTTTTTAAAAAAATAATAGCCTTTCTAGTGGGTGTGAAGTAGTATCTGTCTCTGTTTTGCACTTTCCTAATGACTAACGATGTTGAACATCCTTTCATGTGTTTATTGGCCTTTTGTATATCTTCTTTGGAGAAATGTCTATTCAAGTCCTTTCCCTATTTCTAATTGTGTTGCTTGTCTTTTTGTTGTTGAGTTGTAGAAATGTTTAATCATATTCTGTATATTAAATCCTTATCAGATATATTGTTTCCACATATTTTTCCTTCTTTCTGTAGGTTGTTGTTTCATTATAAAATGTCCTTTGATGCATAAAAGTTTTTGATTTTGATGAAGTTGAATTCATCTATTTTATCTTTTGTTGCTCATGATTTTGGTGCTATATCTACAAATCCATTGCCTAATACAGGTCCTGAGAATTTTCTCCTATGTTTTCTTCTAAAAAATTTTAGAGTTTTCACTCTTATATTCAGGTCTTTGATCCATTTTTTATTTAGTTTTTGTTTATGGTGTGAGATGGGCATTCGATTTCATTCTTTCCCAACACCATTTGTTGAAGATGCTAATTTTCTCCATTGAGTAGACTTGGCACCCTTGTTGAATCAATTGGCCATACATGCGTGCATTTATATATTTGATTTGCATTTCTGATTACTGTTAAATTTGGGTATCTGTATATTCGTTTATTTGTTAATAGGCCAATGATGTTCTCTGTTAATTCTTGTTTAATATACTTAGACCATTTTTCTTGGGTTATTCATTTTTCTCTTGGCATAAGCTTTTTTATGTATTCTGGATGCCAAACGTATCAGTTAGAAGGGTGATAACTCTCTACTCACAGTCTTTCACTTAGCTTTTCACTTTATTACTCCATTTGATAAATAGAAGTTTTAAACGAATGTAGTCAAACATTTTTTTCCTTTATCTATCTGCTTTTGGATTTTCTTCAGAAATGCTTTCTTACACTGAGAGAATAAAGATATTTTCTAGGGTTTATTTCTAAAATGTTAACAGTTGTATTTTTCCCAGCAGGGACCCACAAGAAATTTGTTTTTGTGTATAGTAAGAAGTAGGCATTAATTTTATCTTTTCCATTTAAGTGGTCAATTGCGGGCTACAGTGCTATTATGTGGGTATGACAGTGGATGAAAGCGAAAGTCTAAGGTCATGTATATTACCAGAAGGAAAGTTAAAAACAGTAACATGCAACTGTATATGACAGTAAAACCTCATGTAAAACACAAATATAGGTGATATTGCATATATGACTATTTTTACAAAATATAAACACAAATATATGAGATAGAAGAAGAAAATAACAGCTATGTACAGCAGGCGAGGCATAGAAAGATTGAGAGGTGATGAGTTTTGTTTGTTTTTTGTTTATTATTATTGGAATAATGAAAGTGCTCTGGTAATAATTGGGGTGATGAATACACAAATATGTGATTACACCAAATATCACTGATTGTACAATTTGGATGGGTTTATGCTTTATTAATATGTACCAATAAAATTGATTTGTTAAAAAAAATTTAATACAGAAACAAAAATGAGTAAGGGATCGGTCAGATACAACACAAAAGATCAACTAAACAGAAAAGCAGCTTACAATAAAGGAAAAGAGAGACACAAAAAAAAAATGAGATATAAAAACCAAAGGACAAAATGGCTGAAGTAAGTACTGCCTTTATGGTAAAAAACACTATTAATGGATTAAACTCCCCAATCAAAAGACTAAGAATGGCAGAATAGATTTAAAAAAAAAAAAAAGCACAATCTAACTTCATGTTATTTATAAGAATCTCACCTTAGACCCAAAGATGCAAATAGGTTTAAAGTGAAAGTTTGAAAAAGATAATTTAAAAAAAAGTTAAACATAGAACAACGATATGACCCAGCAACCCACTCCTAAGTATATAACCAAAAGAACTGAAACCAGGGACTCTGATAGATATTTGTGCACCAGTATTCATTATTCACAATAGCCAAAAGGTAGAAGCAACTCAAATGTCCACCAATAGATGAATGGATAGACAAAATATAGTACAAATACACAGTGGAATATTATTCAGCTGTAAAAAGGAATGAAATTTTGAATATCTCCACAACATGGATGAACCTTGAAGACATCATGTTGCATTAAGTTAAGTCATACATAAAGGGACAGATATTGCATGATTGCACTTATGTGAAATAACTAGAATATGCAAATTCACAGAGATAAGGGAGGGGGAATGGGAAATTAATGCATAGTGGGTGCAGGGCTTCTGTTTGGGGTCAAGAGAAAGCCCTGATAATGGAGAGTGGTGAGGGTAGCACAATGTTGTGAATGTGATTAAACCCACTGAATTGTACACTAGTAAGTGGTTGAGATGAAAAATTTTATTTTATGTATGTTTCCATAATTGAAATAAGAGAAAGACTAAAGAGACATTGACAATTTTTTTAAAGATTTATTTATTTCTCCACCCACCCGCCCAGTTTTTTTTTTGTTGTTGTTTGTTTGTTTGTTTTTTTGTATGTGTGTGCACTCGCTATCAGCACCGGGAATCAATCCTGGGACCTTCCGGAATGGAGAGAGGCTGCTTGATCTCTTACACCACCTCAAATTCCCTGATCTGTTATGTCTCTTATTGTCTCTCTTCTGTGTCTCTGTTGCATCATCTTGCTGCACCAGCTCACCACATGGGTCAGCTTGCTTTTCACCAGAAGGCCCCAGGAATCGAACCCTGGACTTCCCATATGGTAGGTGGGCACCCAATCACTTAAGCCACATCCGCTTCCTGAGACATTGACAATTAAATGCAATTAGATTTCCTGGATCTAATAATAATGGAGAAAATGTCCAAAAGGACAGTATTGGGATATATGAAAAAAATTGGAATATAGCCTACACTTTTAGCAATATTAAATTTCCGGTACTTGATAACTTTTTGTTTCCTTTTTGAGATACAGGGGCCAGGAATTGAACCTGGGACCTCATATGTGGGAAGCCAGCACTCAACCACTGAGCCACATCGGCTTTCCTGAGTTGGATTTTTTCGTTTGTTTGCTTGTTGTTTTTGTTTTTTGGTCCAGGGACTGAACCCAGGACCTCCCATGTGGGAAGCAGGCGCTCAACTGCTTGAGCCATATCCATTCCCAATAATTTTCTTAAAGGTTACATAAATGAGTATTCTTGTTCTTAGGAAATGTACATGGATGTATTAAGTGTTCAAGGAGTATGATGTATGCAACCTCCTCTCAAATGCTTATAAAATAGATAGGTAGGTAGGTAGGTAGGTAGGTAGGTAGGTAGATAGATAGATAGATAGATAGATAGATAGATAGATAGATAGATAGATA